>CM061750.1:101127878-101566422 GCA_030979885.1 Lolium multiflorum | reverse complement strand
AGTTCTAGAACAATTTTTCCAAATTACGTCAACTTATAAAAGAAATTCCCCCCAGTCATGTCATCATTGTAAATTATGTAAAATTTCGGTTTCAATTATGGAGAAGAAATTATGTAAGACACCTCTCAAGTCGATAGAGGATTCAAAGGTGCGTGGTACCGTACCTACAAGGCATCTCTGATCCTTTGACGATCGAAGCTCATTCAGAGACTCAGTTTTGTTTGCCAACCAACAAGGATACACACGAAAGTCACTTGCAAGTCGGACTGTGAGCAGCTGGTGAGATTGAAGCCTAGATTTCTTCCTTTGTATTTTTTGAATATTGTTTGCGAGATGCACTGCCTACTCTGTTGCCCA
Organism: Lolium multiflorum; assembly: GCA_030979885.1. Lineage (NCBI taxonomy): Eukaryota > Viridiplantae > Streptophyta > Magnoliopsida > Poales > Poaceae > Lolium > Lolium multiflorum. Next base: position 101,566,065 of record CM061750.1, on the reverse strand, counting down.
TGAATGTGCACACTATGGTTGTGCGAACGATGTAGAGGCAAAGTGGGTCGATGCTCTTCCAGATTTACTTACTCACAGCTTACCACTTGGTTTTGATTTAATAAAGAGTGGTGTTCAAAAAAAAAAGTTGAGAACCAATCTGAGGTTGGGTGGGAGGTTTCCACACCAAGTCAAACCCAGTTTGACATCCGGGTGTCTCATAAAGACGGAATATTCATTCAGTGGGAGGTGACGTTCTTGTCGACAGCGAGGTGTCTGTGACTTAGTCAATTTCAAGATCCAATTCGCCGGCTCGTTTTTCGGAGGTGCTCACAGGGGTAGGGTGTGCGTGTGTGCGTTCATAGGGGTGAGTGTATGTGCGTGTATGTGAGCGTCTGCGTTTGTACTGTGTTTCTCAAAAAAAAAGTCAGCAGCCAGGCGGACTCTCCTCCTCTCCTAACCTAGCCGCCACCCTCCTCCTCTCTCGCCCCTGTGGTGACCCAGCGTACCACTGCATGGTGTAGTACACAAGTCGTTGACATAACACAAGTGAAACACCGTTCCACTCATATTACATCCCTCAGAGTGGTACAACAGAAACATATGCGGGTCCAAGGTATGTCTATAGAAGGATACACAAGATGTTTACAGAAGATCAACACAGCCTCCTACTTTACAGTGAGGTAAAACTTCAAATAAAGCTCCAGAAGAACGACTCGTAATCTAACTTATTGCTATCACTATCTCCAGATATACTAGGCTTGCTATAGAATTCTAGCTACTTAGGTGCTAAGATTAGGGAAAGGCTCCCTTCTATTACTAGTCTAAGTTTCCACTATAGCTGCTGCAGCAGTTGACTTCCTTGACTTCTTTGTTTGGATTCTTCATCTTGTTGCAGTTGACTCCTTTGTCTTCGAGTTCCACGGTAGTTCATCCTCCGGTGCCTCCATAGCTAAGCAGGGGATTTAAGAGTGGGATGAGTACGAGCGTACTCAGCAAGTTCATATTAGGAAATAGGTGTATCATGCACTAGCTACAGCCACAGAGTCATAGGCGAATGCAAGTTTTCATAAACATTTCTTCAAAAGGTTTATTTTATTCGAAAACTATGCCCGTCTTCACAGTTGACTAGAACTTCATGGAGTTCCTTTCTGCCGCGTTCAGTTCCTTCCGAACGGAGTGACATTAATTCCTCTCAGGTGTTACTTTTCCCATAAGAGAACTTATCCTTGATACCTTTCCGAGATGCATGCTCCACACTTCCTTGGTGTGGGGCCAGTGTAAGATCCAAGCCAATCACCGCCTTCACGACCTCGACCACCCTTTTGTAAGTCTGTCCTCTCCTATATCTATGGGTAGACTAACACAGGCACTTGTTCTCTCCTATATCTAATGGTAGACCGTGCAGGACCACATGTCCCCACCTTTACCAAAGATAGATGATCCGAACAACTTATGTGCCCTGTTCTATACACCATAGATAGATGATCCGGACAACCCTTACAATCCTTCATAGACCGATAATAAGTCTACCCTCTCCTATATCTAATGGTAGACTGTGCAGGACCACATGTCCCCACCTTTACCAAAGATAGACCGATACGGGCAACCCTTATTACCAGTCCGTTGGCATGCGAGAGGGAAAAGATACTGACTTCCCAGAGCCATTATAGATCTTATGGTTAACGCGATATGTACGGCGCTAGAATCACTGGACGGCATTGGTACTTAATCCTAGATGAATAGTACCCGTGCAATGGAACCTCCACCAATCAACACATACCATGGTTCCATTGCCCACCACATAGTCATATTCATAATTGTAAAATAATATTTGCTTTTCAATGCAAGAGTGATAAGTATAGTACTTTGCATATAATTTGATAAACATAATCAAATGACATGAGCAAGCGATGAACTTGCCTTTCTTGACTGCAAGATTATGCAAAAGCTTCGATACGTGAGAACTCCAAATTCTGAAATACCATCATTGTCCGGTAAGGACAATGTTTAAAGAACGGGCAAAGATGCTATAATGCATAATATGAGATGCAATCGTCCCGAGCATAACCTAACCTCGATGATTTAGGATGGATGAGTTGTAAAGATTTCTTTAGTGTGTGTTGCACTTTTAGGATGGTTCTCAAACAAGGTTCTTATTAGGGTTTGGTTATATTAGAATCATAACCAAGTGATATAAGACATCATAACAATCATACACATAAAGAATAGTGGTGGAATAATATGTAAAGAACAATTGTCAATTTTAAGTTCTACAAAACATGGTTGATGATTACTTATACTATACTTCAAAAGAATAACTTTTGAAGAACATGTTAATTAAGAAATAGTGAGTATCTCAAAGAAGGATTAGGGCTTCTAAGGTTTGATTGACATCTGTTCTTCAAAGGAATAACTTTTGAAGAACAGGTTGGATAAGAATATGAACTACTATACATAGGAGCTATGGCTTTCTAGGGTTTACTATTGGAGTCATCTAGTTCTCTAATAGGAACTAGTTGGGTTCTTTAAGTAGAATGGGTTTATATATAGCAAGTATTGGTAGGTTTATTGCTATGGTTTCTTCTAAGCATCAAATCAAAGGATGGTTATTAAGATGGTTCTATAATTAGCTATTAGGGTTTACTATGGTTTCACACTTGCGTCACTAAGTAATCTCTAATGGTTTCTAAGCTAAGTGGCTTATCATTTCCTAAGTAGGGTTTAGTGGAATAGGAGCATGTGTTGTGAATTACTACCCAAGGTTGGTACTAGGGTTCATCTTATGGTTCTACTAGGTTTTGATGGTTGAGATTGATCCTAATGGTATGGTATATAGGAGTGGTGATCAATGGTACTAATCCAATTAGCAAGTTAGGGTTTATACCTAGGTGATACTAGTTAATCATATAGGTTTTAATTAAGAATAGGAACATGAAATGATAATCTCATGTGACTTGTTTTATGCTAGTGGATCATAAGCATGCATTCATTTGTTTCTTACTAGGGTTCTATAGGTATAGATGAAGCTTATATTATTACATGAGCTAAACCCCTAGGGTTTTAGGATTGCAACTATTTAGGATGAACACATAAAATAATGGAATCCAGTTTCTAACTTAGAATAAAACTAAGGTTTCTAAATTATGATCCAATTCTTAAAGTAATACTTGGTACTAGAATTAATGTGATTGAGCACTTGAAATAAAGTTATTAATAGTTTTAACATGCTAGCAATTTTTAGAGGGTTTAAGAATTAAAAATAATTACTAATTAGGGTTTAATTAGAAACTAGGGTTTTATAAATGTTATTAAGATTTAACTAATTAACTTGAGAATTAAATATGTTTAAATATACAAGTTCTGAATTACCAAAATAACATTAACTTTTAGTATTTTCTTGCTTTATTTTATTTAAAGAAAATGGTAAATGGTAATTTGCAAATTAGGGTTTATGAATTACCACTAATAATTAAGTTAATGCAAATATGGTAAATAAAATTAATCTTAACATTTTACTTAGTTACTGAATAGTTAAAATTTAAGTTTGGAACTTAATTATTTATTGAATTCAATTTGCATTTTAAATAAATGAAAAGGCATAATTAAAGAAGTTAAAAATAAATGAATTTTTATTTTGACACACATTTTTGTTTTAGATTTTATTTGAATAGAGTTTATTTTTGTGAGCATTTTGATATATTATTCATATTTTTCTGAGTTAAAATGAATTTTATATGATTTTGCAAAGTTTCAGCAATTTACTGGTTTTTAAATAAAACAACAGATACTAAATGTACCGGTTCGCACCTAGCCACTGCGACTGACGAGTGGGGCCATTGACTAGGTCAGTTGCCACGATGGCAACGACCAGTCAACATGCATCTGAGGACCCCACCGCCACATCAGCTAGAACGACGGCTTGACGCCGGCGGCCAGTGGACGACGGCGCCGCCGATTTAGGGCCTCCCGAGATGCGCGGCTAGGCATTTTCGAACGAGGACTGCGAGACAAAGCTACTGGTGGTGATGGTTTGTGCGGGGACTCACCGGAGCTTCGTCGGAAACCATGTCCCGCGGCGGCACTCCGGCGAGGTGGCTAAACGGAGCTACGACGTCGATATGATGCGAGAGTATGCTCTACAGACGCGGAAGCTCACCGTGAAGCTCAAGGTGTGGTCGGCGACGACGATTGCTGACGGAGACGGCGACGATTTCGCCATTGCCGGCGATGTACTGAGAAAGGGAACGGTGAAATTGGATCAATACAGAGCTCCCCTTGATGCACCACTCCTCCAGGATGCTCTACGAGATCAGGCGCTTCTCCTCGACCACGCGGCAGCCTCCGGGGTGGCTCCAGTCGACGGCTAGCCGGAGAACTGGCCGGCCATGGCGGTGGTTCTAGTGAGAGATAGAGAGGGCTAGAGAGAGAATGGAATGGCGGCGAAGAACAAGGAGATCACGGCAATGCTACGGAGGTATTTATAGAGCCAGAGGAGGTCAAATTAGGAAGTTCACCGCCGGCGACGGCCGAGATGTGGCGGTGACATTGGTACTGCAAACGAGCACGAATCGAGATGCTTTTAGATAGGTTCGGACGCGAGAGGAGTTGGGCGCGGTTCTGAGATGTCTGACAACGTCCAGGGCGTCCCTATCCATCACGGTGAGGTGGCCGGGGTGCCCCTGTGCGCTGTCGTCGTTGAGGAAGACGACGATGCTCCTTTTCTTCCTCGATGAATCGGTAAGGTGGGTTGGGTCGTTTTCTTTGGTGGGCTGGGCTGGTGCTGGGCTTGGTCGACATGGTGGTGATGGGCTGCACGGCCAGGTAAGCCAGGTGAGCTTTCCCTCTCTTATCTCTTTTAAATTTCTGTTTTGTTTACTATTTTTCTTGTTTGAATTCAAATTTGAATTCTGTTTTGTTTTACAGGTTCTAATATATTTGAATATCAATATAAATTGATAACCATGCTCACTGTATAATCTTGTTATTAAACAAATATTTAGTTTAGGATTTAATTAATATTTTGTGAGGCTTGAGTAAAATAGAAATGTTTTGTTATTCATTTTAATTCCCTTTTTAATTTAGAAACCAGATCTATTTAAGTGGTTTGAGAATTTATAACTTGTTCATAATGAACACATGATTAGGTTAAGCTAGTACTTAACAATATGGATTGTTCACATATAATTTTCATTATGGCTAGAGTTTGAATTAAATGGTGTTGTGAATAAGATGAATCATGATTTTATGTGGAGAATTACTTCTAAGGGTTTAAGAAGATGGTTTGATAAACTCTATCTTTAATAATCTTGCTTAGCAATTCTGGCTTGGCTTACTTGAAATAGATCCTAAGCTCATAATGGTTAATTCACTTGCTAAGGTGATGGTCCAACTATAATATATTTTTCCTATTGGTCAACTTAATCAATTATTTAGAACATCCAGTAGGATTGGATATTGGTTTCCTTCTACTCACCCAAATGACATTAAGTCATTAGGTATGCAAGGCTTGATTGTATCCTTGTGATCCAGGATACACAAGGTAGGGCATAATATTCTATGTGGATTAGTTCCATATGACAAGGTTTATGGTTTTGGGAATACTTCACTATTTGAAGTATTAAATAGGCATGAGGCATGGCAGGGTTATAATTATAATCCAAAGTAATCCATGGGTTGGAATTCACATGTAGTTTAGGGTTTAAGTAGTGATCACCAATATGATACACAACTAGAATTAGGATATGTGCATAAGCTTTGGTTATGTTTCACTAATAGAACATGGTTCTCACCTCCAAGATTAAAGGTTGGTTTGAACAAGTAGGATTTAATACTACTCTAATATTCTCTAGGATAGACATGGATCTGGTTAGCATCTATAACCTCTCTCACTTCTAAATGTCTAAGAACATCCTAAAGTCCTACTCAAGAGATGATGATGTGATCTTCTAAATATATGGTTTGCCTAAGAATTCTACCTTGGTATCTTATGTAGCTTGTTCTTCTGGAAATCTGATAAACCTGCATCTTGTGGTTTGCCTCCACCTCCTAGCTTCTTCATCTTGATCCTAGCTAATTCATATGGAAGGTCTCAAGTGTTTGGTTTCCTTGTATCATGCTACAAGGTGATCATATGGATGAAGGGTGTGGCTCCTTCTATAGGCTTGGGCAAGCTCTAGTGTCATGACACATAGGTGGTGACTCTTGTGTTGGTTTGATGAGTAAGGTGCTTGGGTGTCATGCCCTCATCCATAGCAATCCTTTGAGCATGAGGTGGCAAAGCTTGGAAAGCAAGTCATGAAGATATTTTCATCCTATGTGGCAAGATCATTATCTTCTCATATGAATTATATTTAGATAGCCAAGTGGCATTTGTTACTAAATATCTTGTGGATGGTTTTATTATTGTGGATGAGTCACTATATCATATTTGATTGGATTTATATTATAATATTGGTCAAAAGGTCAAGGTTGGAGGTTATTCCTAAATTTTGGATAGTTGGTGTTTGATTGCACCAAGGCATGATCATATGAGTTTCAAAATACTCATGAGTAGTTTTATTCAAATAGTTTGAACTATAAATCGTAATGTAAATGGATTTAGTTTTATGATATTCCATATACTTAATAAGTTATGATTTAAATAAGAATGTGTGGCTTTTATGCACTTTAGACCCTGTGGTTTACCTTATTTGGTAATAAGTTTAGAAGTGAATTAATTTACACACAAAGGTAGTTTCTAGCTTTTAAGTGTTAATAAGTTAGGGTTTGATTCTTAAAGAATGTGTTGTTGTAAATATAATTCCATTTGATCTAATCCATAGATCAAATCATCTCTACCCAAAACAAGGTTTTAACAAAGATCACAGTGAAGTTTATAGCGCTTGACTTGATGATCTACTTCAATTCCAGCAAGTCAAGTGAAACTTCAGTTACTGTGGTAAGTTTTATTTGAAAGCGCGAAAATTCCCGGATTTTCTATGCATGAATGCAATGCACACTTTGGTGTTCTCTCATTTTATTGCCTCTAAACCTGGGATATTACTCTCCCCCTTAAACTGAACTTCGTCCCGAAGTTCGAACGCTCTCATGTTTCGGAACGTGGAACTGACTTGAACAGATCACAATCCTTTCAAACGCCATGGTGATCTCATTAGATATAATTGGATATATCCCTTGTCCAGATCCTTCCTGCAGTCTTCTGATGTCTGGCACTGATACTATCTTATATTCTATGATTTCTTCCAACACTCTAAGCTTATAGTCCCGTTCTCCAAAGATTCTTGGATTAGGACATTTTCTTATGCTAATGGACTTTACTAATGGTTGTGGTGACATCTTCCTATTTGGGTACTCAAAGCTTGGTTCTACCAGCTGCGGTAATCCAGCTGCGGTGCCCAAACCTTAAGTCTAAAGGATTGGTTTAAAGTAAGGTATTGTTTTTCCCTTACTACCATAACGAATGTAATGGTACTTCGTAAGGTATTTATAATAGGCATGGTCCTGGTTGTTTAGTCCTACGAATGGATTAGACTCATTTAGTCCATCCAATCATGGCTTCTAGTTCATACTAGTTATCTTCCTTTTGGTTTCTTTAGGTTCCATGAAAGGAATCTTTCTAGTAATCATTAGTTTTGGTATGGTCAAACCCTTCGGTCTTTTGTTTTCTTAGACTTTGATTGTCCTCCGACATCTTCTTCATCCAACTTCATTAGCTTAGACTTACTTGAGCTCTTCTGCTTCTGAGTAATTATCAATTACCCACTCAAGTTAAGGTCTAACCCTTACTTCCTCGAGATATGAACCTCGGCTTCTGGTCTGACAACCTCCTGAGAGTACTATTATATGGATACTTCCCAACAACCTTATACAAATAAGATTGAACTTCCTCTCAGTTCAGACTTTCTTCTTCATCTTTCATACTCAAAATCATATCATAATACTTCTCCTTCAGCCTTCCTCTCCCCCTTGGAGTTTACTAATGATCTTTAAGCTCCTATTCTTCTAATCATTAAACTCCAAGGTAGAAGATTGGTTTAAGTCTGGTTTATATTTTGTACCTTTCTAAAGTCTCACGAAGAATTCTTTACGGTGTATCCACACAGTTGTGGGTATCCGATGTGAATCCTCCGACTAAATATTTATTAGCTACGGAATACCAGCTACGGAATCCCTCTTTCCTTTAGAGTGAAAGAACGATTGAGCTGTGGACTATTGATTACCAGCTGCAGACTATCTAACACAAGATGTGGCTTATTGGATACCAGCTGTGGCTATGTTATGGTTCTAGTCAACATCTACCTACCAGTTGTGGCTACTTTTATAGTTTTAGTTAAGATATACCTCACTTCACATACTTTCTCTTTATGATTATCTTATATCAGCTGCGGTCTTATTATACCAGCTGCGACTTCACTTGTCTATTTTCCTTTTTCCAGGGTTTGTTTTGCAACAAAACCACTTGTTGACACTATGAAAATAGTATCTTAAGTGACTTCATAGCATTCCCTTCTTCCATAATGAATATGGCTCCACTTCTACTGCTCCATATTCACTATTTTTCTCACTTCCATAGTACTTCCATGTTGAAGTACTCCTCAATTGAGGATAAAAGTGAGTTTTGTTTAGTCCTTCCTTCAGAGTATTGTGGTTACTTCCCACAATTTTACTTCCTTCATCTAGTGAACCTTCATCTTGTCTTCAAAATTCGTCACTTCCTCACACGAATACCTTTACCCTCTAGACCTATAACATCAAGTAAGAGCTTGATATTGCAACATGCATTTGCATATCAAAGTCAAACTTCATGTATGGATCTAGTCAAACAATAAAAATCCAATAATATCCAAGAAAATCCAGCTTTGTGCTTATAATACACACCCTTATATGCCTGAATATAAAAGTTGGGTAAGACATCCCTAAACATCAGGCTCAGATGTGTAGTATATAACACCACATAAGATAGGTTTAGGTTGTGATACTTAGCACATATATATATGGATTTCTACTATTTGCCTCAATATTTACCTCGATTGCTCACTTGCAATCAAATAAAATTGAGCAAATTGGTCCAGAATAGTTGTGGTTGACCTAATTTCCTTGGAAAGTGCTAACTTACCTTCTATTTAATTGAAAACTAACCTCACATGATATCTCGAGGCTATTATACTACCTATGACTCCAGGATTTCTCTATGTGGTATGCTCTAAATAAGCCTTCTTTAAACTAAGGACTATGGTTCTAGCATACTTAGTACCGTTATTAGGATTTTAAGGCCTAAGCTTTCGAACTATTCCTTAAATCCTACTCCTTATCATACTTCTGTTATCGTATTTATGATGTTCTACTCCATCACATCATGACTCTCAAGTGAATCATATATGATTACCAACTCTACCATGAAAAGTAGACTTGTATAACTCCTATCACTCTTCCTTACCTCCTATGATTGACTCATCATAGGTATATACTACCTCATATTACTTATCTACATTACTTAACACCAGTCATTTAACATTTAAATGACTCCTACTGAACCATAACTTGCATTGGTATACTTCTTCCAATAGGATATCTTCCTTGTGGTTGTATCCTCTCTTTGGACTACCATGTATTGTATACCAACTGTGGTCTACTACCACCCAATTATCTTAAGCTCCAGTGGTGTTCTAGTTAGTTGGGAATGAAGCAAGATAACTCACTAACTCTACTTAAGAAATATAGATAAGAAAGATTGACTCAAGTGTGTCAGGATTATTCTCAAGTGAATACCCATCTCAAGTCAAAAGAATAGTTGGCTTAGCATAGTTGACTTAGCTAAGGCTACTTCCTATAGACACTACCAAACCTATAGGTCTCCTTTAAAGGGTTTTAATCCTAGGGTCAAAGCATTTGCTCGATACCACTGTGGTGACCCAGCGTACCACTGCATGGTGTAGTACACAAGTCGTTGACATAACACAAGTGAAACACCGTTCCACTCATATTACATCCCTCAGAGTGGTACAAGAAACATATGCGGGTCCAAGGTATGTCTATAGAAGGATACACAAGATGTTTACAGAAGATCAACACAGCCTCCTACTTTACAGTGAGGTAAAACTTCAAATAAAGCTCCAGAAGAACGACTCGTAATCTAACTTATTGCTATCACTATCTCCAGATATACTAGGCTTGCTATAGAATTCTAGCTACTTAGGTGCTAAGATTAGGGAAAGGCTCCCTTCTATTACTAGTCTAAGTTTCCACTATAGCTGCTGCAGCAGTTGACTTCCTTGACTTCTTTGTTTGGATTCTTCATCTTGCGGTTGACTCCTTTGTCTTCGAGTTCCACGGTAGTTCATCCTCCGGTGCCTCCATAGCAGGGGATTTAAGAGTGGGATGAGTACGAGCGTACTCGGCAAGTTCATATTAGGAAATAGGTGTATCATGCACTAGCTACACCACAGACCAGAAAGTCATAGGCGAATGCAAGTTTTCATAAACATTTCTTCAAAAGGTTTATTTTATTCTGAAAACTATGCCCGTCAGTCTTCACAGTTGACTAGAACTTCATGGAGTTCCTTTCGCCGTCAGCTCCCTTCCCGAACAGGGAGTGATCACAATTCAGTATCCTCTGCAGAGGTGCGTTACTTTTCCCATAAGAGAACTTATCCTTGATACCTTTCCGAGATGCATGCTCGTCCACACTTCCTTGGTGTGGGGCCAGGTGTAAGATCCAAGCCAATCACCGCCTTCTCCGCGACCTCGCAGACCCACCCTTTTGTAAGTCTGTCCTCTCCTATATCTATGGGTAGACTAACACAGGCACTTGTTCTCTCCTATATCTAATGGTAGACTGTGGGACCACATGTCCCCACCTTTACCAAAGATAGACCGATCCGAACAACTTATGTGCCCTGTTCTATACACCATAGATAGACCGATCCGGACAACCCTTACAATCCTTCATAGACCGATAATAAGTCTACCCTCTCCTATATCTAATGGTGCAGGACCACATGTCCCCACCTTTACCAAAGATAGACCGATACGGCAACCCTTATTACCATTGGCAGAGGAAAAGATACAATTGACTTCCCAGAGCCATTATAGATCTTATGGTTAACGCGATATGTACGGCGCTAGAATCATGGACGGCATTGGTACTTAATCCTAGATGAATAGTACCCGTGCAATGGAACCTCCACCAATCAACACATACCATGGTTCCATTGCCCACCACATAGTCATATTCATAATTGTAAAATAATATTTGCTTTTCAATGCAAGAGTGATAAGTATAGTACTTTGCATATAATTTGATAAACATAATCAAATGACATGAGCAAGCGATGAACTTGCCTTTCTTGGCAAGATTATGCAGGCAAAAGCTTCGATACGTGAGAACTCCAAATTCTGAAATACCATCATTGTCCGTAAGGACAATGTTTAAAGAACGGGCAAAGATGCTATAATGCATAATATGAGATGCAATCGTCCCGAGCATAACCTAACCTCGATGATTTAGGATGGATGAGTTGTAAAGATTTCTTTAGTGTGTGTTGCACTTTTAGGATGGTTCTCAAACAAGGTTCTTATTAGGGTTTGGTTATATTAGCATCATAACCAAGTGATATAAGACATCATAACAATCATACACATAAAGAATAGTGGTGGAATAATATGTAAAGAACAATTGTCAATTTTAAGTTCTACAAAACATGGTTGATGATTACTTATACTATACTTCAAAAGAATAACTTTTGAAGAACATGTTAATTAAGAAATAGTGAGTATCTCAAAGAAGGATTAGGGCTTCTAAGGTTTGATTGACATCTGTTCTTCAAAGGAATAACTTTTGAAGAACAGGTTGGATAAGAATATGAACTACTATACATAGGAGCTATGGCTTTCTAGGGTTTACTATTGGAGTCATCTAGTTCTCTAATAGGAACTAGTTGGGTTCTTTAAGTAGAATGGGTTTATATATAGCAAGTATTGGTAGGTTTATTGCTATGGTTTCTTCTAAGCATCAAATCAAAGGATGGTTATTAAGATGGTTCTATAATTAGCTATTAGGGTTTACTATGGTTTCACACTTACGTCACTAAGTAATCTCTAATGGTTTCTAAGCTAAGTGGCTTATCATTTCCTAAGTAGGGTTTAGTGGAATAGGAGCATGTGTTGTGAATTACTACCCAAGGTTGGTACTAGGGTTCATCTTATGGTTCTACTAGGTTTTGATGGTTGAGATTGATCCTAATGGTATGGTATATAGGAGTGGTGATCAATGGTACTAATCCAATTAGCAAGTTAGGGTTTATACCTAGGTGATACTAGTTAATCATATAGGTTTTAATTAAGAATAGGAACATGAAATGATAATCTCATGTGACTTGTTTTATGCTAGTGGATCATAAGCATGCATTCATTTGTTTCTTACTAGGGTTCTATAGGTATAGATGAAGCTTATATTATTACATGAGCTAAACCCCTAGGGTTTTAGGATTGCAACTATTTAGGATGAACACATAAAATAATGGAATCCAGTTTCTAACTTAGAATAAAACTAAGGTTTCTAAATTATGATCCAATTCTTAAAGTAATACTTGGTACTAGAATTAATGTGATTGAGCACTTGAAATAAAGTTATTAATAGTTTTAACATGCTAGCAATTTTTAGAGGGTTTAAGAATTAAAAATAATTACTAATTAGGGTTTAATTAGAAACTAGGGTTTTATAAATGTTATTAAGATTTAACTAATTAACTTGAGAATTAAATATGTTTAAATATACAAGTTCTGAATTACCAAAATAACATTAACTTTTAGTATTTTCTTGCTTTATTTTATTTAAAGAAAATGGTAAATGGTAATTTGCAAATTAGGGTTTATGAATTACCACTAATAATTAAGTTAATGCAAATATGGTAAATAAAATTAATCTTAACATTTTACTTAGTTACTGAATAGTTAAAATTTAAGTTTGGAACTTAATTATTTATTGAATTCAATTTGCATTTTAAATAAATGAAAAGGCATAATTAAAGAAGTTAAAAATAAATGAATTTTTATTTTGACACACATTTTTGTTTTAGATTTTATTTGAATAGAGTTTATTTTTGTGAGCATTTTGATATATTATTCATATTTTTCTGAGTTAAAATGAATTTTATATGATTTTGCAAAGTTTCAGCATTTTACTGGTTTTTAAATAAAACAACAGATACTAAATGTACCGGTTCGCACCTAGCCACTGACTGACGTGGGGCCATTGACTAGGTCAGTTGCCACGATGGCAACGACCAGTCAACATGCATCAGGACCCCACCGCCACATCGCTAGAACGACGGCTGACGCCGGCGGCCAATGGACGACGGCGCCGCCGATTTAGGGCCTCCGAGATGCGCGGCTAGGCATTTTCGAACGAGGACTGCGAGACAAAGCTACTGGTGGTGATGGTTTGTGCGGGGACTCACCGGAGCTTCGTCGGAAACCATGTCCCGCGGCGGTGCACTCCGGCGAGGTGGCTAAACGGAGCTACAGACGGCGATATGATGCGAGAGTATGCTCTACAGACGCGGAAGCTCACCGTGAAGCTCAAGGTGTGGTCGGCGACGACGATTGAAGAGGCGACGATTTCGCCATTGCCGGCGATGTACTGAGAAAGGGAACGGTGAAATTGGATCAATCCAGAGCTCCCCTTGATGCACCACTCCTCCAGGATGCTCTACGAGATCATGCGCTTCTCGTCGACCACGCGGCAGCCTCCGGGGTGGCTCCAGTCGACGGCTAGCCGGAGAACTGGCCGGCCATGGCGGTGGTTCTAGTGAGAGATAGAGAGGGCTAGAGAGAGAATGGAATGGCGGCGAAGAACAAGGAGATCACGGCAATGCTACGGAGGTATTTATAGAGCCAGAGGAGGTCAAATTAGGAAGTTCACCGCCGGCGACGGCCGAGATGTGGCGGTGACATTGGTACTGCAAACGAGCACGAATCGAGATGCTTTTAGATAGGTTCGGACGCGAGAGGAGTTGGGCGCGGTTCTGAGATGTCTGACAACGTCCAGGGCGTCCCTATCCATCACGGTGAGGTGGCCGGGGTGCCCCTGTGCGCTGTCGTCGTTGAGGAAGACGACGATGCTCCTTTTCTTCCTCGATGAATCGGTAAGGTGGGTTGGGTCGTTTTCTTTGGTGGGCTGGGCTGGTGCTGGGCTTGGTCGACATGGTGGTGATGGGCTGCACGGCCAGGTAAGCCAGGTGAGCTTTCCCTCTCTTATCTCTTTTAAATTTCTGTTTTGTTTACTATTTTTCTTGTTTGAATTCAAATTTGAATTCTGTTTTGTTTTACAGGTTCTAATATATTTGAATATCAATATAAATTGATAACCATGCTCACTGTATAATCTTGTTATTAAACAAATATTTAGTTTAGGATTTAATTAATATTTTGTGAGGCTTGAGTAAAATAGAAATGTTTTGTTATTCATTTTAATTCCCTTTTTAATTTAGAAACCAGATCTATTTAAGTGGTTTGAGAATTTATAACTTGTTCATAATGAACACATGATTAGGTTAAGCTAGTACTTAACAATATGGATTGTTCACATATAATTTTCATTATGGCTAGAGTTTGAATTAAATGGTGTTGTGAATAAGATGAATCATGATTTTATGTGGAGAATTACTTCTAAGGGTTTAAGAAGATGGTTTGATAAACTCTATCTTTAATAATCTTGCTTAGCAATTCTGGCTTGGCTTGCTTGAAATAGATCCTAAGCTCATAATGGTTAATTCACTTGCTAAGGTGATGGTCCAACTATAATATATTTTTCCTATTGGTCAACTTAATCAATTATTTAGAACATCCAGTAGGATTGGATATTGGTTTCCTTCTACTCACCCAAATGACATTAAGTCATTAGGTATGCAAGGCTTGATTGTATCCTTGTGATCCAGGATACACAAGGTAGGGCATAATATTCTATGTGGATTAGTTCCATATGACAAGGTTTATGGTTTTGGGAATACTTCACTATTTGAAGTATTAAATAGGCATGAGGCATGGCAGGGTTATAATTATAATCCAAAGTAATCCATGGGTTGGAATTCACATGTAGTTTAGGGTTTAAGTAGTGATCACCAATATGATACACAACTAGAATTAGGATATGTGCATAAGCTTTGGTTATGTTTCACTAATAGAACATGGTTCTCACCTCCAAGATTAAAGGTTGGTTTGAACAAGTAGGATTTAATACTACTCTAATATTCTCTAGGATAGACATGGATCTGGTTAGCATCTATAACCTCTCTCACTTCTAAATGTCTAAGAACATCCTAAAGTCCTACTCAAGAGATGATGATGTGATCTTCTAAATATATGGTTTGCCTAAGAATTCTACCTTGGTATCTTATGTAGCTTGTTCTTCTGGAATTCTGATAAACCTGCATCTTGTGGTTTGCCTCCACCTCCTAGCTTCTTCATCTTGATCCTAGCTAATTCATATGGAAGGTCTCAAGTGTTTGGTTTCCTTGTATCATGCTACAAGGTGATCATATGGATGAAGGGTGTGGCTCTTCTATAGGCTTGGGCAAGCTCTAGTGTCATGACACATAGGTGGTGACTCTTGTGTTGGTTTGATGAGTAAGGTGCTTGGGTGTCATGCCCTCATCCATAGCAATCCTTTGAGCATGAGGTGGCAAAGCTTGGAAAGCAAGTCATGAAGATATTTTCATCCTATGTGGCAAGATCATTATCTTCTCATATGAATTATATTTAGATAGCCAAGTGGCATTTGTTACTAAATATCTTGTGGATGGTTTTATTATTGTGGATGAGTCACTATATCATATTTGATTGGATTTATATTATAATATTGGTCAAAAGGTCAAGGTTGGAGGTTATTCCTAAATTTTGGATAGTTGGTGTTTGATTGCACCAAGGCATGATCATATGAGTTTCAAAATACTCATGAGTAGTTTTATTCAAATAGTTTGAACTATAAATCGTAATGTAAATGGATTTAGTTTTATGATATTCCATATACTTAATAAGTTATGATTTAAATAAGAATGTGTGGCTTTTATGCACTTTAGACCCTGTGGTTTACCTTATTTGGTAATAAGTTTAGAAGTGAATTAATTTACACACAAAGGTAGTTTCTAGCTTTTAAGTGTTAATAAGTTAGGGTTTGATTCTTAAAGAATGTGTTGTTGTAAATATAATTCCATTTGATCTAATCCATAGATCAAATCATCTCTACCCAAAACAAGGTTTTAACAAAGATCACAGTGAAGTTTATAGCGCTTGACTTGATGATCTACTTCAATTCCAGCAAGTCAAGTGAAACTTCAGTTACTGTGGTAAGTTTTATTTGAAAGCGCGAAAATTCCCCGGATTTTCTATGCATGAATGCAATGCACACTTTGGTGTTCTCTCATTTTATTGCCTCTAAACGGGATATTACAGCCTCTCCGCGGCGGAGGATCCGTCCGCGCCGCCCGAGCGCCGCCGGACCGCCGCACCGGCCACGCTGCTGCCGGCCCGGCCCCGCCTGGCCTCCCCGGCGGTGGTGGCACCCTTTCCGTCGAACGATGAGGGGGGAGAGGGTTTCGCGGTGGCTTCCATGGGAGGTGATGAAGCGTCGGAGGAAGCCGGCGGCACGGCTACTTGGCTAGGCCTGATGCTCTCCGTCGGTAGCCATGGAGGATTCGGTGAACGGTGGCCTCCGCCCCGGTGACGGTTCGGCGGTACGCATGATCCACGCCGCCGTCCTCTTCCCTGGTGATCCGGCGGGAGGGACTGGCGTGGGGGCCGGTCTTGCTTTGTTTCTGGTGGCGGTCCTCGGGATTCTCACAAGCGAGGTTGATGATCTACCGGAGGTCAGTTTGCCTTGATCTGGCTAGAGAGATGAGTTCCGGAAAGCTCCGCCGGCGAATGGAACCGTGCATCTTTTGCATGGAGTTTGCTGGATCGGGTGATATTCGGTCGCGCGCACCCATGTTTTATTCCGAGCGTTTGGTTCCGAAGGGAGCGGCGCAAAGCTCTATTCTGTGTTGACATCAGGTGACTTTTTGGTCCATAGTGAAGTGAAGAAGGAATATCATGAAGGTCGGATTGGTGGATGGCTAAAGGAGGTTTGAGTCTCCGTGGCTTGAGGATTTGCTTGACGTTCGGGCCCGCATCGGGTATGCATGTGGGGGCGGCCTTAGGTGAAGTTCGAGTCTTACATCTCGGGTGAAAACCCAAGGTCGGCCTTAATGGTTGTGCCTGGCAATAACCTTGTTGGAGGCATTGTTTTAAGAGGGGACTATCTTTCGGTGAAAACCTAAGATCTTTGGCGGGCAACGACTTTGGTGCACTATTTCCTTCTTGGAGCGTCGCTTTTGGAGCTTTTGTGTTACGGTGGTTTGACTGTTGTAGGTTGAATGCTCTAGCGAGGCTTTTATTTCTTAGTTTTCTTTACTTTTTTTTGACTGTGTGCATCCGTACTGCCACTAGGGTGGGGAGCGTTGTTGCAGAGGCTAGATGTAATTGGTAACTTTTGATATTAATATATTTCCTTTATCAAAAAAAAGTCAGCAACCCTACCCACTGCGTTTTATGATCATGGAGACTTAATCCATGTTTGCCACGTCGTCATACATTATGTCTCTACAGTGAAAAAGTGGGATGGCGTTTTTCGTTAGGCTAGGATGCGATCTCGCCCGTCCATAGCCGATCGAACGGTCCATGCGGCAACGTCTGGCGCCACTGCCACTGGAGCCTCTCTCTTCTCCATCTCCCCCGATATTCCCATAAAAAAGTTTATCCCTCTGCAACAAGATCCAAAATCACAGAAAGAAAAAAGGGACAAGAGAGCGGAGACCTGAGGAGGAGGCGCCATGAACAACAGTCACGTCGAGGAGGAGGTCGGGAAGCTCAAGGAGGAGATCCAGAGGCTCGGCCAGCAGCAGCCCGACGGCTCCTACAAGGTTAGGCCTTTTCCTGCCGGAAACAAACGCGGATCTGGCATCGCAGCCGCGTTCGACACATTTTTCTGTATTACCCCACGCCGATACGCCGTTTGGTGTGTGCTGTCGATCATCTGATGTGGATTCTCCTGTCATTGCCCATTTTGCTGGATTATGTGCCGGCCGTTGTGGTTTTGCTGATGTGCCTATTATACAGCAGAGTGTTGTTCATAAGAGATAATGTGTTTGTGTGAACGAATCGCTTGATTCAGTACATGAAGTGTGAAAGTTCAGATCCATAAAAAATAATTTTGATGGTCAGATCCATAATTTATCATTCCCAGACAATTCAGACCAGTAGTACATGATCATGAATCATAGCTAATGAAATCTATTTGCATTTTAGAACACGGTTAATGGTCTGGATACTGATAAGCTGAACAGATCCTATCGAAATCACAAAGAAAATTTCCAATTTCTTGCCTGTGTGGTAGAATTCACTATAGTTTTTATTTTATTTTCCCTATGGTTACTGTATATTCAGTTCGATATATTTGCATTTTACCCACTGAACTATTTGGACGCACAAGTACTAAGAAACCGCCAGTTCGACACAAAACTATTTGCATTTTAAAACATGGTCAATTAAACGTGGCTAATTAAGAAATATCCTCAATAATTATCGTTGCCTTCTCTTATCCCACTAATAGGGAAAACCTCATTAGCAGCGTGTCTAAATAGGTCCGCTACTGGTATCACGCCCAGTGGTATTAGGTTACCTGTAGCGTGCGCCTGTGAAGAGGAAGTTGCGTCCGAGTCGACCTCGCCGCCATCATTGAGGCGGAGGCTGACAGGGGAGGTGGGTGGGGGTCCGGTCGATGCCACGTTCGTGGATTTGGAGCAGGAGGTGGTGCTGCTGGTCGAGGGACCATACAATGGACCATGTGGATGTGGATGTGGATGGGGGGGGGAGGGGGGGGGAGGGGGAGTGGCAGTTCCGGATGCGGCCAGCGGTGGAGAGAAAGTGAGCTGAGAGAGGCTGCAGGGCCGGTTAGGATAAGGCACCAAAATACTGGCAGTGTGTTCCTGTGGTACCTACGCTACCGACAATCACGTACTGGTAGCGTGGGTAAGTTCTGGCCCCGTGTGCGGATGGGGCCCACATTCTAGTAGGGTGTTCTTTTACAGCCTACGCTACCGGTATTGTATTACTGGTAGCGCACCCTTTGGCCGCATGCTCTCTTACTTAAGTAGCAGCAGCATAGCTCTATTTGGGCGTGCTACCAGTAGTGTGACACCTATAGCCAATTTCCTACTATTGTCCTATGCGCTCTATTTTTTCTCTTAATTCTTGTGTGCTCTCACCAAGGAACAACATCAACAGGAGAAATACTTGTCAATGAGAGTCATGCTATTGGATTTTTAACAGGAATTGTTTAATGAAAATACCTAAAAATAACCTTCACTTCTGGACAAGATGAGATGTCTATGACTACACATGCTACCTAGAAATTGTAAGACGACATACGCTTCTGGAAAAAATAGTTGAAACCAACCATATTTCTGGACTGGCGAGGGGGACCTATAGTGTGTACTATGGTGACCTTTTAATCGTATATTCTTTTATACATCTGATCTTCATCCTTTGACTCTAAATAAATTTGTTGACATCACAGTGGACAAATGGACACAAATATTTTAGCATGGCATCATTACTGTATAGTTAATATAGCGGTGTAAATATTGATGATTTATGCTAATGCCGAGTTGCCGACATGGTATATTTTGAAGCACCACATTACAACAGGCAGGCAATAATTCAAAATGCAGTTTTTTCAGCTTAGGTAAAAGAGTTCTGTGTATATGTGAGTACTAAACATGTATCCTATTAGTAACATTGTCAATAGCTATACAACAGGCAATTGATGAATCTAAGACTCGCAAAATGCAGTTCTTGTTTCGCTAAAAGAGTTATGTGTTTGTGTGTTCTAAGCATGCATCGTATTAATAACATTTTAAATCACTAGACTTGTACATAAACTCTTCTTTATCTATCAATGCATCGAAACGCAAGGCTTTTGCGTTTTCGCGAAAAAAAAAATCACTAGACTTATAACGATGAAGTTCTATGATTTTACATGAACTAAAGACACTTATCCACCAGTAAATTTGTAGTTTAGCTTTCCTGCATTCGTGAACATACTCAAAGGATGCGAAACTTGTGTAATTAAGTATTGTGGTTTGCAGGTAAAGTTCGGTGTCCTCTTCAATGATGACCGATGCGCGAACATATTTGAAGCATTAGTTGGCACCTTGCGGGCCGCCAAGAAGAGGAAATTTGTCACCTACGATGGTGAACTGCTTCTGCAGGGTGTTCACGACAATGTGGAGATAACCCTCTTCCCTCCTCCCGCTGTAGCTGCTGCTTGAAGTT
This sequence comes from Lolium multiflorum, assembly GCA_030979885.1. Lineage (NCBI taxonomy): Eukaryota > Viridiplantae > Streptophyta > Magnoliopsida > Poales > Poaceae > Lolium > Lolium multiflorum. The sequence continues at coordinate 101,545,716 of CM061750.1, read as the reverse complement.
TGCAGCTCTGAAATGTCTCTCTATGTCATTTTGTTGATGTGCTTATTATTTGTTGTGCTTATATTCCTACAAAACACTCTGGTATATTCCCAGAAGAGTACTATTGTGTGATGTATAACTCATGATCCGTGCTGTTGCTTTGCTCTATTGCTTGCATGGTTGTGTTCGAAACATGTGCTGATATACTATCTCGTGAAAGACACACTCGCATGCTCCAGCTTGGAAGTAATGGCCATGTGTTAGTGAAAGTGTACCAAACACTTGCTTGTTTGACAGTGACATCTATTCGTACTTTCATTTGTTTCTTCAGACCATATTATATAAGGTGTCAAATAGTTGTAGGAGCAATGTGTATATAGAGCTATATAACTAGTTTGTTTTGGCAATGTGGTGTGACTCTTTTTCTTCATGTTAGCCATGAGAATGGGAGATGTTGGGAAGATAACATCCAGCAGCTGCTACCGAGAAGAGACATCGTAGTCTTTCTTAGCATCATCCCTCTTTGGTGGAGCAAAGGGCAATCAGTTTGTGGCAAAAGCTGAGATGCTAATTTTGTTATAGCGAGCCACAACGTTCGCATGCCAGACTCAGCGTTGAATGGGGTTCTCCGGATTCTGACAAGTAAGGATGTGATTGGTTTCTCGGCTGGATTCTGGAAGTTGTACCAGCGGAGAAGGAAAGGAGAGACTAATTGGTAGGCCACAAATTGTGTTTTTGGGCTTCGTTGATGCAACACACAATGTTTAGCAGCTCACATAAGTCTCAATACAGTAACCTTGTACACACTTTGGTAATGTTACCATCGACGAGTTCAGAGTTTAAGGTATTACAAGCTTATGAGCGCCATGAACCTCCTCCTCGACCTGGGTACCAACCATGGGCACTGGCACAATCTTTCCCGCAGCTTCGGTGTGTTCTTTTCTGGCAGTTTGGGTCGCTGCGTGGTGATGGGTGCTGTAGCGGCAGTGGCGGTCTCTGGCAATGTCACGGTGCGGCGGTGTTCAGCGTCTTCCCAATCCCATATCTTTGCCCAGGCGTGCTCAAGGTGAGGAGATCCCCCTCTTGACGGGTGCAGCGTCCCCGATCCGGGGCGAGAAAACAGGGGTTTTCTTCGGAGGTGGAGCGACTGGCATTGTGTTTTCTCCTATGGTGTTCGACGATGGTACGAGTCCTCCGTGGCGTGCTTCCAGTACCTCGCTTCCTCTTCAGTCAGATCGCAGCGCGGGACAATGGCGTCGATGATCAAGCTTCGCTTCAATGTCTTTTCTCTTTTTAGTGCTTGTTTTCCGTCGCCTGTAAGCTGCTTTTCAGCATTTTGTAATTTCTGCCCGTTGTGGGTTTTATTAATTTAAAGTCGGGCTCGTGGAGCCTTGAATTAAAAAAAAAAGGAGGAGGTCGGGAAGCTCAAGGAGGAGATCCAGAGGCTCGGCCAGCAGCAGCCCGACGGCTCCTACAAGGTTAGGCCTTTTCCTGCCGGAAAACAAACGCAGATCTGGCATCCCCGCTGCGTTCAACACATTTTTCGACCTGTGGGCTATCGCCTGAGCTGGGATGGGAGGGGTTCAATTTAATTTTCTGTATCGCCTCACGCCGATTCGCGGTTTGGTGTGTGTGCTGCCGATCATCTGATGTGGATTCTCCTGCCATTGCCCATTTTTCTGGATTCTGTGCCGGCCGTTGTGGTTTCGTTGATGTGCCTATTATACATCAGTGTTGTTCATAAGAGATGATGTGTTTGTCTGAACGAATCGCTTGATTCCCTACATGAAGTGTGAAAGTTCAGATCCGTAATTTATCATTCTCAGACCATTCAGACCAATAGTACGGGATCATGAATCGTAGCTAATGAAATCTATTTGCATTTTAAAACACGGTTAACGGTCTGGATACTGATAAGCCGAATAGATCCTATCGAACCCACAAGACAAATTTCCCATTTCTTGCCTGTGTTGTAGAATTCACTGTAAATTTCATATTTTCTCTATGGGGATGTGAACTTGTGTAATTGAAGAATCGTGGTTTGCAGGTCAAGTTTGGTGTCCTCTTCAATGATGACCGATGCGCAAACATATTTGAAGCATTAGTTGGCACCTTGCGCGCCGCCAAGAAGAGGAAATTTGTCACCTACGAAGGTGAACTGCTTCTGCAGGGTGTTCATGACAATGTGGAGATAACCCTCTTCCCTCCTCCTGCTGTAGCTGCTGCTTGAAGAAAGTATCATGTCATTGTGTCGGCGTGTTTATAATTTGTTGAGCTTAAATTCCCATGAACTATCTTGTATTCCCAGAAGAGTACTATTGTGTGATGTATAAACTCCTGACCTATGCAGTTGCTTTGTTATGCTGCCTGTATCTTTGTGTTGGAAACTTAGTGCTTATATGTATGTCGGAAAAGACACAGTTAGGAGTACCAGCTTGGAAGTAGTGGCCATGAGCTATTGAGAGCGTACCAAGCACTTGCTTTTTTTTATTTTTGCGGGGGCAAACACTTCCTTGTTTGACAATGAAATCTATTGTACTTTCTTTCCTTTCTTCTCACCATATTATATATATTTTTGAGCAAATCTCACCATATTATATAAGTGTGAAATCGGTGTTTGGGCAACTGTGTGTATAGCTATATGATTAGCTTTTCTTCATGTTTTTGTCAGACCAGAGGGGGTGGAACCCCTTTGGCATACTTTTTCTTCATCTCATGAGAATGGGAGATGTTGGGAAGAAAATAGACAGCGACAACCTTCGAGAAAAGACACTGAAGCCTTTGTTAGCGTCATCAATTTTGGCTCAGGCAAAGGGTAGTCGGTTTGAGGTAAGAATCGGGATGATAAACTTGTTGTAGCGATCCACAACGTTGTGATGTGGGCCCCTGTAATGTGCATGGTTATCAGAAACGTGAAGAAGAACCTGACAAGATAGCACATGATAGGGGTGATGTAGAATTTAAGATCATATCTGATTCTACTTATAAAAATTATCTAGTACCTTCGATGCATTAGAGCCTTTGTATGAGAAATTTAGGGCAAACTAAAGATCAGTTGAAACTCTGATGGTAAAGTTATACAATATATCACTGCAATAGTTAGAATCAAGTTGGGTCAAATGAAAATGTTCATCATGATCCTGCAATTTTGGTTGAATTGTTATATATTATTTGATTTTACCAAATAAGGGGACTGCATAACATCAGATCGGTTTAGTTAATCATATGATTATATGACTAAATTGATATACTGCCTACCATATATGCAAGGCGGATTGGTCCAATGATCTCTCGCATGCCAAGCGTGTGTATTACTATCTTAAGGGTAGTCATAGTGTGGCGTTACTACCTTCATAGTGCATACTCCACGCATTGGTGAATACATTAATTACCTTACCGACTCATTCTGTCTTAAAAAAGTGTGATGTTATGCTAACACAACTAGTTACTATAAACATATCTATCTTGATTCAATGGTATGCCATGTCATAAAAATGTGTAAGTAGCATTGCATGTTAGTCCCATTACTAGATGGTCCATGCGCGTCCTGCCGCGCCGACCTCCCATACTTTGATTAAATTCTGTGGCATGTGTCTTCTTTTGTCGTCATGTATTGGGACGTGTTTCTGTATTGGTTGTTTATGTGTATGAAGTTTACTGTGTTTTCCGTGTGTTTGCCTTCAATAGTTTGAAGTTTCATGACCATTCTCATTTGCTTCCTTTCTAGCTGATTAGATTCCATGGCCATGCTAAGGATTAACCATTCAAGAGAGAGATTTGATTACTTACACATTTGTAGCACACAAGCCGTGTCACTTGCACTGTAAATGGTGCAAATGCTTCAGATTGCGAGTGAACACATATCCTTCTGCCTCATTTTCAAGATTCCTCTTTTCTCCAAGGTTAGAGTGCAAGACTATCTACCGAGCCAAGAATCACACTCATCACTGAGAGCCAATAAAACGGGACAAGGGAGAGAAGGGATGGGAGAGTGCTCGCGCCACCTTGCTCCAGCTTCCCGCCGACCTTCTCACAGAGGGATCTCCTCCAGTTTTATGTCACTACATCTCCATACATAGATGCATGTGGAGGAAGAGATTAGGAACACCTTGCCGCAGCTAGGGTTCTCCGCGGGGGGCGCTTGCAGATGCGGAAGGGTCGGATCACACAAATTACCACCGAAGAAGCTGGAGGCCACACTCCCTAATATTGTGAGGCGTCATGCGTGCCCGGACAATTATGAATTGTTTAAATGCTAGTAGGATTTGGCATGTAAACCAATGGACCGATCGATACTCTAGCGAGCCCAGACGGGCACTTTGTGTGTCTGCTGCTCCCTTGTCACGGACGCCGACATCTTCGATCCATTTTCCGCTGACTCGTGTTGATTTGTTGCTACCACCACTCCTCGCTACAGAACAGGGTGTCTCCTCTATGCACGAATATTAATCAGGAACCACGTTAGATGGTCAGGCCAGAATGACATCTTCTACATACATAACAAAAAGGTGTATTTGTTAGGATGTTTACCTGTATATGAAGATGTCTATTTTTCTGGGTGCATCGGAAGCTGGCGTGGAGATAGTGGTGGCAAAGTTCACCGGCATTGTTATCGCCGGATGACGCACGACTGGGCCTCAACGATGGCGAGCACCGACTGCAAGGGTGGAGCGCACGATTCAGAAGCTTGTGATGATTTCAGTGGTTGTCTTCAAGGAGGTGGGGAGGTAGTAGTAGTAGTCCTTCATTTTTTCTTGGTTCGGTGGCTTTCTGCTTGATTGGTTGCAGCAACCCAAACCGACACGCAAACTCATGCCGACATACGGGCCCAAATAAGGGCCCATCACCAAAGGACGAACGACTCCCCACAGCTAGGCAAACGTCGAATTCTAATTAACGTCTCAACACGAATGGTATTTACTTGACGCTGCCCTTCAACATGTACTCCCGATCGGTAGTTTTTGGCCGACCTATTAGGTTTGTTTGAAAGATGTATTCTTCCGTATCCTTCACGGTGTCTTTCTTTCCTTTTGCTTTTATATTTTACTTTCCCCCTTTTAAAATTAGTGTCATTTTCAATTTTGTGAACATTTTCAAATTCATGAATAGTTTTAAATTCAAGAATACTATTTCAAATCCACAAACATTTTTTTAATGCATGAACATCTTTCCAAATTCATGAATATTTTTAAAATTGATGATTTTTTATTTTGTGAAGATTTCTTTTCAAATTCATGAACACTTTCTAATGCATGAACTTTTTTCGATCGTGAATTTTATTTGTATTCAATGTATAACTATTAAACTTGCAAATATTTTTAAGGAACATTTTCTGAACGTGTAGATGGAATATTTTCCAAATGCCATTTTTTCTGAACTCTTACATTTTTTTAGTGCGAACATTATCCAAACACCAACATTTTCTAAACTCAAAATTTTTATAAGCGCGAACAATTATTATTTCTAAAAAAGTTAAGCGCCAGAATTCTTTCAAACTCTTGAGATATTAAAATCCGTGAATATTTTCAAAATTATATCCATTTCAAATCAATAGAGGAACATAAGTCCTTTTCCCTACAGCACCAGCAAGGGAACGGAAAATTTAGTAGAACTAACGTGGTAGCGCTATGGAATGGGCCAAGCCAAACAGCATGGAGGGTGCACGTAACCTCATCAATTGACGCGGGAAGAGATGTCCAGAAAACAAGCGCGCGAGCAGCAAGAACAGCGATGCGGTTTCACACCTAGATACATTTTTTTTGCAGGTGGGGTCACCGATAGCGACTGGTAGATTGCTCAGGAGCGTCCCCAATACTGGGAGATTAGAGCTCTTAGTAGATGGCTAGTCTAATGAACTACACCCTTTTCACCTCTGGAAGAAGAGAAAGGCATTTATCACTACATTTTTTTTCTATGGCTTCTCCCCATCTTATATAAACATCCGAATGCCAAGTATACGGAAACAGCTAGCAGAGGTCAAACAAAAGTATGCAGAGACTTGGAGGATACTTCACGCAGAAGGAAGCCACCTCAAGATTGCTAGTATTGGAAGTCTAGTTTTTCATGCATTTTGCATTGTCAGTTGGTGTGTCCGTATAAGAATGGGAGGCATCAGGATAAATTCATCAGCCCATTCAGATAATGATGGGACCTCCAATTCTTCCCCCTGCAGACCCCAATGACATTCTGACTTGAGATTGACAAAGAAGCCTAAGATACAATTCTAAATGTTGGAAATGTACAAACATAACTCCCCAATCTGGCCCGTTGACAGTACAATATCACAATGTTCGTGTGTGCGCGCACGCCTCGCGTGTGTGTTGAACGTGTTGTTGAAGTCTGTGAGGTTCACTGTGAAACCCAGATTAGGAGATGTTTAACCTCCATTACGAAGAGATGAGATTTAAACATACATTCCAAAAGTAACTAGACATAATTAGCTCTATAGACCGTTTTACCTTTTCTAATTTTTGGTTTTTGTTTTCGTGTTCCTTTCTTTTTTATTTCTTTCCTCACCTACACGAGCTGCACCCAATCGCATATTCTCTCTCCTCTTGTTATGTTTTCCTCTGTTTCCTGGAAATCATCGAAGCTTCTCATTTCCTTCGGCCTGGCCGTATGGTATCAACATGGCCACTCCACTTTAATTGGTCCAACCGAACCAGCAGCCCAGCCAGCTGAGGCGTAAAAAAAAAAAAAATCGCCTCGATTCCTCGCACGCCAGGAGGTCGACTCGCACGCACGGATGCACGGGTCAGGTTACCGCCTTGACCGGGTCCATCCGTCCATGCAGGCAAGCCGTGTCCCTTGCACCGCAGCCCAGCCGAGCAAGAAGTAGCGACCCAATGCTCTTCTTTTTCGTCTCCTACGCGCACGAGCACACCAACCTGAAATGCCAGCTCGCACTAAAAACTGGCCACCCGTTACCTCGAACTCAATCTCCCTTTAACCACGTCAGTTCACTAGGGCGCGTTTGGTACCATGCATAAACCTTGGCTCGCATCTGTTCAATAAATTTTGGTCCGTTTGGATGCCTGCAGCCCACTACGTTCTTGCATGTACTAGGTTTTAAAGCACCCCTGGGACAGGTCTGGAGGAACGTCCGGAATGGCAGTTTCTCCAAGGCCAGACCCATTACGGCCAGAAGCCTGCACGCGTGGAGAAGGGAGGCGGAAACGCCACGTCCCTTCGGGAACACGCGCCATAATTAGGCTCACCGCTCCCTCTCATTCGTCTCACTCGCGACCTCCCCCAAACTGTCACATCACCCGACGGTTCCCCTCCCATCGACCAATTCGCCACACCGCCGCACGGAGGAGTGATACGTCTCCAACGTATCTATAATTTCTTATGTTCCATGCTAGTTTTATGACAATACCTACATGTTTTGTTCACACTTTATGATGTTTTGATGCATTTTCCGGCACTAACCTATTAACAAGATGCCGAAGCGTCAGTTCTGTTTTCTGCTGTTTTTGGTTTCAGAAATCCTACAAAGGAAATATTCTCGGAATTGGACGAAACAAAAGCCCACGGTCTTATTTTTCCACGGAGCTTCCAAGACCGAAGAGGATACGAAGTGGGGCCACGAGGCGCCCTAACCATAGGGCGGCGCGACTAGCATGGGGCCCGCGCCGGCCTATGGTGTGGGCCCCCGTGCCTCCTCCAACTCATACCTTCCTCTTGGGGTTCCCAACGGACGTGTGCTGTACCGTCACAACGAAGCTTCTACGCGCTAGCGCCTACTTTTCTCGGCGCCGTTGCGGAGATCAAGACACGCTGCAAGGGGAGTCTCCCACATCCAATCTCTTTACTTTGTTTATTGTCCTGCTTTACTTTATTTTATTTTCTGTCTTGTTTGCTTTATATCAAAAACACACAAAAAATAGTTGTTTTACTTTATTTCATTTGTCTTGTTTACTTTCTCTATATCAAAAACACAAAAAAATTAGTTACTTGCATTTACTTTATTTACCTTTTGTTTATTTCATCATGCTTCCTCCTAAGTTCACTCTGAAAGATATACCGGTAAGGCAAGGGTCTATCATTGGAAGAGATAATATAGAAGAATTTTTGACTCATGTTAGTATGGTTGAAGATTTTGAAGATAGACACTTGGTAAAAGTTGTTCCTACTCATGAAAGTGCTACTGCCTCTTTAGTACACATGTTGGAAACTAGATTCGTTAATCTCAATCCTATAATGCAACATATGTTTCTTACACTCTCTGATATGGAAATGGGAGAAAAGAGAGATTTTGTTTTAGAGGTCCTTCTTAGAGAATTTGGTGATATAGCTAAAGAAGCTAGAAAAGTTTTTATCAAGCATAAGAGGCTTGGCTTTTATACCGATTTTGCAAAAAACACTTGAAAATATGGACATTGATAGATTAAAGTACACTAATAACGTCAATGGTGAGGGGGAGATTAAAGTATCGATACCTAGTAAGCTCCTAGGGATGCATGAAGCTCTAGAAAATAACTATGCTTGGCTTTGATGACCCACAAGTATAGCGGATCGCAACAGTCTTCGAGGGAAGTATTACCCAATTTATTGATTCGACACAAGGGGAGACAAAGAATACTTGTAAGCCTTAACAGCGGAGTTGTCAATTCAGCTGCACCTGAAACAGACTTGCTCGCAAGAGTTTATCAGCAACAGTTATATAGCAGTAGGAATAGTGAAATAATGGTGAAATAAAGACATCGTAGTGATTATAGTAAACAATGGGATTAAAATACTGTAGGCACAGGGACGGATGAACGGGCGTTGCATGGATGAGAGAATTCATATAACAATCATGGTAGGGCATTTGCAAATAATAATAAAGCGTTATCCAAGTACTAATGAATCAATAGGCATGTGTTCCATATATAGTCGTACGTGCTCGCAATGAGAAACTTGCACAACATCTTTTGTCCTACCAGCCGGTGGCAGCGGCCTCTAGGGAAACTCTGGAAATTAAGGTACTCCTTTTAATAGAGTACCGGAGCAAAGCATTAACACTCCGTGAACACATGTGATCCTCACATCACCGCCTTCCCCTCCGGTTGTCCCAAATTCTGTCACTTTGGGGCCTCGGGTTCCGGACAGCAACGTGTGTATACAACTTGCATGTAAGATCGTAAAACAATGCATATCATGATGAAACAATAACATGTTCAGATCTGAGATCATGGCACTCGGGCCCTAGTGACAAGCATTAAGCATAACAAGTTGCAACAATATCATAAAAGTAACATCTACGGATACTAGGCACCATGCCCTAACAATCTTGTGACTATTACATGATCAATCTCATCCAATCCCTACCATCCCCTTCAGCCTACAACGGGGGAATTACTCACACATGGATGGGGAAACATGGCTGGTCGATGGAGAGGCGTCGGTGGTGATGGCGGTGATGATCCTCCAATTCCCCGTCCCGGCGGAGTGCCGAACGGATTTTCTCGGCCCGAGCGGAGTTTCGCGATGGCGGCGCATCTGGATGGTCTCTGGAAATATGGTCGAACCCTGGCGTTTTTAGGTCGAAAGGCGTATGTAGTCGAAAGAAGAGCGTCGGGGCCGCCGAGGCGCCCAGACCATAGGCGCGCCTCTCCGGCCGCGCCGTCGTGGTCAGGGCCACGGGCTCCCCTGGTTCGCCCTTTTGGCCCTTCATCTTCACGGTAAAAATAAGCCCATTGCGATTATTTCCGGGGTTTTTCCTGAAAGTCGAATTTCTGCACAAAAACGAGACACCGCAATTCTGCTGAAAACAGCGTTAGTCCGTGTTAGTTGTATCCAAAATACAAAAATTAGAAGCAAAACAATAGCAAAGTGTTGGAAAGTACGTTTTAGCGTATCAACTCCCCCCAAGCTTAGCTTATTGCTTGTCCTCAAGCAATTCAGTTAACAACTGAGTGTGATAAAAGAACTTTCACGAACACATTTGTTCATATGATGTAAATATTCTCATGATATGGCAAGTGCTTAAGCAATTCATAATAAGGTAAATGCAAATAAAGTCATCTAGTAGCTGCGTCAATCATGAAAGAGATACCAAACAACTAATAACAAGCATCATGAAACACTTCTATAAGCAGGATTGCAATGTTCATAGAAAGATATGATAAAGTGGTATCTCGCTTGCCTTGTAGCAAAACATAAATGCCCGGCACCTCTGAAGTTCATAGAAAGACTAGAAGTAAAGATTGTCAAAGATAAAAGCATCAAAGTTATACCACAGATCATATTTTGGGACAAGCATATTATACTAAGAATGACAGTCATGCTCTCAAGAAGGTGCTCAAAGAAAGGATGGTGACTCAACATAAAAGTAAAAGATTGACCCTTCGCAGAGGGAAGCAGGGATTAACATGTGCTAGAGCTTTTCATTTTTCAAAGACAGAAATAAAATTATTTTGAGAGGTGTTTGTTGTTGTCAACGAATGATAGTGGGTACTCTAACCACCTCGCCAACCAGACTCTCAAGAGCGGCTCCCATGAAGGACGTTATCTCTACCAGCAAGGTAGATCATCCCTCTTCTCTTTTGTTTACACATGTATTTTAGTTTCATTATGGATGACACTCCCCCCAACCTTTGCTTACACAAGTCATGGCTAATCCGAATCCTCGGGTGCCTTCCAACATTCACATACCATGGGGAAGTGTCTATTTGCAGCTTAAGTTGCTTACTGATAAATCAAAGCAAAACATGTGAAGAGAATTATTAATGAAGGTTAATTAATTAGGGCTGGGAATTTTTGCAAAATTATTGGATAAGCGGATGTGCCACTAGTCCATTGGTGAAAGTCTGTCCGGAGTAAATGACAAGGTTGAAAGATAAAACACCACATATTTCCTCATGAGCTATAAAACATTAACACAAATTGAGAAGTAGTTTGAAGGTTTAAAGGTAGCACATGAGAATTTACTTGGAATGGTTTGAAATGCCATGCATAGGTATTTATGGTGGACACTTTGGAATAACTTGGTTTTCAGGTATTTGGAAGCACGAGCAGCGTTCCCGCTCAGTACAAGTGGAGGCTAGCAATAGATGGGAAGCGACAATCAAGAGAGCAATAATGTCATAATCATGCTTGCGAAAATAAAATTAACGGAGGCATAAAAGTGATACAAGAACTCTGAAGCAAAGTAAATCATCGAGGCTTAATTGACTTTTATTTAGTCATATGCGTGCGTGAGCATGTGCCAAGTCGATTCAAGTGAATTATTCAGAGGAGGATACCACAATGTCATACCTATCTATGAATAAAACAATGCAAGCAAATATTCATGACATGCTACTCATTATTAATAGATTAGAACTAATCATGAGAGATCATAAACTACTAGACTTTCATTAAATGACATATACCTCACATGAACCAACTAAGCATGCTCACATGGATGAGTATATGTACAAAAATGAAAACAAATAGAGTTCATACCAGCCTCTCACCGCAGTCAAATTGCCGTAGATCGTCATTATTGCCTTTCACTTGTGCAGCTTGAATAATAATATGGAATGAAACCAAGCTCCAACCACGGAGACCTCTGAACTCCCTAATGAACTTTACAAAACCAAAGAAGAACAACAAATATTTTTGGTGTTTTCGGGTTAGAAACAAGAACAAAAGGAAACAAGCAAACAAAGCAAAATCTTTTTGGGTTTTCTCATAGCAAACCTACGATAGCAAATAAAGTAAAATAAGAGCAAAGAACCAAATAAACACATGGTGAAAAGAAACAACAGAAATATTTTTGGTCTTTTTGTGTTTTAGGAAAGAAACAAAGCAAAAACAAGAGAATGCAAACTGAAACACAGAAAAGCAGGATGGCAGAAATCTGCCAAAACCTGACAGCAGTACAGAAATCGAATTTAACAAATATCTTCCATTGCTCAATTCAAAAAGTGTTCAACTAATGAAAGTTAGATAACAACCTGGGGACATGCTCAAAAATTTTCAACTCAAAATAACGTTCTGGCTGTGCGCACGATTTTTTTTGGTAACAGCCCAGAATCTGTTTTTGGACAGCACTTCCCCAAATATCATCTCCTCTCATTAGAAAACCACTCTAAGAAACTAAACAAGTATGTACAAGTATCCAGCAACCATAATATGCAAAGAATGAGTGATGCCGGTATACCTCCCCCCAAGCTTAGGCTTTTGGCCTAAGTGGAGTTCATTCCCACGGTCCCCATGAAGTGGTGTCTCCGTAGTATGACGAAGAACGACCCGGTTCTAGGTATGTGCTGGAAGAAGCAACAGGGTACGTGACGGTGTAGTCGTAGGAGGGCTCGGCGTCCTCGGAGTCATGTTGCTGGTGGAAGCCTTGTATCTTCAGTTGCTCATCCACCTCCTCCTTAGAGCGCGACCATGGTTTCCTGTCAACACTGAACAAATCCGTTTGGGGCAAGAGGACTTCCCTCTCATCCCCGTCAGCAAATAACATTCTATAAACAATATTATCCATACTAGAGTCAGCTGTAACAAATTGGTGACTCTTCATAGCAGCAATATCTAACCTAACAGGGGTTAGTTCCACATCAGTAGGGTCAAGAGGAAGATCTAGACGTGCCAAAATACGCGATGCAATTATTCCCCCATAAATAGGCCCCTTGTTAGACAAACGGCGAGCAACAAGAGAACCAAGATGATAAGGTGTCTCTCCAGTGAGTGCAGCAATTAAGAAAGCAAGATGATAACTAGAAATATTACTAGTGTTCTCCTACCAAGAATGCTAGTAGCAGGTAATAAGCAAAATACTTAATGGCGGGGAGTTGGATGTTTCTTATCTTGCCACGCTGAATGGTGCGGCAATCGTAATTTGTAATTTCTCGATAGAGCTCCAGCAAAACCCTGGGGTTGTCCTCGATCTTCCTTGCTGTACCTAGGGGCAATATCCAATGCAGCACAAAAATCCTTCAACTTCATAGTAACAGGATTACCATAGATCTTGAATGCAACCGTCGGGTGGAAGTGCTTGTTGTTGAACTTGAAGCTCTCCACGAAGATTTTAGTAAGCATGTAGTATTGCTTCCTCTCATCCTCCATATAGGCGGTTAAACCCGCCTTTCTGACGAGAGTCAAGAAATCATCCAGCAACCCTGCATTGCTCAAAAAGTTATAACATGGGAAATGTGAAGCATTAGGGGCTCCATTGTCTTCTTCGGGTTCGAAGCTCGGTGCAATGACGTCCTCATTGTAGGATCGTCTAATCCGAGTGGATGCCCTTGAGGGCCTCCCCGTGCTCATCGTCTCTCCTTCGAACACCTCTCCAAAGTTGTAGTTGTTCATTTTCCTTTTCTGAATTTTTTCAACAATCATTATAAAATTTGATTTCAAGGTATATAATTGCGGGAACTACTATAGGAACTTGCTAGAGTACTAAACATGCATCAAAACTAGTTTCTACCACTTAGAACAAGCATGCAAGCTCACTAAACATGTTACCTACATCAGCAAAATATTCAAGATATACTCAACCAAACAAAATTCTAATTGGATAATCAAAGGAGTCACATACCGGAGAGCAAATGTGCCAAATTTCAGACAGAAATCTGGGCTGAGCAAAGAGATCGAGAAATCTCGAGTTCTTGAGCAGAAACGCGAGTGAGAGAAAGTGAGTACGAGTTTTTTCAGGAGAGAGAGTGAGCTGGGAGGAAGAAGTGAAAAAGTGGGGCAAGGAGGGGCCCACACCAGGGTGGCCCCGCCTGTTACCCCACCCTGGGGTGCCCCACTCATCATCCCAGGTGCCCCTCAAAATAAGACTACCATATAATTTTTGTAAATTTTTGAGAACTTCGAAAAATGCACATTTGGTGTTAAAGTAATTATTACTGCGCAGAAAATGATTTCCAAAATCTTAAACAACTAAAGCATATTGCAAAACAAAAAGTGCTACAACAAGTAAACCAAGTGGAGGAAGAAAGAAGGAAAGAGATGTTGTTTAGCTCTCTCATGCATTAAAATATACTTGTTAACAAGGTTGATCAAGTCTTGCTACCAAATAAATTTTATATGACATAAGAAGAAATAAACCTCAAATCAATCATGTTACCTTATATTGAATTGATATAGATCCAATCACAAGAGTTTGATATTCTTCTTTAGGCTCATATATAGGACAATCAATGGATCCCACCTTGATAGTTTTCACATTACAAATTGTATTAACTCCATATACTTTATCAATCCTCTTGGGAAAATAGACAGTATGTTCCTTGTCATCAACATTGAAAGTTACTTTTCCTTTATTGCAATCAATAACAGCCCCTGCAGTATTAAGAAAGGGTCTTTCAAGAATAATAGACATATTATCATCTTCAGGCATTTCCAACACAACAAAATTAGTTAATATTAAGCAATGTTGAGTAACTTGAACAGGAACATTTTCACACACACCAACATGAATAGCAGTAGATTTATCAGCCATTTGCAAAGATATATCAGTTGGTATCAATTTATCTAAATCAAGTCTCTTGTAAAGAGAAAAAGGCATCACACTAACTCCTGCTCCCAAATCACATAGAGCAGTTCTAACATAATTATTCTTGATGGAACAAGGAATAGTCGGTATACCTGGGTCTCCCAGCTTCTTTGGAACCTTACCATTAAAAGAGTAATTAGCGAGCATAGTGGAAATATCCTCATTGGGAATTTTCCTTTTATTAGAAACAATATCTTTCATATACTTTGAATAAGGAGGCAATTTAATAGCATCAGTCAAAGGGATTTGCAAAAATAAAGGTTTCATCCAATCACAAAATTTATTATAATGTTCCTCCTCCTTTGATTTTAGTTTCTTAGCAGGAAAAGGCATTTGCTTTTGAACCCAAGGTTCTCTTTCATTACCATGTTTCTTTGTAATAAAGCCTTCTTTAGTGTACTTCTTATTTTTAGCATGCTTTTCAGGTTCTTTATCAATTTCTTCTTTATCGGAGTATCATTATTATTATTATCTTCATCATGTTCATTACCACTTTCAGTTTCAGCATCAGAAATAGAAATACTATTAGGATCATAACAGGTTCTACAATTTTATGTTTCTTCTTTTTATTAGAAGGACTATCAGTTTCTTTAGTTCGTTGAGAATCTTGTTCAATTCTTTTGGGGTGCCCTTCAGGATATAGAGGATCCTGGGTAGAAACACCGCCTCTAGTTGTTACTTCATAAGCATGTTTTTCTTCATCAATATTTTTTAACAAGTCATTTTGCACTTTAGTAAGTTGATCAATTTGAGTTTGAATCATATTAAAATGTTTAACAAGCATCTTAACATCATTGGAGGTTCTCTCCACAATATCATGCAATTTACCAATAGCTTGAGAATTTTCCATTAGATGATTCTCTACTCTCATATTAAAATTATTTTGCTTAACAATATAATTATTAAATTCATCTAAACATTGATGAGGAGGTTTTGAATACGGAATATCTCCTCTATCAAAGCGTTGAAGGGAATGTACCTCAATTGTAGATGGAGGGGGAATTATCTTACATAGGTCTTCTATAGGAGGCAAATTCTTCACATCTTCAGATTTAATACCCTTCTCCACAAGAGATTTCTTGGCTTCCCTCATATCTTCATCATTTAATTCAATCATACCCCTCTTCTTCAATATTGGTGTCGGAGTTGGTTCAGGTGTAGACCAATCATCATGATTTTTGCTTATCTTGGCCAATAATTCTTCACTTCGTCGGAGTTCTTTTCCTGAAAACACAATCAGCACAACTATCCAGGTATGCCCTAGACTCAATGGTTAGTCCACTATAAAATATATCAAGTAAATCATGCTTTTCCAAATCATGTCCAGGCCGAGCTCTTATAAGAGAGCAAAATCTTGCCCAAGCTTCAGGCAATTTCTCTCCATCTTCTTGATCAAAACTATAAATTCTCTGCAAAGGAATATGTTGAGGACTAGCGGGAAAGTATTTCGAAAGAAAACATCAAGCAAACAACTTGGACTATCAATAGAATCAGGAGGCAAATTATTATACCAAATCTTAGCATCATCCTTTAATGAGAAAGGGAAAATCTTAGCAACAAAATAAGTACGCATCTTAACATCATCAGAAAACAAGCTACTTAAAGTGGAAAGCTCATTCATATGTTCTACAACACTCTCTTTTTCAGTACCACAAAAAGGTGTTTTCTCAACAATAGATATATGAGATAAATCAAGAGAAAAGTCATAATCTTTATCCTTAATGTTTATAGGAGATGTGGCAAATTTAGGATCAGGAGACAGTTTATATCTAACAGCATGTTGTGCAATAAGCTTTTTAAGGTTACTTGTACTAGTAGTAGCATTGCATTTATCAATAAAATCATCATCAAGTTCCACATAATCTTCATCAAGATCATCCTTCAATTAACAGGTGTAATATTTTCATTAGGAGTTTCAATATTTTCAATTTGTCTAGACCTAGCAATTGTAGCATCTAGAAAAGGACCTAATGAACCAGTATTATCAAGCACAGTAGAAGCATCATCAAAATTATCGAGGAATTTTCAGATTCAGCAGAAATACCAACACGTGAAGTTTGTGGTGGTGAAACAAGTTGACTTATCACGATGGTGAATCAAGAGCAGCAGATGTACTCAGAGTTGTACCTTTTCTTGTAGTGGATGGTAATATGACGACTTTAGTATCGCGAGGTTTACCCATGATGGAGGATTTGCAGCGAACAATATCAATCCAAGTGAGCTTGCAAATAAAGCTATGCTCCCGGCAACGGCGCCAGAAAATAGTCTTGATGACCCACAAGTATAGGGGATCGCAACAGTCTTCGAGGGAAGTGCTGGCGTGTAGTCAACAACTTCCTTGTGACGGTAAAGCACACGTCCGTTGGGAACCTCAAGAGGAAGGTATGATGTGCACACAGAGTTTTCCCTCGAAAAGAAACCAAGGTTTATCGAACCGTAGGGAGCCAAGAAGCACGTGAAGGTTGTTGGTGAGGAATGTAGTGCAACACCAGTGAAACCGGCGCCAACGTGGAACCTGCCCAACTCAATCAAAGTACTTTGCCCCAACGTAACAGTGAGGTTGTCAATCTCACCGGCTTGCGGAAAGCAAAGGATTAAGCGTATCGAGTGGAAGATGGTGTTTGTTTGCAAAGAACACTAAAAACAGTAGAATGTATTCAGATGTAAAAGAATGGACCGGAGTCCACAGTTCACTAGAGGTGTCTCCAATAAGATAACTAACATGCTGGGTGAACAAATTACAAGTGGGCAATTGACAAATAAAGATTCAATACATATCAACGATGATTACTATGTGATTTAATCAGGGCATTACGACAAAGTACATAGACCGCTATCCAAAGATGCATCTATGCCTAAATAATCCACCTTCAGTTATCATCCGAACCCCTTCCGGTATTAAGTTGTAAACAACAGATAATTGCATTAAGTATGGTGCGTAATAATCAACACAAATATCCTTAGATAAAGCATCAATGTTTTATCTCTAGTAGCAACAGACATCCACAACCTTAGAACTTTCTGTCACTGTCCCGATTCAATGGAGGCATGAACCCACTATCGAGCATAAATACTCCCTCTTGAGTTACAAGTATCAACTTGACAGAGCCTCTACTAGCAACGGAGAGCATGCAAGAACATAAACAACACATATATGATAGATTGATAATCAACTTAACATAATATTCTATATTCATCGGATCCCGCCAAACACAACATGTAGCATTACAAATAGATGATCTTGATCATGTTAGGCAGCTGACAAGATCTATAACAATGATAGCACAAGCGGAGAAGACAACCATCTAGCTACTGCTATGGACCCATAGTCCAAGGATGAACTACTCACGCATCAATCGGAGGCGGGCATGATGATGTAGAGCCCTCCGGTGATCCCCTCTTCGGCGTGGTGCCGAGGCGATCTCCTGAATCCCCGAGATGGGATTCGCGACGGCGGCGTCTCTGGAAGGTTTTCCGTATCGTGGCTCTCGGTACGGGGTTTCGCGACGAAGGCTATTTGTAGGCGGAAGGGTAGGTCGGGCGCACGCAGGCCCTGCATAAAGGGCCGCGCCGCCGTGTCCGGCCACCTCGTGGCCCCACTGTCTCCCTTTCGGTCTTCTGAAGCTTTGTAAAAATAGGCCCGGTTGATTTCATCCAATCCCGAGAATATTTTCTTACTAGGATTTCTGAAACCAAAAACAACAGCAACTGGCACTTCGGCATCTTGTTAATAGGTTAGTGCCGGAAAATGTATAATAATGCTGTAAATTATGTATAAAACATTCAAGTATTGTAATAAAAGTAGCATGGAACATAAGAAATTATAGATACGTTTGAGACGTATCAAGCATCCCCAAGCTTAGTTCCTACTCGTCCTCGAGTAGGTAAACGATAACACAAATAATTTCTGAAGTGACATGCTACCAACATAATCTTGATCAACATTATTGTAAAGCATATAAGATGAATGGAGTGATCTGAACAAAAGATTGCTAACAAAGATAATGACTAAACAAATGAATCATATAGCAAAACTTTTCATGAATAGTACTTTCAAGACAAGTATCAATAAGAGTTGCATAAGAGCTAACTCATAAGCAATAAATTCTAAGTAGAATGCATTGAAGCAACACAAAGGATGATTAAGTTTCAACAATTGCTTTCAACTTGTAACATGTATATCTCATGGATATTTGTCAACATAGAGTAATATAACAGTGCAATAAGTAAACATGTAAGAATCAATGCACACAGTTAACACAAGTGTTTGCTTCTAAGATAGAAAGAAGTGGGTAAACTGACTCAACATAAAGTAAAAGATTGGCCCTTCGCAGAGGGAAGCATTGATTACTATTTTTGTGCTAAAGCTTTTGTTTTGAAAACATAGAAACAATTTTGTCAACGGTAGTAATAATTCATATGTGCTATGCATAACACTTCCTACAAGTTGCATGTCTCATGCATAGAGTACTAATAGTGCTCGCACCTTGTCCTACTTAGCTCGGAAGACACGGATTATCATCGCATAACATATGTTTCAACCAAGTGTCACAAAGGGGTACCTCTATGCCGCCTGTACAAGTGTCTAAGGAGAAAGCACGCATTGGATTTCTCGCTTTTGATTATTCTCAACTTAGACATCCATACCGGGACAACATAGACAACAGATAATGGACTCCTCTTTAATGCTTAAGCATTCAACAACAGTTAATATTCTCATAAGATATTGAGGTTGTATGTCCAAACTGAAACTTCCACCATGATACATGGCTTTAGTTAGCGGCCCAATGTTCTTCTCTAACATATGCATACTCAAACCATTTGATCATGAAATCGCACTTACTTCAGACAGACGAACATGCATAGCATCTCACATGATATCCAACAAAGATAAAGTTGATGGCGTCCCCAAACATGGTTACCGCTCAACAAGCAACTTATAAGAATTAAGACACATAACTACATATTCATCACCACAATAGTTTTTAAGCTATTTGTCCCATGAGCTATATATTGTAAAGGTAGAGGAATGAAATTTTAAAGGTAGCACTCAAGTAATTTACTTTGGAATGGCGAAAAATACCACATAGTAGGTAGATATGGTGGACACAAATGGCATGGGTTTTGGCTCAAGGTGTTTGGATGCACGAGAAGCATTTCCTCTAAGTACAAGGTTTGGGCTAGCAAGGTTGTTTGAAGCAAACACAAGTATGAACAGGTACAGCAAAACTCACACAAGAACATATTGCAAACATTATAAGGCTCTACACTGTCTTCCTTGTTGTTCAAACACTTTACCCGAAAATATCTAGACTTAGAGAGAACAATCATGCAAACCAAATTAAACAAGCTCTACGGTAGTTCTTCATTAATAGATTAAACTACATGATGCAAGAGCTTAAACATGATCTAATGAGAGCTCAAACAATTGCCAAATTGCCAAACCATATGCAGCATTTTCCGATTCCAACCAAATAGCAATTTAACGAAGCAATCAGACTTCGCCATGAACATTAAAGCACAAATAAGAACACAAGTGTTCCATATGAAAAAGCGGAGCGTAATATCTCCAATATAAGGAATGGTGGGATCCAACTTTATTCAAAACAAAACAAAAAAGCAAACCGACGCTCCAAGTAAAGAACATAGGATGTGATGGAATAAAAATATAGTTTCACTAGAAGTGACCTGATAATGTTGTCGATGAAGAAGGGGATGCCTTGGGCATCCCCAAGCTTAGATGCTTGAGTCTTCTTAAAATATTTAGGGATGAACCACCGGGGCATCCCCAAGCTTAGACCTTTCACTCTTCTTGATCATAGTATATCATCCTCTTCTCTTGACCCTTGAAAACTTCCTTCACACAAACTTCAAGCAAACTCATTAGAGGGTTAGTGCATAACCAAAAATTCACACATTCAGAGGTGACACAATCATTCTAAACACTTCTGGACATTGCACAAAGCTTCTGAAAGTTAATGGAACAAAGAAACTCATTCAACATAGCAAAAGCGGCAATGCGAAATAAAAGACAGAATCTGTCAAAAACAGAACAGTCCGTAAAGATGAATCTGGCAGGGGCACTTAACTTGCTCAAATGGAAAAACTCAAAACTAATGAAAGTTTCGTACATATCTGAGGATCACGCTCGTAAATTTGCAGATTTTTTCGATTTTTTTACAGAGACTTCTGCGAGAATTCGTGACAGACAGCAATGATGTTTCTGCAGCGATCCAAAATATAGCATCAACTTTAACATAAAAACTTTACTTGGCACAAAAACATGATAAGGAGAGGTTGCTACAGTAGTAAACAACTTCCAAGACTCAACAATACAGTAAATAAAATGAAACATGGGTTATCTCCCAAGAAGTGCTTTTCTTTAACGCCTTTCAGCTAGGCGCAGAAAGTGCAAATCAAGTAACATCAAGAGAAGAAGCATCAACATCATAGCTTGTTCTAATAATAGAATCAAAAGGCAACTTCATTCTCTTTCTAGGGAAGTGTTCCATACCTTTCTTGAGAGGGAATTGATATTTAATATTACCTTCCTTCATATCAATAACAGCACCAACGGTTCGAAGAAAAGGTCTTCCCAACACAATAGGACAAGATGCATTGCATTCGATATCCAAGACAACAAAATCAACGGGGACAAGGTTATTGTTAACCGTAATGCGCACATTATCAATCCTCCCCAAAGGTTTCTTTTTAACATTATCGGCAAGATTAACATCCAAATAACAATTCTTCAATGGTGGCAAGTCAAGCATATCATAAATCTTTTTAGGCATAACAGAAATACTTGCACCAAGATCACATAAAGCATTACATTCAAAGTCATTGAATTTTATTTTAATGATGGGCTCCCAACCATCTTCTAACTTCCTAGGAATAGAAGCTTCAAGTTTTAATTTCTCTTCCCTAGCTTTAATGAGAGCATTTGTAATATGTTTAGTAAAGGCTAAATTTATAGCACTAGCATTGGGACTTCTAGCAAGTTTTTGTAAGAACTTTATAACTTCAGTAATATGAAAATCATCAAAATCTAAACCATTATGTTCTACAGCAATGGAATCATTGTCACCAATATTTTGAAAAATTCAGTTTTATCACAAACAACAGTTTTTTCAGGCAATTTTGTACGCTTTGCACTAGGAGTAGAAACATTGCCAACACCAATTATTTTACCATTGATAGTAGGAGGTGCAGCAACATGTGAAGAATCAACATTACTAGTGGTGGTAATAGTCCATACTTTAGCTACATTATTTTCTTTAGCAAGTTTTTCTTTTTCTTCTCTATCCCACCTAGCATGCAATTCAGCCAACAATCTAATATTATCATTAATTCTAACTTGGATGGCATTTGTTTTAGCAAACCTAGCATCTTCAACTTTCTCAGGCATAACTTTCAATTTTAAAAGATCAACATCAAGAGCAAGACTATCAACCTTAGAAGCAAGAACATCAATTTTACCAAGCTTTTCTTCAACAGTTTTATTGAAAGCAGTTTGTGTACTAATAAATTCTTTAAGCATCACTTCAAGACCAGAGGGTACACTCTTATTATTGTTGTAAGAATTACCATAAGAATTACCATAACCACTACCATTATTAGAAGGATATGTCCTATAGTTGTTGTTACCATAATTATTCCTATAAGCATTGTTGTTGAAATTATTGCTCTTAATGAAATTCACATCAACATTTTCTTCTTGAGCAACCAATGAAGCTAAAGGAACATTATTAGGATCAATATGAGATCTACCATTTGCAAGCATAGACATAATAGCAACAATCTTATCACCCAAATAAGAGGTTTCTTCAACAGAATTTACCTTCTTACCTTGAGGAGTTCTTTCAGTGTGCCATTCAGAGTAATTGATCATCATATCATCAAGTAATTTAGTTGCGGCGCCCAGGGTGATGGACATAAAAGTACCTCCAGCAGCTGAATCCAATAGGTTCCTTGAGGAAAAATTCAATCCTGCATAAAAGGTTTGGATGATCATGCAAGTAGTCAGTCCATTGGTTGGGCAATATTTTACCAAAGATTTCATTCTCTCCCATGCTTGAGCAACATGTTCATTATCAAATTGTTTAAAATTCATTATGCTACTTCTCAAAGATATAATCTTAGCAGGAGGATAATATTTACTAATAAAAGCATCTTTACATTTAGTCCATGAATCAATACTATTCTTAGGCAAAGATAGCAACCAATCTTTAGCTCTTCCTCTTAGTGAGAAAGGAAACACTTTCAGTTTTATAATATCACCATGTATATCCTTATACTTTTGCATTTCACAAGGTCAACAAAATTATTAAGATGGGCAGCAGCATCATCAGTACTAACACCAGAAAATTGCTCTCTCATAACAAGATTCAGTAAAGCAGGTTTAATTTCATAGAATTCTGCTGTAGTAGCAGGTGGAGCAATAGGAGTACATATAAAATCATTATTATTTGTGCTAGTGAAATCACACAACTTAGTATTTTCAGGAGTACCCATTATAGCAGTAGTAAAGTAAACTAGGCAAATAAAGTAAAGACAAGTAACTAATTTTTTTGTGTTTTGATATAGAGAACAAGATAGTAAATAAAATAAAGCTAGCAACTAATTTTTTTTGTGTTTTGTTTAAGTGCAACAAACAAAATAGTAAATAAAATAAATCAAGACAAAAACAAAGTAAAGAGATTGGAGGTGGAGACTCCCCTTGCAGCGTGTCTTGATCTCCCGACGCGGCGCAGAAAAAGTAGCTGGCGTGTAGTCAACAACTTCCTTGTGACGGTAAAGCACACGTCCGTTGGGAACCCCAAGAGGAAGGTATGATGTGCACAACAGTAAGTTTTCCCTCAGAAAGAAACCAAGGTTTATCGAACCAGTAGGAGCCAAGAAGCACGTGAAGGTTGTTGGTGAGGAATGTAGTGCGGCGCAACACCGAAACCGGCGCCAACGTGGAACCCGCACAACTCAATCAAAGTACTTTGCCCCAACGTAACATTGAGGTTGTCAATCTCACCGCTTGCTGAAAACAAAGTATTAAGCGTATCGAGTGGAAGATGGTGTTTGTTTGCAAAGAACAGAACAGTAGAATGTATTCAGATGTAAAAGAATGGACCGGGTCCACAGTTCACTAGAGGTGTCTCTCCAATAAGATAACTAACATGTTGGGTGAACAAATTACACGGGCAATTGACAAATAAAGATTCAATACATATCAACGATGATTACTATGTGATTTAATCAGGGCATTACGACAAAGTACGTAGACCGCTATCCAGCATGCATCTATGCCTAAATAATCCACCTTCAGGTTATCATCCGAACCCCTTCCGGTATTAAGTTGTAAACAACAGATAATTACATTAAGTATGGTGTGTAATGTAATCAACACAAATATCCTTAGATAAAGCATCAATGTTTTATCCCTAGTAGCAACAACACATCCACAACCTTAGAACTTTCTGTCACTGTCCCAGATTCAATGGAGGCATGAACCCACTATCGAGCATAAATACTCCCTCTTGGAGTTACAAGTATCAACTTGGCCAGAGCCTCTACTAGCAACGGAGAGCATGCAAGAACATAAACAACACATATATGATAGATTGATAATCAACTTAACATAATATTCTATATTCATCGGATCCCGCCAAACACAACATGTAGCATTACAAATAGATGATCTTGATCATGTTAGGCAGCTCACAAGATCTATAACAATGATAGCACAAGCGGAGAAGACAACCATCTAGCTACTGCTATGGACCCATAGTCCAAGGATGAACTACTCACGCATCAATCCGGAGGCGGGCATGATGATGTAGAGCCCCTCCGGTGATGATTCCCCTCTCCGGCAGGGTGCCGAGGCGATCTCTGAATCCCCGAGATGGGATTCGCGACGGCGTCTCGGAAGGTTTTCCGTATCGTGGCTCGGTACGGGGTTTCGCGACGAAGGCTATTTGTAGGCGGAAGGGTAGGTCGGGGCGACGCGAGGCCAGACAACGGCCGCGCGCCGGGGCTGGCGCGCCGGTGTCGCCACCTTGTGGCCCCTCTCCCTTTCGGTCTTGAAGCTTCGTGTAAAAATAGGCCCCCGGCGTTGATTTCGTCCAATTCGAGAATATTTCCTTACTAGGATTTCGAAACCAAAAACAGCAGAAAACAGAACGGCACTTCGGCATCTTGTTAATAGGTTAGTGCCAGTAAATGTATAGTAATGTTGTAAAGTATGTATAAGACATTCAAGTATTGTAATAAAAGTAGCATGGAACATAAGAAATTATAGATACGTTTGAGATGTATCAGGAAGTATTACCCAATTTATTGATTCGACAAAAGGGGAGACAAAGAATACTTGTAAGCCTTAACAGCGGAGTTGTCAATTCAGCTGCACCTGGAAACAGACTTGCTCGCAAGAGTTTATCAGTAGCAACAATTATATAGCAGTAGGAATAGTGAAATAACAAGCGGTGAAATAAAGACAGCAGTGATTATAGTAAACAGCAGGATCAAAATACTGTAGGCACAGGGACGGATGAACGGGCGTTACATGGATGAGAGAATACATATAACAATCATGGTAGGGCATTTGCAAATAATAATAAAGCGGTATCCAAGTACTAATCAATCAATAGGCATGTGTTCCATATATAGTCGTACGTGCTCGCAATGAGAAACTCGCACAACATCTTTTGTCCTACCAGCCGGTGGCCGGGCCTCTAGGGAAACTACTGGAAATTAAGGTACTCTTTTTAATAGAGTACCGGAGCAAAGCATTAACACTCCGTGAACACATGTGATCCTCACATCACCGCCTTCCCCTCCGGTTGTCCCAATTTCTGTCACTTTGGGGCCTCGGGTTCCGGACAGCAACATGTGTATACAACTTGCGGGTAAGATCATAAAACAATGCATATCATGATGAAACAATAACATGTTCAGATCTGAGATCATGGCACTCGGGCCCTAGTGACAAGCATTAAGCATAACAAGTTGCAACAATATCATAAAAGTAACATCTACGGATACTAGGCACCATGCCCTAACAATCTTGTGACTATTACATGATCAATATCATCCAATCCCTACCATCCCCTTCAGCCTACAGCGGGGAATTACTCACACATGGATGGGGAAACATGGCTGGTCGATGGAGAGGCGTCGGTGGTGATGGCGGTGATGATCCCTCAATTCCCCGTCCCGGCGGAGTGCCGAACGGAGTTTCGGTCCCGAGGCGGAGTTTGCGATGGCGGCGGCGTGGATGGTCTGGAAATATGGTCGAACCCCCGGCGTTTTTAGGTGGCGTATGTAGTCGAAAGGAGAGCGTCGGGGGGGGCCGCCGGCACCATAGGGCGGCGCGCCCCTCCTCCAGCCGCGCCCGTGGTGGGGCCACGGGCTCCCCCGGTTCGCCCTTTTGGCCCTTCATCTTCACGGTAAAAATAAGCCCATTGCGATTATTCCGGGGTTTTTCCTGAAAGTCGAATTTCTGCACAAAAACGAGACACCAGTGCAATTCTGCTGAAAACAGCGTTAGTCCGTGTTAGTTGTATCCAAAATACACAAATTAGAAGCAAAACAATAGCAAAAGTGTTCGGGAAAGTAGATACGTTTTGGACGTATCAGGCTTGTTCCTGAAAATTTGTTTGATGAGGATGGTAAGCCTAAGAGCAACGAAAGAGGAGTTACTTACATAGACAAGATACAATGCATTGTTGAGAAAACTCCCAAAGCCACTGGTAAGAATGTTAATGCTTCATCTCTTGATAATACTTGATTTACACTTTCTGTGCCTAGCTGAAAGGCGTTAAACAAAAGCACTTCTTGGGAGATAACCCATGGTTTTATTTTTACTACTGTTTTGTTGAGTCTTGGAAGTTGTTACTACTGTAGCAACCTCTCCTTATCATGTTATTGTGCCAAGTAAAGTCTGATAGTAAAGTTGATACTAGATTTGGATTACTGCACAGAAACAGATTTGCTGTCTGTCACGAATTCACGTCCTTCTCTCTGTAGAAGAATCAAAAAAATCTGCCAATTTACATGCATGATCCTCAGATATGTATGCAATTTTCATTAGTTTTGAGTTTTTCCATATGAGCAAGTTAAGTTCCTTAGAAAAATTCGTCTTTACGAACTGTTCTGTTTTGACAGATTCTGCCTTTTTATTTCGCATTGCCTCTTTTGCTATGTTGAATGGATTTCTTTGTTCCATTAACTTTCAGTAGCTTTGTGCAATGTCCAGAAGTGTTAAGAATGATTATGTCACCTCTGAATATGTGAATTTTTGATTATGCACTAACCCTCTAATGAGTTTGCTTTAAGTTTGGTGTGGAGGAAGTTTTCAAGGATCAAGAGAAGAGG
This sequence comes from Lolium multiflorum, assembly GCA_030979885.1. Lineage (NCBI taxonomy): Eukaryota > Viridiplantae > Streptophyta > Magnoliopsida > Poales > Poaceae > Lolium > Lolium multiflorum. The sequence goes on along the minus strand of CM061750.1, from coordinate 101,518,898 downwards.
ATGATATAATATGATCAAGAAGAGTGAAAAGTCTAAGCTTGGGGATGCCCCGTGGTTCATCCCTGCATATTTCAAGAAGACTCAAGCATCTAAGCTTGGGGATGCCCAAGGCATCCCCTTCTTCATCGACAACTTATCAGGTCACTTCTAGTGAAACTATATTTTTATTCCGTCACATCTTATGTGCTTTACTTGGAGCGTCTGTTTGCTTCTATTTTTGTTTTTGTTTGAATAAAGTCGGATCCCAGCAATCCTTATATTGGAGATAGACACGCTCCGCTTTTTCATATTGAACACTTGTGTTCTTAGTTTTGCTTTAATGTTCATGGCGAAGGCTGAAAACTGCTTCGTTGATTGCTATTTGGTTGGAATCAGAGAATGCTTCATATGGTCTTGAATAATTTGATACTTGGCAATTGTTTTGAGCTCTCATAGATCATGTTTAAGCTCTTGCATCATGTAGTTTAAATCTACTAGTGGAGAACTACCGTAGAGCTTGTTGAAATTTGGTTTGCATGATTGGTCTCTCTAAGGTCTAGATATTTTTTGGTAAAAGTGTTTGAACAACAAGGAAGACAGTGTAGAGTCTTATAATGCTTGCAATATGTTCTTGTGTAAGTTTTTTGTACCTGTTCATACTTGTGTTTGCTTCAAACAACCTTGCTAGCCAAAGCCTTGTTGAGAGGAAATGCACCTTGAGCCAAAACCCATGCCATTTGTGTCCACCATACCTACCTACTATGCGGTATTTTTCTGCCATTCCAAAGTAAATTACTTGCGTCTACCTTTAAAATTTCATTCCTTTGTCTTTACAATACATAGCTCATGGGAAAATAGCTTAAAAACTATTGTGGTGATGAATATGTAGCTATGTATCTTAGTTCTTATACGAGGCTTGTTGAGTGGTAACCATGTTTCTGGGGACGCCATCAACTTTTTACACCTTTGTTGAATATCATGTGAGTTGCTATGCATGTTCGTCTTGTCTGAAGTAAGGGTGATTTATCATGATCAAATGGGTTGAGTATGCATATTGTTAGAGAAGAACATTGGGCCGCTAACCAAAGCCATGTGTTATGGTGGAAGTTTTCAGTTTGGATATTAATCCTCAATCTCTTATGAGAATATTATCTGTTGTTGAATGCTTATGCATTAAAGAGGAGTCCATTATCTGTTTTCTATGTTGTCCCGGTATGGATGTCCACAAGTTGAGATTTATCAAAACTGAGAAATCAAATGCGATCTATCTCCTTGGACCTTTGTACAGGTGGCATAGAGGTACCCCTTTGTGACACTTGGTTGAAACATATGTTATGCAATGATAATCCATGTAAATCCAAGCTAATTAGGACAAGGTGCGGGCACTATTGGTATTCGATGCATGAGGTTTGCAACTTGTAGGAAGTTTTATGCATAACACATATGAATTATTACTACCGTTGACAAAATTGTTTCTATGTTTTCAAAATAAAAGCTCTAGCACAAAAATAGTAATCCCTGCTTCCCTCTGCGAAGGGCCTTTCTTTTACTTTATGTTGAGTCAGTTTACCTACTTCTTTATATCTTAGAAGCAAACACTTGTGTCAATTGTGTGCATTAATTCTTACATGTTTACTTATTGCACTTGTTATATTACTTTATGTTGACAATTATCCATGAGATATAAATGTTACAAGTTGAAAGCAATTGCTGAAACTTAATCATCCTATGTGTTGCTTCGAAACCTTCTACTTTGAATCTATTGCTTTATGAGTTAGCCCTTATGCAAGTCTTTTTGATACTTGTCTTGAAAGTACTATTCATGAAAAGTTTTGCTATATGATTCAGTTGTTTAGTCATTGTCTTTTTGTTAGCAATCTATTGCTTCGAATCACTCCATTCATCTCATATGCTTTACAATAATGTTGATCAAGATTATGATGGTAGCATGTCACTTCAGAAATTATTGTTTTTATCGTTTACCAACTCGAGGGCGAGTAGGAACTAAGCTTGAGGATGCTTGATACGTCTCCAACGTATCTATAATTTCTTATGTTCCATGCTAGTTTTATGACAATACCTACATGTTTTGTTCACACTTTATGATGTTTTGATGCATTTTCGGCACTAACCTATTAACAAGATGCCGAAGCGCCTTCTGTTTTCGCTGTTTTGGTTTCAAATCCTACACAGAAATATTCTCGGAATTGGACGAAACAAAAGCGCACGGTCTTATTTTTCCACGGAGCTTCCAGAAGACCGAAGAGGATGCAAAGTGGGGCCACGAGGCGCCCTAACCATAGGGCGGCGCGGCCAGCATGGGGCCCGCGCCGGCCTATGGTGTGGGGCCCCCGTGCCTCCTCCGACTCTGCCCTTCCGCCTACTTAAACTCTCCGTCACGAAAACGGTAGTACCGAGAGCCACGATACGAGAAAACGAGACGCCGCGCCGCCAATCCCATCTCGGGGGATTGGAGATCGCCTCCGCTGCCAGAGGGGAATCATCAGGAGGGCTCTACATCACCATGCCCGCCTCCAGACTGATGAGTGAGTAGTTCATCCTTGGACTATGGGTCCATAGCAGTAGCTAGATGGTTGTCTTCTCCTCTTGTGTTGTCATGTTTAGATCTTGTGAGCTGCCTAACATGATCAAGATCATCTATTTGTAATGCTACATGTTGTGTTTGGTGGGATCCATGAATATGGAATACTATGTCAAGTTGATTATTGATCTATCATATATGTGTTGTTTATGTTCTTGCATGCTCTCCGTTGCTAGTAGAGGCTCTGGCCAAGTTGATACTTGTAACTCCAAGAGGGAGTATTTATGCTCGATAGTGGGTTCATGCCTCCATTGAATCTGGGACAGTGACAGAAAGTTATAAAGTTGTGATGTGCCACTAGGGATAAAACATCGATGCTTTGTCTAAGGATATTTGTGTTGATTACATTACGCACCATACTTAATGCAATTGTCTGTTATTTGCAACTTAATACTGGAGGGTGCGGATGCTAACCTGAAAGTGGACTTTTTAGGCATAGATGCATGCTGGATGGCGGTCTATGTTCTTTGTCGTAATGCCCTGATTAAATATCATAGTGATCATCATGATATGTATATGAATCTTTATTTGTCAATTGCCCACCTGTAATTTGTTCACCCAGCATGCTATTTATCTTATTGGAGAGACACCACTAGTGAACTGTGGACCCCGGTCCATTCTTTTACATCTGAAATACAATCTACCGCAATCTCTGTTCTTTGTTGTTCTTCGCAAGCAAACATCATTCTCCACACCATACGTTTAATCCTTTGTTTTCAGCAAACCGGTGAGATTGACAACCTCACTGTTAAGGTGGGGCAAATTATCTTGATTGTGTTGTGCAGGTTCCATGTTGGCGCCGGAATCACTGGTGTTGCGCCGCACTACACTCCTCCACCAACAACCTTCACGTGGCCTTCATCTCCTACTGGTTCGATAAACCTTGGTTTCTTACTGAGGGAAAACTTACTGCTATGCTCATCATACCTTTCTCTTGGGGTTCCCAACGGACGTGTGCTGTACCGTCACAAGGAAGCTTCTACGCGCTAGCAAGGAGCACCGGTTCCGGAGGAGGAGACATCGGCGAGCAGCACCGCGACATCGGCCTCAATCTGCTCCGAAGTCTTCATCGGCGTCTCGACTTCGCCCGCGACCTCGAGCTCGTCCTCGGCCGGAACAATGGAGATAACGACCTCTCCTTCTCACCTTCGTACTCGTTCAGGCACAACATGCCACTCTCGGGTATTTCCGACGACATGCACATTAGATTTTGCCAGGGTTTCCGTTAGGATAGTGGTCGGATTGGTGTTTGCAAGGTGTTCGTCCCCATTTCTTGATGTTCTTTTCCAATTCTTGCTTTTCACGGTATAGATTTACTTAGATCTGTTACTCTACTATCGGATTGCGGTAGATCTTTCCTAGATCGGGCTTTGAATTGCTGAAACTGACAGATCTTACTGTGCATACAAAGAGGGGAAGGGTTTTTTGTGCTGGGGTTTAGCATGTTGAGAATGCTGTGCGGTATGAGTCGTGGTAGTTTGTTGTAGATTGTGTAGTTTCTGATTGAACTAGGCTTATGATTGTAACCGGTAATCATAGTGTGAGGAGATGATTGATCAGAACCTATGGCATGACTGAACATCACCATGCCATTGGTTCAGATCAAACATCTCCTCCATATGTGCTCATTGTATGAGGCCTATGCTACCTTGCTTTCCATGTTTGTACTTCTTCATTTGTTTAATGGCCAATGATTCAACAATGGAAAAAACGGAAGGCATGGTGTTGTCCTCAAACTTAGTCATGTGTGACATATTTGTTGCACACTAGACTTAGTTTGTGGACAGTCCCTTTGCCTGCCGTGTGATCCAATATATGAGGCCTCATTTTGTTTGTCTACTGCAATGGCCAATGATTCAACAATGGCACAACGAAAGGCAGGGTGCTGCCCTCAAACTTAGTCGTGTGTGCCATATTACTTGCACACTAGACTTAGTTTGGGGACAATCCCTTTGCTTGCCGTGTAATTCAATATATGAGGCTTTATTTTATTTGTCTAGTGCATTTCCCAATGATTCAACAATGACACACTAGAAGGCAAGGTGCTACCCTCAAACTTAGTCGTGTGTGTGTAATTACTTGCACACTAGACTTAGTTTGAGGGCAGTCCCTTGAGCTACCGTATGATCCAATGTATGAGACATCACATGTTTACAATGTTCGTTTTCATCTATATACTTGTGAGCAGACACACCTCTAATGGCAGGTGTTCTTGTGGTAGACTGAGAAGCTCAAGCTTGGGTCACCTGAGACCCCCCACCAGGGACCCTCCAGGAAGCGAAGGGCGGCTAACATCGGCCACTTCCAGCCGGAGGTAGGGTCGGACCAGTTCCTGCGCATCGTCTTCAGGCCCACCTTCAACATGCTACGGATCCCTCATGATTTCATTAGGTGGTTCGGAGAAACTCCTTCGAACATCATCATCACCACCAACACTGGCTGCTACTGGAGGATGGCTACAGTGAGAGAAGGCGATGACGCATACATCAACCAAGGGTGGGCGGCCTTCGCCGTCGCTCATCAGCTGCAGATAGGCCAGTTACTCGTCTTCAAGAAGGTGTCCATCTTCCAGTACAATGTGGTCATCTTCGACCACACCTACACTGAGGTGATGACCATGTGCCGTTACCATGGCGACGCCACCAGGTGTGTCGTCGTTCAAATTCATGTTGAAGCTTACCTGGTATGTGTCTAGTTGTTGTTCCCGTTGTCTGTTGAACTATGATCGTCTATGATGTGTCGTGAACTATGATCGTCCCGTGTCGTGAACTATGACCGTGTTTGAACTATGATCGTCTATGGTGTGTCGTGAACTATGATCGTCCTGTGTCGTGAACTATGACTGTGTTTGAACTATGATCAATGCTAAGTTTGCCTCAACTGTCATTCTGTTCTTGCTTGCGCTGTTGATCTCTGGTAACCTCACCAACGAACGTAAGAGGTAAGTAGAAGCAGACCAAACAACAGGGGCGCCGTTTTGGGCTGCTACAAGGCCTGCAAACCAATCTACCAAACTGCCAGAGCCCAAATCTCCACGGGGCAGAAATTTCTCCGTACAGGCCACCAAACAAAGTTGCTTTTATGTCCATGGCCCGTCTTGAAAGCGCAAGAGCTCCTTCCTACTGCGTCAGTGGTGCAGGAAATAGCTACAGGCAACCAAACACGCCCTATTACAAAAAGGGCGTTTAGTCTCAGTTCTGGAGATTTTAGTTCCCGTTTTCCAACCGGGACTGACGAAATTGGGACTGAAAAGCCTACCTTTAGTTCCGGTTGCGTTACGAACGTGGGCCTAAAGGACATCCATGTGGCTTCTGTTTGGAGCGGCTGATGGAGGATCTTTAGTCCCGGTTCGTGTTACGAGCCGAGACTAAAGATTTCCACACGTGACAACCTTAGGCTCTTCCTTTCTATTTTATGTATTTATATTCTACTTTATTTTGTGCATTCCTTTTCCAATTTATATTTTTTTATTCAATTCTACACTACTACATATTGCACATGTTGATGAATATATGTAATATATTTTTTCTTACAATTATAAGTATATATATACAATTTGGGATAGCGTTGGTAGTCATGGGAGCTCGACGAGCATACATGTTGATACATCTATTAATTACATGGAGATCATTAAATTACAAGGAGGCATAAGGGTAAAGATATTCTCCGTCTTCAGATATGACCTCCGTAAGCAAAAATCCCCTGACAATTTCTTTTGAATTGCTCGTAGGCGTTCCCTTGGTAGGAGCTTCATGTCTTTTGAGGTAAAACAGTGGGAAAGGCTCCCACTGCAATTTTTATTATATATAAGGGAACAGACTGTACAAGCATATATACAAGGAAGAAGAAAAAAGAAAGAAGAGAAACTAAGAAACTAAGAAGCTAGAAGAAACAAAAGAAGGAAAAAACTATAGCACAGAGTTTAGCCAAGAAACATAACAAGCTTTGTGTTTCTTTTTCATTCTATGGGCCAGGAGCTTTAGTTCTTCCATGTAAATAGCCTTCCATCCTTGGAAGCTAGCATTCTGTCCTCGGAAAATTTTATTGTTTCTTGTCATCCAGAGAGCCCAGGAAGCCAGAATAATAATATCCATCGAGAAAGGAAGGTTTAAAGAACATTTCAAATCCTGGAGTGCTTCATTTACAGAGAGGTTTCTTTGTCGACTGGGAGAAATAAAGTTCCAACATTCCTCTGCAAAGGGGCAAGTCAAAAATAGGTGCTGTAGAGTTTCTTCTCTGTTACATTCCAAAGTAGCACAATTATAAGATTGTAAGACCATTTTCTTCCTCCCAAGCAGATTTCTAGTATTGAGCCTATCATTGAGCAAGAGCCAAAAGAAAAACTTGTGCTTTGCTTGACAGGAAGATTTCCAAATCCAAGAAAAGAGGGGAACTGCTGGTTGAACACCAATCAGAGCTTTGTATGCCTTTTGAGAGGAAAATTCAGAATTTCCCCAAATGTATGACCAAGTATCTTTTCCATCTGAGAGTACTTTTTCCATGGCTTCTTGGCAGATAATCTCCAAGTCATTAAATTCCTCAAAAGCTTCTTGAGACAGGGGGAGATTAAAGAGATCTTCAGTGTATTCAGTGAGAACAGCCTCATTTACCGAAATATTTGTTTTTTTTGCAAAGGTGATAAGGTGTGGAAATTTCTGATGCAGACACTGATCATTCCATAAATCCCCCCAGAAGAAGACACTCTTTCCATCACCAATGTTACATCTAGCCATAGCTTTATAGCTATCTAAAAGTTTTAAGTGGGCTCTCCACCAAAAGGAACCCACTAATCTTTGCCCAGGAACTGCTCCAGATGCATAGTAAGAATTCCAAATTAAATTCACCCATGGAGTATCTTCTCTGTTAAACAACTTATGGACATTCTTAAGGAGCAAAGTTTTATTTTGTAGGTCAAGGTTCAGAACTCCAAGTCCTCCTTGCTGTTTTGGTCTACAAATCTTTTTCCAAGCAACCAGGGCAGAGCCTCCTGCTTGCACATCATTATTCTTTTTTCTCCATAAACAATGCCTCATGTACTTTTGGACTTGTTCCTTAATTGTTACTGGGACATCCAGGCAACACATAAAGAAAATAGGAAGAGAGGCAAGGACCGATTTAACCATCAGAAGTTTTCCTCCATAATTCAGAAAATCTGCTATGCCACAAAGCCTTGTTTGTACTCTTTGAACCATTGGTAGGAAGTGTTCAATGGAGGGTTTAGTCAGTCCCAGAGGCAGACCAAGGTAGGTGAAAGGAAGGCTTCCAGTCTGACAATTCAAAGTAAGGGCAAAATGATGTAATCTTTGCTCATTCACATTTATTGGCATCATATTGGATTTGCTATAGTTGACTTTTAGCCCAGTAGAGATGGCAAAGGATTGTAGAAGAGCTTTTAAGCAAATCAACTGTGATGCATCAGCTTTACAAATTACCAGCGTGTCATCAGCATATTGAATCACAGGGAAGTCAGGGCAGGAGGGACATGTAATTGGCATTGAGATAAGACCAAGCAACAGAGCCCTATTTAGAATTGATTGAAGAAGGTCAGCAGCCAGAACAAACAGCAGAGGAGATAAAGGATCTCCTTGTCTAACCCCTCTTTTGCAGTAGAATTTCTTCCCAGGCACTCCATTTAACAGGACAGCTGATGTACCAGAGCTTAGGATCAGGTGAATCCATTTTAACCATTTTTCACCAAAACCTTTTGCTTTAAGGATCTCAAGAATGGCTGAATGGTCAATAGTGTCAAAAGCTTTTGCAAAATCCAATTTGAGGATAAGAATTTCCTCTTTAGACTTGTGACATTGATACAAATATTCAAAGGCCCAGCCAAGGCAGTCCTGTATTGATCTACTCTTGAGGAACCCATATTGATTTTTGTGTACAATCTTTAAAATAATATTCTGTAGTCTGTTTGCCAAGAGTTTTGTGATAATTTTGAGGACAGAATTCAGAAGAGATATTGGTCTATAGTCTCCAGCATTCAATGGGGTATCATTTTTTGCAATAAGAGAGATGAAAGAAGTATTGATACTCTCCAGTTCCACTTCACCATTATAAAAATCAGTGATCAAGGAGAAAATGTCATCACCAATGATAGGCCAACAGCTCTTAATGAACTCATTATTAAAACCATCAGGACCTGGAGATTTGTCATTTGGCAATTTTTTAACAATGTCCTCAATTTCCTTCTTCTCAAAAGGTCTTTCAAGGGAAGTTCTCATCTCACTAGTGATAGGTTCACAGAGTTCCTCTAAATTGAATTGCATAGCAGAATTGCCAGATGTGCCCATCCTTTCTTTAAAAGCTTTCCAAAGTATTTCAGCTTTTCCATCATGATCAGTTATGTCAGCAAGATCATCATTTTGCAGCATAGCAATCTTGTTGTGCCTAAAATTGATTGTTGCCCTAGTATGGAAGAACTTTGTGTTTTCATCTCCCAGTTTTACCCATTTGATCTTCCCTCTTTGCTTCCAGTAAATATTCTGATTCTTTAAGAGAGTGAGCACATGGGACTTTAACAGATCTCTTAAACAAATTTCCTCTGCAGACAAGCTTCTCATCTCTTCCAGTACATCCAGGAAATCAATTACTTCATTCACACTCTTTATCAGATTCTTCAGACAAGGGAGATTTTTTGACCACAGCTTAATAGCCCTTCTCAAATTCTTCAGCTTTGCATTAATCCTTTTTGCACTGTTTGAATGGTTAACAGGAATGTCCCAAGCATTTTTCACAATATTCATAAAATCACTATGTTGCAACCAGTAGTTCTCAAACCTAAAGATGTTTGATCTTGGAATTTTTGTGTCAACAGCAATAACACAAGGAATGTGATCAGAGATTGGCTTGACCAAAGAGTACACCATAGAATTTGGGTAGGAAATAGTCCAAGAAGCAGAAGTGAAGAACCAGTCTAGTTTTTCCAAAAGAGGGGAGCTTTGCATATTACTCCAAGTGAATTTTCTTCCTTTCAAAGGTAATTCAATGATACCCAGGTTACTAATTGCTTCATTAAATAAAAGCATACTGTTTGTATCCCCTCCTGGTTTGTTTCTATCTGTTGGAGTTCTGATGAAATTGAAGTCACCAACAATTAGCCAGTCAGCATCATCTGGCATATCAATATTTGCAAACCAATCAAGAAATCTGGCTTTTCTTTCAGCTTGACATGGACCATAGATGTTTGTGAGAATCCAGGAATCCAGAGAGATTTTACAGGTGAATTTTATTGAAAGGGAAAATTCATTGGTGAAACTGATTTCCCCATCAAAAATGCTACCATTCCAAATGGTAATAATTCCCCCTGAGGCACCCACAGAAGGCAAATACTCAAACTTGTTGAATTTTCTAGGACAGAATTTTTTTATGTAATCCATGTCAAAGGTTTGTCTCTTTGTTTCTTGTAAACATATGATATCACAACCACTTTCTTGAATTTTGCTTTCCAAAGCTAACCATTTTTCCTCTGCATTTATGCCTCTGATGTTCCAATTCAGAATTTTCCATAGTCTTTTGTCACTCATTGATAAACTGTGTGGTTTTTTGTGGTACACCTATCCCAAAAAGGGAACATTTGTTTCTTCTGGTAAGGCCCATGAGCAAAAGACCCAAAAGATAAGAAGCCCGAAGAGAATCATCACAGCCCAACAAAGCCCAATATAAAGGAAGCATAAGATAACATCCAGGTTCAGAGTCATAACAGGACATGGTCATCAGGATTACAGCCATTGTTTTTAACATAAACAAGGTAGTCACTTGGGGACTAAAGAAAAGAAGAAAACCAAAAGCAGCTGAATAAGACCATTCAGCACACACACAAAAGCAGCTTGGTGTACACATGGGGAAACTATTTCTTCTTCTTCTTGTCCTGCAGCTTGCCACCATCGACTGCTGCATCTTTAGCTTCCTTTTCCTTCATTTTTCCCAGATTCACCACTCTTCCATCATATTCTTTCTCTGCCACCTTGCAGAAAGAGGTTGCCAAGTTTTTAATGACTTTTTTATGAGTCACTGGAGGTGCAGCATTACAAGGCAGACAATCTTTATCATTGCAAGAAGAATGTTTCTTGAAACCCTTATTTAATTGAACAATCCTTGGGCTCCTTCTTACCTCAGATTCAACTAGAGGCATGTCACCTCTTCTCTTCCTTTTTGGAGCAGCAGGAGGGGGGAGCTGATCCAAAGGTTCCAAGTCAGACACATGATCTATTTCCACAATCTTACAAGAAGGAGCCAGAGAGGAAACACATTTATCAGGTATGTCAAACAGAAAGACTTGTTCATTTACATCAGTGGCAGAAACAAAATCCCATAAAGGAGATCTCAGCAGGGCAGAAGTCCAATCAAATTTTTCAGGTGTGAGAAGCATCATAGTAATGAAATTGAACCAACTTACAGGAATCTTGCAGAGACTCCTCTTCTTCTGAATGTCCTGCTCAAAGTGAGGGGCAAAATATTTTTCCCAAAGCTCCATTCCTTGTGCAGAGAACTTGGTCTTCTCAACATCATGGTCCATAGGGTAGAAGAAAGTATGAACCATGCCAAGGTGCAGGTGAGCAACATCTGGTTGGACAAGATTATCTCCTTCAAACATACCCAGATCCTCATTTTCAGCAGAGTTACTAGAATTGCTTGACTGTCCTTCCTCCATCTCACTATCATCAGAGGCATAGGAATCAAGGATGCTTATTAGTCCAGCACCAAGAGGGATTGGTTGATCAACAACATTGCAACCACTATTATCTTCATTTTCCACAGCAGCTGAAGAGACACCAGAGATGAAACTATTTTCCACTGGTGGGGGAGGCAGATCCAGGTTAAAATCCATCTCATCAGGTACAGCAGCAGCAATCAGTTCCAACATGGCAGCATTGTGTGGTACCTCCTCAACATCCATGTTGTTATTAACAGGTGGATGGGCCCAGTGACCCCAGCCCTGGTTTTCATCATTTTGTTCCATTACTGCATCCTCTGCTGCTTCATTGGCTTGATTATTTGCCACAGGTGGTGGCAGAAACTGTTGCAGTTGTTCATCTTCATTTGGCAAGGGGTGAGGGTCCACACCATCACCAGGCAAAGGGTCTTCATCACCTGGTAATTCTCCCAACAGATTTTCCTCTAGGATCTCAACAGAGCAGGTCCATGACTCTGTGTCATGAGCATCACCAACAGTGAATCTGAGGCTTTTTGGAATATCTTCAAGATCAGTAACACGAACTTTGACTAGAACTCTTTCTTTATGTGTAGGATCTTTCTCCCAAATCAGAAGCTTGCCAATGTCCACAAAAGCAGCAGCCAAGTCATCAGTGTTAATGAAATCCAGAGGGGGCCCCACAAGCATCAGCCAACATTCACGGTTGAACAAAGCCCTACGCCAGTTTGTGCCTCTGTCATGCCTAATAAAAGAAATATTTGCATCTAGAAATTGGATAGGACTCGCACGCACCAATCTGTCTCGATCACGGACATGAGCAAACTGCACATAAGCTGAGCCAAAAGGGCAGGGCTGGAGATCGCGGAAAACAACTCTAGCCTCATTGGTCAAGAAATCTGCCATCACCTCTCTGATATTCTCAAAAGGAATCTGACCTGGCGGAACAGGGTTGATGGTGGCGATGGCGATGTCTTCATGCTGCCTCTGCCTCCGAGGAACCACCACCCGCTTCACTCCAAAACGGCCAGGAACATCAAGAATCTGGAAACCTCTAGGCACAAATGGTCGGGGATCAATCGGGATGTTCGCCATTGCCGGAAGAACCTCCTCTGACGCAGCAGCAGAGGGAGGGGTGGAAAGGAAAGGCACTGTAGACGACGAAGTCGAGGAGACGAGAGGAAAAGGTGGCGACACATCGGAGAAAACCGCCAGGTCCTTCAGACAGGAAACTACCTGAATTTGGGGGGCCGGCCCATGGGCCCTGAACCAATTTTGGAAGGAGCCTTCTGGCCAGGCCGAACAATCAGGAGAAGGGAAGGAAGGAAATTTGAAAAAGGTGGCGGGATTTTTGGCATTGACACGGCCATGATCACCAATTGATGCTGTATTATGATCCCCATAACTCCAATTTGAATTTTCCAAAACTGGTTGAAACTGCCCTCTTGAATTATTGGTCTTTGCATAATCATCGGAGGGAAAAACCAAACGATCAAAAACAGAAGAAGAAATGACAGGATTATTCTTTTGGTAAGAGAGCCGATCAAAAACCGAAGTTCTCCTTTGAACCACTTTCCAAGAATTCATCTCTTCTCTGTAAAACATTCTTTCTTCTGCTTGCCAATTAGCTCCACCATTTCCCCAGAGCTTGATAAAGAAATTACAATTTTTATCAGAGAAATTCCCAATGTTGTAAATGTGAAAACCCACTGAGGTAGATGCTACAGAGAATCTGAAGGTTCTGTCTCTCAAAAATTTAACTCTGAATAAATTGCTATTACCACCAAAATGTGCTTGAAGAACAATACTGACAGTGTGTAGATCAAGCCTAAAGGAAGCTCTTCCAAAAGAAATGACCAGAAAGAATTCTCTCTTAGCTCTTGTGGGAAAAAAATTAACCTGTTCTCCAAGTTTACTATGAATTTCTTTAGAGAAAGCCACACCTTTAGCAAAATCAAAAGCCACTGGCTCAACTGCAGAAGAAGCAACACGTGCTGGTTGGGAAGAAGAGACAACCTGGGCAAAAGTTCTACACAGAGAGGGATCACCAGTTGCAGAAGAGTTCTGTAGTTCTGAGCATCTGTTTATCTCCATTTCCAGAGAGGGAAGAACACCATTATCAGAATTAAGCAATTCTCTGCCATGCACAATAGAATCTGAAGAAATACGTTCCCCAACTAAGACAGAGAACACTTGCATATCCAATGAGATACCAGAACAAACTTTTTCATTGAGGAGAAGGAATCTAGCATCAAGCACTTGCTCTTTAGCATCAAGCAAAACTAGCCTCTTGGCATTGGGCTTCAGAATAAGGAAAGCAGATTTTCCCATTGGAAATTTGTTATCCTCTGACATCAAAGAATTTCCAAGTTGTGTATAAACTACCCTCCATCTGATAGGAGGAGCCTCAGGGAAGGATGAAAAACCAGGAGGAGAGATCAAACAAGAGAGAACCGAGACCATATGAGTAGGAAAACTCACAGAAGATCCAGGATAGAAAGCTTCATCATCCTTGATGTACTTGCCCACAATTGGGGAATCCTTATGATTAACCAAAGCAAGCCAATTTCTTGGCCAAAGGAGCAGAAAACCAGGAAAATGCTTGGATCTATCCTTGCCATGCAAGAACACGAAAGAAACCTTCCATCGACCAAGAGGAGAAGGAGGGTTGAGAGCCATGACACATCACCTTGAACAGCAGAACACGCCGGAGAGGAAGATTGGAGCAGCTTCCGGGGAGCATCAACGGTCAGCATGATCGCCGGAGGCCGAGGTGGCAACGGGAGAGAGAGGTGGGAGGAGCCATTCTTCTCCTTCCTTGTCTATACGTTGTTAGGAGCTTCATGTCTCGCATTCCTTTGATCTATGCACATAAATTAGTCCTCTGTGGCTGCCTCTCGCATTTTACAAGAATAGAATTCAATCAAAAAAATAAAGCATGATAATGATAAGTATATTGAAACTAGAATTAAAGAGATGAGCGGAACTAGCTACTTACCTTGAGCCTTTCATAAGGCAGCGCCGGTGCTCATTGATCGGCCACCTTTGCGATGAACACTTTCTAACAACTGCTCGGCAAAAGAAAAAGAATAAAGAAGTTATTAATTACTTGGTATCAGAAAATGAACGAAAGAGGCCGATATAGGGCGACAATGATTGAAAATACATATTGAGCATGTAAATGACGTTATTGTATCCTCAGGGTCTTTATCTAATGGGTCCATGATATAAACTTTTTTAGAGTCAACTCTAATGATTAGCAGAATATAGCGGAATCTCGCATGCATGCATACCACATCAAATGCACTTAACATCGAGTAAGCAAAATAATATATGTGTACAAGACAGTTATACTCACTTGAAGTTGTAAGGAAGGATCCTTCTAAGTTACCTTACCAAAAGACTCATGAGGAAAACCCAAAGATCGTGGCTGCCGAAAACGCAAAGAAGCAGACGAGAAGTAGTAGTACAAGCTGGGACTACATGGTATATTCCCCCGCTCAAGGTGTATTCCGATCAGAACTTACATCAGTCTGATGTAGTGGGACTACATGGTCTTACTATTGGTCAATTGTTGGGCATCGATGATATGCCCAATCCCGAACTAGCATGGAAATGTGTCTGGTGGAAGCCTCTGATCAGACCTAAGCATATCCCACTCCTACCAACACAAATACAAAAATTGCATGAGTGGTACAGAAAATCGTGAAGCAAGATCACAATTATCTCATGGTGGCGGTACGAAAGGATCATTACTACCGTGAAGACTCCATATCTATTGAGATTGAAAGATTTTTTTCAGTTATTCAATCTAGACGCTCTCGACAAATCTATCGCCAGTTCCTATTGTTTGTACGTTGATTTATTTTTGTAATTGAGTCTCTAGCTCACCTTATTCATTGCTTGTAGTTATCCTCACTATATTCTTTTGTAGGCCATTATGCAGATGGAAGATTCTCAAATGTAGAAGAAAGTAAGTCTATGACATTGGGTTCATTGACCCATATGTCGTTAATTGGACTATGATAGAAGGTTATCCCAATGACACAGAGTTCAACTTGCTAAAAAAATTGTGAAAAAAATACATGTTAGCATATACTATTTTGGTAAGGCAATTTTCTTCCGAGGAAACGGTGGCCTTGGCGCCGAGCCTGGAAACACGATGTTTTTTCCTTGGCCATAGAACGATAGCAACCGTGTGGTTTCTCGCAGTGTCGGCTCCCCTTCAGCTTCAGGAATGTCAAGCTCCAGTGCCTCATATCCCTGTACAACTTCATCCACCCCAACACCAGCATAGCCAGCTTGAATTTCACTGTCATGCCAGTGTGCTCAAGGTTCACAAGCTAAAGCAAAGCCGACCGCCAACATCATGGTTATGTTTTTCATTGACTGGTGTAGCTCACAATTTGTCTTCTCCCTGATATCATCCACGGGGTAGTGATCCATCGGTGCCTCATCAACATGTGCATCATCACCCTGGGCCCATGTGGAATCCACGTTGCTTTTTCGCTGAGATGGGTTAGCGGTACTATCAAGCCCATGATCTTGCTGCAGCTGAACAGTTGTCCCTTGCTGGCTCACTTGCTGTTGTATCTGCTTTAGCATGCCATACAATTCCAAGTTACCGGTTTCTAACTTCCGCAACCGGTTTGCGTCCCGCTTCTTTGATCTAGATTGGCTTCTATAAGTTGTATCGTCCCCGGAAAATCCAATCCTCCACGAAACAGTAGCTCCTAAGCCTCGTGTTCGTCCTGAAAATTGACATCTACCAAATATTTCCCCTTTTCACTGCAAACATCTGGATCGGGATCACTTTTCTTGAAAAGAGTTATCAATGCATCACAGAAATGCCACGATGAGGGCTCACCAATTAATGCAGCAAGTACTGTTCATGTTTCTTGCTTCTATCTATGTAGTCCCTCCATAACGGTTTACAAGATAACTACACATTTCGACAAAAATGTTTGACTACAAATTTTATCAATGAAAAATAAGATATATGTCACAAGGACAAAAATTATACCATTGAAAACTTCTTTTAAATATGAATCCAATGATAATATATCTTATTTTTTGTTGACCAAACTTATAGTCAATCTTCTTTCTTGAAAAGTGTAATTTCTTGTAAACCAGTATGGAGGGAGTATATAAACTCTCGGCAACATGTGAAACAAAAGAAACAACTTATAGTGAGGCCATTCTACAACTAGCAGCAAGAAGTTCAACTGATTCTTGAGCGAGCCTACCATAAGCAACCTTTGTCTGTTAGTTTGTTTTTCCTAGATACTTTTCTGATGGGCACGAGAGGCATTGGGAGCAACAAGTTCAGCTGATGGATATAAAAGTGTATGGGACCCTTACGAGGATTGAAATAGCACCACTACATCCGGCGACAACAAGCATGGGGCATCTTCAATCGGGCTACGCATTTCGGACGTTAAATTGTCCACGAGCGTCCGTTTGCATCATCTGGCGGACGAAAAAATGATCGTGAGGCGCAAGTTTGCGTCGGGGGCACCCCATCGGTCCGACGTATTTTGGATATCCCACTATTTTGTTTTCCTGCTTCTTCTTTTTCTTTTTTGAAGAACTCTCCAATTTCTACATCGGTTGTAACGAATCTTTGAAAGAGCAAGTTCAAACGTGAAAACAAGTTGTACTGATTATAAACTAATTCTCGAATCGAATAAGTTCAAACATATTTAACATACAAACTGGAGAACAAATTTGAAAACAAAGAAATTATAAACTAATTCCTGGCCTTCTTGTTAGAAGGTCTCGCCCCGTCGTCCTCACGGACGCGCCTCCTGCACCTCCTCCTCCGAAGAGGAACTGCTGGACGAGGCGTCCGTCGAGCTTGAGTTCCAGTCGAACGACTGGTCAGTGGGGTCTTCGTCGTCGTCGTCGGTGAACGGACGACGACGCTCCGCCTGCGCCCGCGCCCTCGCCCGGGCCCTTGCCTCCTTCCTTGCCGCCGCCGCGTCGTCCGCCGCCTCCAGCCGTGCCCACTTGGCGTCGGAGTCCTCCTCCTCCTCCTCCCGGCCGTCGATGCCAACGGCGCCTCCCTACTCCTTGACCTCCCTCGGCGGGGAGCTAGGGTCGCTGGGGGTCACAACCCTATCCCATAAATGCCGCCATCCCGGCGGCTTGCCCTCGCTGCCGTGTCCGACGGCAACGAAAGTTGCTCATGGTGGCTAGCCGGTGTTGGAGAAGAAGAAAAGAATGGCAGCCGGTTGGACGTGAATTACAACAGACGCAGGGGTTATATTCAACGGGTATTAATGGCGTCGCGTATAACGAAGAGGCCTACGGTTGCTCTTCCACGACGGTTCAACGCTCCATTCCGGCAGTTGGCGGGTTGATCGGCGCGGTTGCCACTCCGGCGGTTAACCTCCCCGGCAGTTGTTGTGCTTTAATTCACGCCGATCAAGCCAGAGTCACTGCCAGGCGGGACCGTAGGGGAAGTGAGCGGACGCTCGACGCGACAACACAGCGTCAGCGGAGACGGAAACATGCCGCATATTCTCGGATGTCCCGAACACGATGCGTCGCCCCGCTGAAGCAGGGTGCATGTGCATTTCCGGTCCACGCGGATGCAAACGGACGCGCACCCTGATGAGATGCTACTACTTTCTCGAAGACATGGAGGTTCATCGAGCCCAGTACAAAATGACTCCATGGTAGGATACTACCGGACTAATAGCCTATAGGACAGCTACCATCTATCGAAGATAGAATAATCAAACCGTCTTCCACGATTGCACTGGCATATAGTTACATGAAGATACCTTCTCCGTTTAAAACAGGAAGATACCTCAATACCGCGTACGTGAGCTGTGGTGGAGGCAGCAGCAAGGAGCACACAACAGCTAATTAAGCAAGAAGCACACAGCAAGTAATTAAGCAGCCTAGGAGATTTAAGGCATGATGGTCATAACCAAACAGGGCAGAGTTAGTATACTTAGTTTGCCAAGCTGAGACGATGACGACAATGCCATTAGAGGGAGCTATATTTCGTCAGTTTGCACCACCTTATAATTTCGTACCGAAAATGTATGTGATTGTACACCTAAGAAGACAAGCACTGAAGTAACCTCTACAATCCATTTGTTCTCCACTTCTCCTGCACGTACTAGTTACTAATACCGTTTCTCCATTCTGTCAAAAAAAGTACCGTTCCTCCATTTCTTTGTATAAGCAACATCACGACTTACCTAAGAAGGTTAGTACAACGTCACGAGCCAAGATTCCAAACTAAAGGAAAACAAGCTACATAGAGACTGGACTAATTAACAGAGCTAAGAGCATCTCCAACAGGCGCTGTAAAATCTCGCGCGCTATACCGGCGATTGGGCGCGCTGTATACCGCTCGCGCGCGGCATAGCGAATTTGCCCCCGGCGGAGGCTGTAGCGCGCGTTGGTGTGCGAAAAACGCACCTCCGCCAGAGGCGCTATTTTGCAGCGCGCGCGCGTCACAAACTGCTAAATCGGACCGTTTGTTTTTGAAAATTCATCAAACAAACTGAAATTTGATCGAAAATACGAATATATTTTAAAAGTGCGCGATACAATACGACATTTTAACGAAAATACTAATAAATAAACTACTCCTCGCCGTCGTCGGACTCCCGTCGAAGTCGGAGCTGCTCGTGTCGTGTCCGACACCGGCGTCGACGTCGTCGTGTCTGGAACTCGGAGGAGGACGAAAGGACGACGGTCGGCGGCCCTGCGGCCTTCGTTCCTCCTTCCTCCTCGCCGCCGCGTGCCCTCGCCTTCTTCCTCGCCGCGGAATCGGCGCGGCGCGGCGCTTCTCGCGACTCGCCTTCTTCATCGCCGCCGCGCCGCCTTGTCCCCCTTCTCGCGTAGAAGGCCGCCGTGCGGCGACGTCCTCCGGGAACGCGCGCGCCCACGCAAGGCGGTTGCGCTCGTCTGCTCCGCCACGCGCGGCGCTGCTCGAGGTCGCGGGCGCGGCGCCGCTGCTCGTTCGTGATGAGCGGCGATGGCGGCGCGAGCATCTCCGCCGCTCGCGCGTCCGACGTCGTCGAAGTTCATCTGCCGGCGGGGGCGGCCGAGGCGCACGCGACGCGCGCCGCCTCGCGCGGGTCGGCCGCCCGAGCCCGACTCTCGGCCAATCTCGACCTCGGCGTCGCGCTGCGGCGGCGCGGCGCGCCGCGGCTGACGGCGAGCGCCCGGCGCCGGAGGCGGAGGCGGCGGTAGGAGTGCGGCGCGAGACGAGCGGGAAGAGGCGGCGGGGTTTCGAGGTGGGGCGGCGCTGCGTTCGCGCGTGTCGTCTATATAGCGCGCGGCAACGCACGCGGCAAATTTCCCGCGTGGGATGGCGCAAACGCGCGGGCGCGGAAAAATTTTACCGCGCGCGCCTTTTTCCCGCGTCTGCTGGAGCTTCGCGCGAGCGCTCGCGCGCGCCAAACTGGCAGGTATTTTGCCGCGCGCGCGTTTTACAGCGCCGGTTGGAGATGCTCTAACTACTGCCAATTGGAGGCATCGCACGCGAAACGCACAAGTCACACGGATGTAGAATGTTTTTCCAGTAGGATATGGCTTCTATGGCGTGGTTCAGGATACATGAATATCATACAGGGTAAGCTCCTGGCTGCAAGAAATAATAAGGGTTTTGTAAACTGATGCCTGGTATGAGCTCGTTTCGCGTGTGCAATATTGCATGGTTTTTGCTGTCTGTTATTAAACTTTGTCTCAAGGTTTGTGATCTTCTTTATAAAGCTCAGTGTGTAATCCAATTTAGCAGATATCTTTTGGAATTTGAATTGCAGTTACGTGAGACGTTCATGAGTAAATTAAATATTTAGACGAGATGATTATGCTCCCAAAGTCATATGATTTTTTTACATCTGTCTGACACTTCATATAAAATGAGGTTCTTTACCACAAAAAGTTTCCGCATTTTCCTTTCTATCTTGAAACCCAACATGTTCCATGAATCTTATCAAGCGCGGTTCCTGCTCTTCATAATGCAACAGCTACCTCTCGTCCCTTTTTGGTTCTTCCCATCCCATTATATATGTAAACTTGGACAGGGAAATGGAACAGAAAATAGAAACGGCCTTGGCAAGGATAGGAGAGTGAGGACTACCAGCACGGGAGCGTCTATTTTATTGACATTTTCGCCTTCGCAACTGTTTTTGAGTATGAGAAGCATCAGGATAGAGCAATGCACCAGAGTTCATCAGGGCCGCAATGTTGGTGCTGGAGCAAACTAGCATCCTGCGACAATAGCCAACAACACATATGTTTCAAGTTCGTGAGCAAGAGCGGCTTCACCGATGTGAAATGTGTTATCGTCTCAGTAATCCTGCTGTGAAGTTTGTGATAATAATGCACATTGAAATCGGCGCATCCTCATACTTGTAATCCATCTACCGGCCCCTCCTGCCCTGTCGCATGTGACGCCGATGGTGGTGGGGTCCGGTACGGACCGTGGCCACCTGAGGACGGCGGAACAACATGGGTCCCCTCCTGCTGGTGTCTTCGGATCATCTGCGGACACTCAACCAATGGTCTACTCTGTTGCTTTGAAGAAAAATACAAATATAAGCATTGTTGTTGATATGGAAAATTCTCCATCGCCAGCTGTGGTAACGAGACAATTTTCAGGTACTCCAATGGCTACTGTAACAGACTTCGAAGGAAGGATAAAAAAGACTCCATTGGTTAATGATGTGGCTGTTTTTGGGGGTATTGCAAGTCCATCACTGTCTGTTCGGGCAAGTGACATGATTCGTGCGCAGCCAAATGCGGATGCCACACAGATGGAAAGGGCCATGCAGAATGTTAACTTTATTTCTCCAGGTAATGGGAAATCTAAACTATCGCTTTCTTCTTTATCTGATGATGATATTTTTGTTAAGGCAAGTCGCTTAGGCATATCTTTGGGGAAAAACAAAAAGAAAGTCTCAAAACCTGTAAAAGATATTAAAGAGGTAGATTTCAATCGAACTTTAGTTATCTTAAAGAAAAACGTTGAGGATCAATTAGATAAGGAAGAAGGCCAAAATAGTCTGCTAACCTCCAAATTTTCAAGTCTTACTGGAGATTTGATAATAGAGGAGGCGCAAGAGTTATTGGAACAGGATGACCTGTTAATGCATATAATTAAACTCAAGAAGCCTCGAAAGAAGAAGGATTTTGATATGTTAGGTGTTCGGAGAAGTGATAGATTCAAAAACAAAATTTCAGGTTAAAATGAATTCAATAAAAGGTTTATTTTGGAACTCTGATGTGTTCGGTGATGTTGCGAAGCACTTGTTTGTCGAAGAACAATTAAGGGAGCAAAAATTAGATTTTATCGCCTTACTGAAGACGGGGAGATCTAACTTTTCAATACCTTTTCTTAAAAGTTTGGCAAATGGGTGAGACTATTCATGGTTCTGCCTTCCACCTCATGGGAGGTCTGGAGGTATCCTTGTTGGAATAAATAATGCGTCACTACAAGTTGGTACAATAGAAACTGGAGATTTTTGTGTCAAAGTACATGTTAGATGTAAACATGATGGGTTTGAGTGGGTATTAATGCCAGTTTATGGCGCTGCTCAAGATTCTCATAAAGCAGAATTTCTTGCTGAACTTGCCAGGATGGGTGACTCGGGATCCACCCCTTCTCTAATTGTGGGGAGGGGGATTTCAACATTTTGAGGAGAAAAGAGGATAAGAATAATGATAATTTCAAGCCACATCGGCCCTTCGTTTTTAATGCCATTATTGAGAGCCTAAACCTGCGAGAGTTTGCTCTCTCAAGTAGGCAATTCACTTGGGCTAATCGGAGGGAGAATCCAATGTATGAGAAGCTTGACCGAGTTCTTTTGTCTGTTGATTGGGAATTTTTTTTCCTTTAGTCACGGTTAGAGCTTTGACAAGGAATGGTTCCAACCACGCTCCTTTGTTAATTGATTCGGATAATCATGCTCATATTACCAATAAAGCTCCCTTTTCTTTTGAAATATCATGGCTGAAAAGTTGAATGTGAGGCTGAGACCTGTGGGGATTCTCCTATTGCCAGATGGCAGAATAAAATTAGGCATATTAGGCATTTTCTTAAAGGTTGGGCAAAATGTTTAAGTGGTCAATACAAGAAAGAAAAAGAAAAATTGCTATCCTTAATAGATGAATTGGACTTGAAAGCTGAGTCAATTCCTCTAGATGATGCTGAGAGAGCAAAGCTACGAAAGGCAAATGATGATTTAACAAAACTTCGTAGAGATGAGGAGTCAAAATGGGCACAAAGGGCCTAGGTAAAACATACTCAAGAAGGGGAAACAATACTAAATATTTTCACTTAATTGAAAATGAAAAACAAAGAAGGAAAATAATTTTTCAACTAGAACAAGAGGAAGGAGCCATAGTGGGTGATGAAAATTTACAAGTCTACATATCTGAATATCATAAGAAGTTGTTTGGAGAGCCAGCTACTTCTACCCTCACACTGAGTGAGGAGATCCGTCATGATATTCCGCAATTAACCCAAGAGGAGAATAATATCCTTGTTGCCGAATTCACAGAGAAGGAAGTCAAGGATGCTATTTTTCAAATGGACTTAAATAAATCTCCGGGACCCGATGGTTTTCCAGCTGAGTTTTATCAAACCTTTTGGGAAGTTATCAAGGGGGATTTAATGTCAATGTTCTATCAACTGCATTTTAGGGAATTACAGTTGTTCAAATTGAATTTTGGTGTTATTATCCTGTTGCCCAAGAAGGATAATGCGGTTCAAATCCAAAAATACAGACCAATCTGTCTTCTCATTGTTAGTTTCAAAATATTCACGAAGGTCGATACGATTAGAACTAATACCGTCGCTGAAACAGTTATTAGCCCTACACAGTCGGCATTCATGTCAGGACGACATATACTTGAAGGAGTAGTTGTCTTACACGAAACCATTCATGAATTTCATCGGAATAAAATAGATGGAGTGATATTTAAAATTGATTTTGAGAAAGATTATGATAAGGTAAAATGGTCTTTTCTTCAATAATTCATGCGCATGAAAGGTTTTGACCCTAAATGGTGTAAACTCATCGAACAATTTGTTAGAGGAGGAAGTGTAGGGATCAAAGTCAATGATGATATTGGTCACTATTTTAAAACCAGGACAGGTCTTCGACAGGGTGATTCGCTGTCACCTATGTTGTTCAACATTGTTGCATATATGTTGGCCATCCTAATAGCAAGGACGAAAGAGGATGAACATATAGGAAGTCTTATCCCTCATCTAGTTGAGGGATGAATTTCTATACTGCAATATGTCGATGATACGATACTTTTCATGGAACACGACTTTGAAAATGTTGTAAATATGAAACTAATATTGCGTTTTTTGAAGAATTGCCAGGACTAAAAATCAATTTTCACAGAAGCGAGATTTTCTTTTTTCAAAAGGCTAAAGAGGAAGAGGAGCAGTATAAACAACTATTTGGTTGTGAATCTGGTTCTTTGCCCTTTAGGTATTTGGGTATTTCAATCCAGTATAGAAAGTTAAAAAAACTCCGGATGGAATCCAGTTGAAAGTCGATTCGAGAGAAAACTTGGGTGTTGGGCTGGAAATATGTTATCATATGGGGATCGCCTTGTATTTATGAACTCTGTTCTTACTAGTTTACCGATGTTTATGTTATCTTTCCTTGACATACCTAAAGGGATAAGGAAGAGATTAGATTTTTTCAGATCACGTTTCTTTTGGCAATGTGAGGAAAATAAACTAAAATATCGGTTAACTGGGTGGAACTTGATTTGCAAAACTAAGGACCAAAGAGGTCTTGGAATTGAAGTACTGGAGATTACAAATTCTTGACTGCTTAGTAAATGGCTATATAAGCTCCTTTCTGAAGAAGGTTTATGGCAACAACTCTTAAAAAACAAATATCCATCACAAAAAACTTTAGCTGAAGTGGAAAGTAAGCCGACCGATTCACCATTCTAGAAAGGACTAATGAAAGTTAAAGGGGAATATTTTTAGCAGAGGAAAATTTGAAGTAGGTTCCGGAGAAGGAGTTCGATTTTGGAAAGATAGATGGTTAGGTGAGCAAATCCTTGCATCTTAGTATCCCTAGCTATACAACATAGTCCATCGTAAGCATGATACTGTGCCAAATGTTATGAGTTCAACTCCGCTAAATATTGGTTTTCTGAGAAGGATGATTGGTGATAAATAGGATCAGTGGGTACACTTAGGCCCAAGGTTAATGGAGATAACTTTAAATGATGATCAAGACAAGTTCGTTTGGGGCCTCACATCTTCAGGGAAGTTCACCGTCAAATCAATGTATGGTGACATGTTAAATGGACATACAAGATACCTCCGTAAATATCTCTGGAAACTAAAAATCCCACTTAAAATTAAAATCTTCACGTGGTTCCTTAGTAAAAAAGTCCTTTTGACTCGAGATAATCTAGGAAAGAGGAATCGAAATGGGAATACGAAATGTTCTTTCTGTGACGCTGAGGAATTAGTTGAACATTTGTTTATTTCATGTCCTTTTGCTAGACTTATTTAGCGGGTGGTTTTTGCTGCATATAATATTCCACCTCCATAGAATGTCACAAATATGTTTGGGAATTGGCTTAATGGAACTGACAAAACTGATAAAACTAGGATTCACATCGGTGTTACGGCTTTATGTTGGTCAATATGGAATTGCAGAAATGATATTATTTTTAACAAAAAGGACTCTACTAATTTCTTGCAGGTTATTCACACTATGGTCCACTAGATCCAACTTTGGCGCTTCTTGCTCCCGGAGGATCAGCGGGAGTGCATGGTTTTTAGATGCAACCGCCTTCGTATGGTTGCCCAGGATATTTTCTACCAGGCTACTTGACGGCCTATTAAAAGATTAGAAGATGCTTAGACTGCTTAGCAGACTTCTTATTTTTCGGTGGTTGATGCTACATTGAATATTCAGGTTTTTAATAAAAGGTGTGTGCATCAACCGATGCAGAGGCCGGGGTGTACCCCATTTCGAAAAGAAAAAAATCTGTCACAACATGGGAATAAGGAAGCCGGATGGCAAGGTTTGGGAACTGATAAAAAGCGGCATCGGCATGAGAAGACAGAAATATAGGATGGATAAGGATTAAGGAACAGTGGACTGACGCACCAAATGCGCGCAACCAAGGCAACCAGTCTCTATTTGCTTTTATTCGAGAATACTCGCTAGAAGGTATACTCAAACAATCATATTAATTATTTGGCAATATTATATAAATAATACATATATTATTTGATAATAATAATAAATGAATAAATACATAATTATTTCATATTCAAATCACTCACATTTTTCTAATAATAAATCATATTTTATTTGTCCAATTCCGGTTTACAGATTTCAAGATATTAATTATTTGGCAATATTATATGAATAATGCATATATTATTTGATAATGATATAATAAATGAAAAATACATAATTATTTCATATTCAAATCACTCACATTTTTCTTATAATAAATAATATATTATTTTTCCAATACCGGTTTACATATATTTTGGTTTCAAAAATACAGAAATGTGACACGATGGTATAACAGTTAATAGAATTGATATGGTAGTATTTACAACAAGGTACAATCACATTCGCGGGAGCGCAGTAGAAAAGAATCAAGGAGTTAAGCATGCTGAGGGTGGAGTAGTGTGCGGATAGGTGACCGACCGAGAAGTGATGGCCAAGTCTACAAGTGTAATTAGTATTAAAAATGATCCAAGTGAGAGAGTAACAAGTCAAACAAAAAGAAAAAAAAGAAAAAATAAAAAATAAAATGAAATTAGAAAAATGAAAAACATAATTACTGAAAATAACATCTAGTCGCGGTTGGAGTTACGGGCCGGGACTGAAGGTTCTCCAGCCCAAACCCTGTGACGCGGCCACGTGGATGGCCATTTGTCCTGGCTGGTAATGCGACTAAAGGCCTCCCTTTTAGTCCCGCATAATTAGTCGCGGTTGGCCAACCGAAACCAAAGGCCCTTACGGTGCGGGACTGAAGGCCCTGTCTCCACTAGTGCTAAGAAGGTTAGTGCAACATCACCACGAGCCAAGATTCTAAACTAAAGGAAAACAAACTAAATAGAAACACTGGACTAATTAATACTGTGTTAATTAACTTCGATTGGAGGCATCGCAGGCGAAACACACAAGTCACACAGATGTAGAATGTTTTTCCAATAGGATGGCTTCTATGGCGTGGTTCAGGATACATGAACATCATACATGACAGGCTCCTGGGCTGCAAGAAATAATAATTTTAAAATGATGCTTGCCTGTTATGAGCTCAATTCGCGTGTGCAATATTGCATGGTTTTATCTGTGTGTTATTAACCATGTCTCAAGGTTTGTGATCTTCTTTATAAAGCCCAGTGTGTTTTCCAATTTAGCAGATATCTTTAGGAATTTGTAATTGCAGTAACGTGTTACGTTTGTGAGTAAATTAAATATTTGGACGAGATCATTATGCTCCAAAAGTCATATGAAATTTTGAAAACATCTGTCTAACACTTCATATAACATGACGTGTTCTTTATAGCACTACAAATTTCTTTATTTTTCTTTTTATCCTGAAACCCGGCATGTTCCATGAATCTTATCAAGCGTGGTTCCTGCTCTTGATAATGCACCAGCTACCTCTCATCCTTTTTTCGGTTGTTCGCAATCTATTATATATGGAAACTTGGACAGGGAAATGGAACAGAAAATAGAAACGACCTTGGCAAGGATAGTTGAGTGAGGACCACCAGCACCAGAGCGTCTATTTTATTGACATTTTCGCCTTCGCAACTTCTATCTCTACTACTATAGTACATGATTTTTTGAACGTTTGAATCGGTAGTCCTCTCACCTGGTTTACCCGCCGGTGCCAGCATAAATTCATTCATAGCCGTCGATTCCGTTTAATCTGATGGGTGCTCTCACCCGGAATTTTTTTTTTTGAGTGCCAATACGTGTACCATTTCATTCATAACAGATCGTACAGGACACGTACGCGTACAAGAGAAGACACTGGAAACCCAGCTGTCCACACACACTTACACAAAGAGACCCGAAAGAAAACGAAATTACAAAACGGTCCCTGGGATCCTTTGTGCAGCAACCATCGCTCGCTGCCCGTCTCCGAAGTCGCCGGAGCAACCACCGGAAGAAGGGACGGCGAAGAACCTCAAACCCAAACCTGGCGCGGCCCCCTCGCTGTCCTGCAGCTTTGTGGACCTCCGAAAAGGCTCGCCGGCGGCGAAGCCTATGACTTTGTGGTGCATCGGCCGGGGCCGAACCCCGAGGCCATCGCCAGGGTGAGGAACTGCAAGCTCCTCTCGCCGCAGCCGAGGGAGAAAAACAGATCCTCCAGCCAGCATCCACCTGCCCAGCGCGGATCCAAGTGTCCGCCGCCGCTGCCGCCATGGCCGACGGCAAGCGGGACCAGCTCCTGTACAACCTCGCAGACTCCCACTCCGGCGCCAGAGCGAGCGCCGTCGCGACGGCGGAGACCGAGGACAAAAGTCCGCATCGAAGACAACGCCGCCGCCACGCCGTCCCCGATCGGAAGACCATGGCTCCCGGTCCATCCCCGTCGAGGATGTCGCCGGAGCAACTTTATTCGAAGCTGCCGCCGTCGTCGCCAAGGCCACAGCGGTGGACAGCCGAAATCCTAAGCTACTAGGCCTAAAACCTACAGCTATACAAGTCCGGTCATCAGATCCGGCGACCCCCTTCACACCGATGAGCACGAGGCCCTCGGGGAAGGGGAGACGCCGGAGCCAACGCCGGAAAGCAAGTCGCCTCTCTCGCCTTTCCTGCAGAGAAGACGAGGGGAGAGGTTGAAATAGAATGGGGTGGATGCAAGGAAGAAGCAACCTCCTCTCACCCGGATTCGTCATCCCGCCAAGCAACAAGTCGGCCTTTCTACAACACTCCACAACCCACGGTCCTTGCCGCCTCTTGCAAAAATTGAAGCAGCTCGATTTCTCTAGGGCGCAAGCTTTCCCTTATTCCACCTTACACTGAAGCATCGTCTGGCAGCAATACGCGTCACACATCAGCGCCTCCACCGGTCCATCCCCTCCCGGCGTCCCCTTCCCTCCACGCCACCATCACCTCCAGTTCACCTCTTAGTCTACTGCAGCTTCACCAATCACCACATTTTTCCTTTGCGGTCTCGCATTGATTTTTGACACTCGCTGGACTCAATCTGATAGGAGCTGGGCATCCTTCAACGACCCTCAGCCTATAAGTAAGTTTTTTCCTTCTCTTGATTGCGTATCTTTTTCTAATGCTTGTGAAATTTGTGATGATTCTTCTCCATGAGAATGCTGCACAAGCGACGCGAGGGCTCCCCCGGCGGCGAGAGCAACTCTAAGAAATTCCACCTAAGGGACCATCTCTAGCCTCTCGGTCGCTCCCGCGAGCGACATGAGGGCTCCCCCGGCGGCGCCCCTCCTCGACCCCCCTCCTCTCCTCCCCCTCCCCTCGCCGCCGCCAGAGGGCGTCGCCGGGCAAAGCCCGCGCGGCGCCGGCGGCGGCGGGGCTCTCTACCTCCTCGCGCGGCGGCCGGGGCGCGGGACCGGGCGGCTGGTGAGGGCGGCGCGCTGGGCGACGGGCGCGGCGGCGTGGAGCTTCGGCCTCGGCGTGGTGACGACGCGATCTCGGCGCGCTCGTGGCGGCGGCGGCTCCCTGGAGCGGCTCCGGCGGCGGGCGGCGCGGGCTCTACCCTGACGGACGGAGGAAGAAGGTGGCGGCGCGTGTGGCGTCCGACGCGGCGAGCAGCTCGGCCGGCGGCGGCGGCGCCCGGCCGGCCCGGTTCGGTGGAGCCTGGCGAGATGGTGTTGGTGCCAGATCTGGCCGCATCGAGTTCGGGCCGGGGCAGGGGCCCCGGGCACCTCTCGAGCCCATCCTCGCCCCAGATCTGCGGGCGCCAGGGCCATGGGGGTTGCTGGTTGCCATTCTGGAAGAGGCTTTCCCCCCGGCGGTGCAAGGGTGCGGTGGCCGGCCGGCTCCTTGGTCGGCGCCCGGTGTCCTCACTGCAAAGTTACCGTCTTTCTTCAGTGCGGCAGTGTGCAGAGTTGGGAGCCGGGGCGGCGGCCCTGGAAGGTGGGAACCTTGTGGGTTGGCGGGCGAGCCCGAGGTTCTGGTGCTGGCTGGGGCCATGGACATGGGGATGTCATGGTTCTTGGCGAGTTGCGTTCTGTGGGGGCGTGGTGGCTGTCACCTCGGTGGTGGCCCTCGCCATGTCTGGGTGGTGGAGAGGTGATGCCGAGAGGAAACTCTCGCCCTGGCTCTTCCAGGGCCACGACGGCGGCGTCCACGGGTGTCGTCTCCTTCTTGAAGGCGTCGTTGTGGCTTCTCCCTGCCCCCTTTCGGGTGAAAACCTAAGATCCCCGGATCGGGCGGTGGCGGCACTCCGGTGTCGTGCTCTTCTTGAAGACACCGTCTTGGAGCCCACATCACAAGGCTCTCCGACGGTCGTGTTAGAGTTGACTCTTCGGCGATCTTCGGCAAGGCTTGCTCCGTGCCCTCCCCTTGTCGAGCTTCCTTGGCGCTGCGGTTCGGTGTGTGAGCATCTTGGCTCGGCCCCGGGGGTGGTCGGCTTCCGGCGGTGTTTTCTGCGACGGAGGAGGTCTGTTGAGGCGCGCGTGAAAATGGCTCGCTCTCGAGTGAGCTCCGGCCCGACACTGTAGACTCCACCTCTCCTCCGAGTCCTCGCAGGCGCGTTGGCTGTGCTTGTTGGTTGCGCTTCCGACTGTAGCTTCTTCGGTAGTTCGTGTGGGTGTGTGGTGTCGATCTGTAAGCTGGGTTCAGCACTCTGTATCAATCTCGCCGTTCGTGGCTTTGTTAATTCAAAGTTGGGCACTTGAGTGCCTCTTATCTAAAAAAAAAAGAATGCTGCACAAGCGATTAGTCTTGTAGCACGCACCAATTTCATCTTGGCCTGGCTGTACGCCTGTACCATGTAGGATTTCTTTGTTTTTTGTTGCACGGAAGGTGTTTGTGTTTTTGTCTAAACTACTAACTCTTTGTAGACCATAAAAGGCAATGCTCCAGATCGTAGGTTTTCTTGCGAACTTTTGTCTGTTATTGCAACCTAAAAATGACTTGAACTTATACCGTGTATTGTTACTGAAAACACCGAATGCCATATATCCAGCAAGATCCAACAAGCCGAACTTTTCAGTAGATAAAATGAGAACGCTGTAGTTCCAGGAATATCGTACTGAAAATATTTGAGCATTACTAAGAACTGTTGTAATGTAGCTTGGGAGTGTGTGTACCGCGGATGACCAGTAGCTGCTACATGACTTTGTTCGACACACCGGTGAGCTGAATGCTATAATCCTTCTGGAGATATTACAAATTTCCACTCGGTAGCTTCACCAAAATGGAACCGGTGTATATTTATTACGATTTCTAGATATTATCCTTATCGATCTCTTGCTCTGTAATATATAGAAATTTCTGAGTTTTTGTTTGTTTTGTTTTGTGCTTAAATAACAATTTCCGCTGGGGAGCAGAATAGTCCTTTAACTGATACCAGAGGTGCTATACAAATGAGTTCTCAGCGTAAGCGTTATCGTGATCGAGATAGATATCTTCAAATGACTCCAGATCAAAGGGAAGCCTATTTGCAAAGGAACCGTGAGTATAAAAGAATGAGGGGTGAGTACATTGCAAGTTGTAGCAATACACAATCAACACCACTGCAGATAAATTCAAGAACTAATAACGACATATACTTTACAGGGGATTCTTCTAAATCGACAACAGGTATGATTCTAACTTTATCATGAAAGCATAGTGTTCATTTATCTTCATATATGTAATGTATAACTTTGTGATGGATGAATCCTGAACCTACATTTCAGGAAAGGATGTTCTCTCCAATTCAACATTTACCATCTGCTTGGTTACAAGAAAATCTTCCATTTTCAAATAATGAGAACCATAATTGAGCATTTACTCAAGAAATTTTTTCATCATACGGCAAACAAGGTTGTGATACCTTATCGACAAATATCTAATTCTTATTACCAGTATATTTTGCTTTCTACATTGATGTTGAGTCTTTTTCCATTAAAATCATTGGCAGGCAGTGGTGGTTCTGACACATATCGTCCAAATGCTGGAACTCGGTTCACTACCTGTCCATCAGGCATATATGTGTCTTCAATTTCATTGGAAGATCAAGCTATAAACCATGATCTGAAAATTTTAAGGCAGCATAAGCGACGTCATCGCGCCAACATGTACTCACAACTGTCACGTGGGAAGAAAGAAACGTACATAAAAGAGAATTCTGGTCGTAATAAGAGAAAGAGATCAGGAAAGGGAGATGACAACAACTCACATGAAGACATCATTTATGTGCCAAAAGATTGTTTTCCTTCCATTCATGGTAATTTCATTTATAAACAAAAAAAAAAGCCAAAAGATTGGTTCCTGATGAATTACGTCACTTGTACACAAGTGAACAACCAAATGCAAAATACTTTCAGGATCATATACGGTACTTCAATTCTCATTTCTCTTTTACCTCTCTTGATGTGGTCTTGGACCAAAGGATCTGCAATGGAAGGTCTGGAGTTTACACATTTCGTGCACATGGTAACATTTATGACAGTATTGACCAGTTGGTCCCAAAAGATGATGGCCCCAAGCATTTACAATTATACTTTTATGACACAGATGCAGATTTGGAGTAAAGTTTTCGCCACTCTCCTAACCTTGACCAAAATCTCATCCTAAAATTGTCGAATATACATTTATTAAATTTTCTTCAAAATTTAATTTTGGATTTATTATTTATTTAACTAGCAATTACTTTGAATGCAGGGGTGGGCAGTAGCTCTGGCTCTTGTGTTTCACCCAGGGAATATTATTGTTACAAATTACAAGTCCGAGATGATGAGTTTAACATCTTATTATATGGAAAGCGGTTGACTCAACAATATATTGTTGATATGTACATCAGGATCAAATCAATAAGGTTATCTTTCTATCTATGACCATCAACTCAGGTTCTCATACGTGCAGATTTATATCAAGGTTTGGTTGATAGCATTGTAGCTGGCGAGACACGTGCATGCATGACAGGAAAACGCATTGTGCCCCCCCCCCCAAAATTTATTGGAGGACCAAGAGACATGCGTCGAAGATATCTAGATGCAATGGCTCTGGTCCAACGGTTTGCGAAGCCAGACTTATTTATTACAATGAGATGCACCCCCAATGGGAAGAGATAACTAAAGAGTTGGCACCAGGTCAGTCACCACAAGATCGTCCAGATTTGGTGGCACGTGTCTTCAAGGCAAAGTTAGAGGATCTTAAAGATCATTTATTCAAGAGGAAGTTATTTGGTGAAGTTGTTGCACATGTTAATGTAATAGAATTTCACAAGAGGGGCTTAATTACCACATGCACATTTCTTAATTATCCTGAAGTCAAATTGCAATATAACTAATCTAGATCAATACGACAAGATAATATCAGCTGAAATCCCAGACAAAGACAAGTACCTTGTACTACATTGTTTGGTTATTAAGCACATGATGCATGGACCATGTGGAATTCTCAATAGTAAGAATGTATGCATGGAAAATGGAAGAAGCAGATACCAGTATCCACGTACATTCTCAGAGACTACGCTCCAAGGAGAAGACTCATATCCAATTTATAGACGAAGGGATGATGGCCGCCGAGTGCGCAGTAGGGATGCTATTTTGGATAATAGATGAGTTGTTCCTTACAACCCATATCTACTTTTGCGATACAATTGCCATATAAATATAGAAGTTTGCTCTAGCATTAAAGCTGTTAAATATTTATCTAAATACATCTACAAAGGTCATGATCGTGCGTCCTTTGTCATTGAGGCCGCGGGTGAAAATGTTATTATTGATGAGATCCGTGAATATAGAGATGAAGATTTATATCACCTCCGGAGGCAATATGGAGGATTTACTCTATCAATCTAAGTGAGATGTCTCCTCCGGTATTGCAATTACAGGTCCATTTGCCTAATATGCATCTTGTTCGCTATGTAGATTCTGATAATTTGGATAACGTGTTGCAGAGAGAATCATCTTCAAAGACAATGCTTACTGAGTATTTTAGAATGAATTCTATTGATATTTATGCAAGGAATTTCTTGTATAAAGAGTTTCAAGAATACTTTGTTTGGGATAGTAGTTGCAAGAGTTGGAGACGCCGGAAGCAAAAAAGAATTCAAATTGGGAGACTTGTATCTGCGCACCCTGCTGAAGGAGAGTGCTTTTACTTGAGGATACCTGCTGAACCATGTGAGGGGGGCTACATCGTTTGATGATCTACAAACTGTTGAAGGTGTTACTTTCTCCAGTTGTAGAGAGGCTGCAGAGAAAAGAGGTCTAATTGAAGCTGCTGGTAGTATTTCTGACTGGCTGAGCGAGGCTGCGACATTTCGAATGCCCTCTGCACTTAGAATGCTTTTTGCAACAATTTTAGTTTTCTGCGAGGTAAAAAATGTTCGTGAACTATGGGACAAGCACTTTGAAGCCATGCGTGAGGATTTTAGAGCAGAAAGTGTAAATGCCGAAGTAATTGAGCAGATGGTGTTGAAAGATCTTAGAAATCTGTTATATTCAATGGGAAAGGACATAAATAGCTTTGACCTTCCACGCTTATTGGATAATAATGATTTGGAGAGCTTAAGCTGGAGAGAAGTATTTGATGAGATGTCTACTGGTATCGAGAAGGAGCATTTGGATTTGTATAACACACTAAACATTGAGCAGAGACTTGCTTTTGATGAGATAATGGAGAACGTCTTGTACCATAAGAACAAGATTTTTTTCATAAATGGTCCAGGGGTACATGGAAAACATATCTTTATAAGGCCTTACTTGTAAAAGTGTGGTCGATGGGACTAATAGCCATCGCGACAACAACGTCGGGTATTACTGCATCTATAATGCTTGGTGGTAGGACAGCACATTCTAGGTTCAAAATTCCAATTAATATTCAGGATGATACTATGTGCAACTTCAGTAAACAGAGTGGAACTGCAGAACTACTTCGGAGGGCATCTTTAATAATTTGGGATGAAGTTGCTATGACTAAGCGTCAAGCTGTGCAGGCACATGATAGTTCCCTACAAGACATCACTGGATGTGGATCACCCTTTGGAGGAAAAGTAGTAGTGTTTGGAGGTGATTTTAGACAGGTTCTTCCCGTGGTGAGGCATGGCACGAGAGCTCAAATTACAAATGCTACACAAAAAAAATCTTATCTTTGGCAAGGGATAAAGCATATCAAACTTTGGAGCAACATGAGGGCACTGTTTGATCCATGGTTTTCTGATTTTCTCCTCATAATAGGCGATGGTAAAGAGGAGTCAATAGGTCAAGAATATGTGCGCCTACCTGAAGAAATCGTTATAACTTACACAGAATTAAAAGCTTCTATTAGTAAGTTGATTGGTGATATCTTTCCTTTGCTGGACAAGCACGGAAACTCGCCATCTTATATTAGTGAGCATGCCATTCTTTCTACTAAAAATGAATATCTGGATGAGTTAAATTCATTGCTTCTTGATCGATTTCCTGGAGAAGAAAAGGTCTACTACAATTTTGACTCAGCCGTGGATGATCCCCATAATCACTATCCACATGAGTTCCTAAATTCACTCACACCTAATGGCCTACCTCCACATATTCTAAGATTGAAGATCAATATTTTGCTTCACAATCTTAATCCTTCTAATGGTTTATGCAATGATACAAGGCTTATTATCAAGGCGTTTCAAGAGAATGCTATTGATGCAGAAATTATTGGTGGACAATATGCTGGGAAGCGAGTGTTCCTCCCACGAATTCCTCTCTATCCTTGGGAGGATGATGTCCTTCCCTTCAAGTTTAAAATAAAGCAATTTCCCATTCGACTAAGTTTTGCCATGACAATCAACAAAGATCAAGGTCAAACAATCCCAAATATCGGCGTTTATCTTCCTGAGCCGGTGTTCTCACACGGTCAACTTTACGTTGCTTTGTCTAGAGGGATATCAAGACAAACAACTAGAATACTTGCAAAGCCAAATAAGAATATTGACCCATCAGGAAAGAGCACAAAAAATATTGTCTACACGGATGTTTTGGTGTAATCCATGTGGTAGTGCACTTTTTTTCATGACTAATTAGAGCAAGACTTTGTGTCCAACCTGGAGGCCGTTTTTGTCTGAATGTGTGTCTGCCCTTGCATGTGCATGGCCTTTCTCTTGTATTCTGGTTGCAGAACATGTAATATTTTACAGAATCTATAATATTTTGCTTAAGAGAACCTGTGCAATGGATCTGAAGCTTGTCAGTAAATTGTCTCGCACCCATCTGTTTTGGCATACGACAACGACACCGCAACTACTGTAAAAATGCGGGATCTTTTACGGTAGGGACAGAGAAATATGGGCCGTCCAGCCAGCACTAATTGATGGACTGGATTAACTAATACTTGTGACTCAAAGGAGTAGTATATTTTCATGGAAAGCCAAATATGGTAGGCGTAGAAACAAATCCGGCACTACATTAAACCAAAAATCACAAGGAAGGACAATTTTGGTAGCGAAATTGCTTCACGTATGACTTTCCGGTCCAAAATTGTACTACCGTCATGCAAGCCCCAGCAACGGCCATCGTTGCACGTTGCAGCAGCGGCGCCGGCGACTAAGGGCAGCGGTAGAGGACGACGCCATGGTTGGACGTTGTAGTAGGGGCGCCGGCGACCAAGTGGCAGCAGCGAAGACCGTCGTGTTTTCTTCAGAGATGCTGACGACCAAGCAGCAGCAGCGGAGGACGCCATGGTTGTAGACTTGCAGCACTGGCGCCGGCGACCAACTTGCTGCACCGGTACAAGCTAGCTTGCTCATCGATTTGCTTGACGTGTTTGTTGTTTTTTCCAGCCAGCGACGTGCAGGTTGTGCTCGGCTTGGTCATGGATACAGCGGTGATAGTAGCATGGGCACAGCAGATAGATTATCCTCTAATCATGGACCAAATTGCACTTAGCAGAATAGAAATAATATGGAAATAGACAATTAAATTGCCAAATGTACCCTTGCAATTAATGTGGATATTGACGCAATACTACTAGCCCAAACGACTAGTAATCCCTACCGTAAAACGCCTCAAAAATGCAGTGCGTAACTGGGGAGGCTTTGAATCTTAGACAAGGAGATCGGCTGCCTGAATAAGAAAAACAAAAGAAATCCCAGCAGTAAAGAACGGATCATTTTCCAGATACATTGAGACATTGTGCTTCACATGTATTTAATCTGCGCTCATTCTGCTGTAAACACCGATAATTTTTCACTCATACTCATACTGATAAATCAATCCAACAAATATGATTTAGAGAAGATGCAATAATACATAGGTTGAAAAGATGAGGAAGTAGGTAGAATTCAAAAGATATTCTCAGGCCATGTATATTGCCTTCCATCCCAAATCTGATATATTTCCGTGCAAAGATACAAATAATTGTATATCAATGTACACGTGCAAAGCACGTGCCTTCTACTAGTGTTATTGAGTATGACAAGCATCATGATAAAGCAATGCACCAGAGTTCATCAGGGCCGCAATGTTCGTGCTGGAGCTAACTAGCGTCCGGCGACACTAGCCAACACCACATAGGTTTCAAGTTCGTGAGCAAGAGCGGCTTCACCGAGTGATTTAATTAGGACCATAGCTAGCTTGCTTTGCCTCGGCATGCATGTTTCTGGGCAAGCATGTGTGCGTCTCCTTGCAAAAGGTACAGAAGACAGTACTCCCTCCGATCCATATTAATTGACTTTAATATAATGTGTCTAGATACATCCATATTAGAGTCAATTAATATGAACCGGAGAGAGTAGTAGTTTTGTGCGGCCAAAAAGGCCATGAAGTCTGTCAGCCGATTTTTATGATTCTATCCCCAGTTGCGGCATGAGTTAATCCGACATGGAGGCCACACAACAAGTATCTGGAACAGCGAGCTGACGAGATTTAAGAAGGCCCACGACAACATTGCTGGCCAAGGATGCATGCCTTCCTGTGCTCCATGTCCCGCGACGGCCACGGGACAAGTACAAAACTACGATTTCCTTAGAAGATGCCCCAGAATTGGTGCTCTTTAATCCCCCACCGGTGGTCAACTATGAAGCGCGTGCGAATATTTTAGAGAATGCACTTCTCAACCCGATATGCAAAAACGTTAGCGCACACACACGTGCAAACATTCAAATTTGCAGTTACCAAATTGTCGAATAAAATATACTGTATTATACTCGGTGTAAAGAGGAAACTCACTACTAAATTAAATGGGGTACAAAGTGGTCAAAATTATCAAACAGAGTACTTTCTACTCCCTCCTTGACAAACATGCAACAAGGATCACATATTACATCTATGGTATCACTAGGTTTATTGATTCTTAGTGGTTTACAATCGCCGCTGCACCAACCGTTTGTCATCCGGTTTTTCACTCCTTAGTCCTTACATCTATAATCGGCATGACTCTTATTCACATATCTCAGTAAGAAAAATCGCAGAGTCACAGAAATGCCATGAGGCCTAACCAATGCACCATGTACCTCCTCGAAAGAGGCTTTCGCCCCGCTATACTATTACGTCACGGTATAACTGTTGGGGCCTCAGCACAAGCAGGACCAAACGAAATATAAAAAAGAAAGGAATGTTAACGCCATCGGATCAACGAAAACAACGATGACCCGTCACCGCAACACGATTCAGAGATTTCCCACCACGATCTTTGCACTTTGGTGTGCCGGATACCAAGCAACACCTTCAGGAAGCGACGACGACAATGCCGCTGCCCGGTCTAGTTCTAGGGTTTCCCCCGGTAGGCGGAGGGGCGGTGAGAAGGGGTACATCAGGTGCCCTTGAGAGAGATCGAGACTTCGCAGCTGGAGGTAGCTCATCACACCGGGTGCCCATATGAAATTGACGGCCATCCTCGGTGTCGTGGCTGCACCGACCACTAAGGCATGCAGCAGCGGCAAGGGAGCCGACGATGCCTAGGAGACTTCACGGGCCGCGGCCTAGCCTCCCCCGGTGTCCTTCTCTATTTGGGAAATTCAGAGGATGCGGTCGTGTCCTTCTCTGTTTGCAGAATTCAGAGGACGAGACTTACTAGTTCAGAATGAAGGTGACAACGGCCGGAGGAAGGAGGGGCGGCGCCGCCGAACCGTGTGATGCAGAGGATGGGGACAACATCGTCCCTGCTCCCGCCTGCTGGCCTGTGCCACCGTGAGCATATATCGCACGGGCGATACACACGACCCTAGCCGGTGCCTGAGGGGGATAAGGTCATCACGGGGAGGGATTTGGCCTGCCAGCACCGGGGATGGCTTTTGCCTGCTAGCGGCGGCGGAGGATGGGATTTGCGCATGCATGGTCTCCCGGAGGCTGCGGAGGATGGAGCCATGCGGAGCGAGATGCGTGTGCTGCCGAGGAGAGAGAAAGGCTCGAGTCGACTCTTCTTGTTTGGACGAACCAGCATCAAATTCACTTAGCGGTGGCAATTGTGTGTAATTTCAATTGGAAATTAGGGACAAGAAAAAAGGATGACGGAACCCCTTTTTCCTTTATTATTAGGTATAGATTAGGTATAGAATAATATTTCTTTCATCCCACGAAGATTGTTTAAGATTTATTAAAAATTGAATGTATCTAGATGCTATTTAGTGTTTAGATAAATTTAAATTTTAACAAAAGCATAGCAGCTGTTGTTCTCGTCAAATGATGCTGATAGTAGGAAATAGAGAACCCATGCTTCAAAGACGTGGTAATCTTGGGTTGATGGAGCATACTATTGGATTAGTAGAACTCGAACTACAAGCTTACTGCACTTTGTAACTCGTCGTTATCGTCATTAATTCCAGTTACTGGACTGTGAAAACAGCCTGTTGCTATGATCAGAGCAATTCCAATAGTATAGCCAACTGTTGGTTATAACAAGATGTCATGTCATTTGTAGTCATCATATAGCTAACATGTATAATAGTTGGCTATAAGAATGGATTACTTTACTAACACATGACCCACCTTTCACTCTCACAAAGTGCCTAGGAGCACGTGCAAGAGCTGGCTATTGCATAGTAGCTCACCTCTCTTCTCTCTCCCCTTCCAGGGGCGGAGCTCTCCTTTGGGCAAGGTATGGCATCTGCTCACCTCGCATATATATATATATATATATATATATATATATATATATATATATATGCATCTATACACATACAAACAGTTTTGTACAAGTTCTGTTGGTTTCTGAAGCAAAAACAAACGAATTCTCTAAAAAAAGGCCGACCTTTGCAAAGGGAAGACAACTCGCTCCGCATGCGACAAGTGGCGCTGTGGGGAAAATCTCTGGAAAGTAGTCTCCCTGCTCGCCACGTCGCAAGGGCAAGGTGGGAATGAGGGAGGAGAGAGAAGAGAGAAGAGCTGGTTGCGTCAGTTTTTCCCTTTTTTTCATAGATTCGTTTTTTAAAATGAAATATCTTGAGAACCGTAAGTCCAAATGACAAACCGTTTCCACTTTTGAGATCCTCTCGTCGAGATCTTCAAAACTAGATCCCATGTTGATAGGTTTGAGATACTTTTTTTCGTATTTCTATACTACTATGGTTGTACTCGTGTTGTGTATCACTGTACTCGTGAACGATAAGTACTGTTTTGAATATATTTGGTGCGTTTTCCTTTACTCGTGTGAGCAGTTTGTACTCGTTCGTGTGCGTGGCACTGTCTTATGTGGACGTACTCGCTCGTGTGGCGACATCGTGTCTTGTGCGTCTGTATCTCGCTCGTGTCGTACACTTGTGTGCGGCCTGTCACTGTCTCGTGTGCACATTGTACTCGCTCGTGTGCTGTATCATCTGTTGCGTGACTGTCTGTCTTGTTTGCTGTATCTGTCTCGTGTATGTAGCCGTACTCGGGTGTTTACTAAGTTGTACTCGTCCTCCACAGTACTCGTGATCTTTATGTAACTACTTGTATTGTGTATGTACTCGGGTTTTAACTAAGACGTACCTGTACCTTACATTGTTTAAACTTACATTGGACTAAGTTGTTAGACTTTGACGTATGCATGCGTGTGTGTTAACAGTACGTATACGTGCTGCATGGGCTGGTTTGCATGGTTTTTTCGGCTGGAGGTACAAGCGTGTTGGCTCTTCGCGTGCTTCAATCATCGCGCGTTGTTCCGTCACGCGTGCGCGATCTGGCGTACTCGTTCGCGTGTCGCTAGTACTCCCGTCCCGCGTCTCCCGTCATGCTCGTTCTGGATGCCACGTGTCGTCACGGCAGCGTTGGTCGGGTACGGATCTTCCCTCTGGGAAGGTCGGCCTTCACCTAATCCTACCCAAAAATGAAAGGAAAAAGAGGAAATGGGCTCTAGGGACGAAGTGGGCTGCTACCTAGCTGGGCCGGACGGCCGGACGTGCGATCTAGGCTGCAACGACGTGCGATCTGGCCATATACGATACGGAACGAGATCGCTCCAGCCTCCAGGAAAACCAGGTCGCGTCTCGCGTGCCCCAGGGAAACAGCCGGCCACCGCGACTTCGTCTTCGTCTCTTCGACGCGATCACCGGATCAGGCGAGTACCGAGTACGCGGCAGGATACTGGATACAACACTCCGGGTCTCCGACTCTCTGTCCTCCTCGACGTCTTTCATTGCGCCTCCGTCCGCACGTCCCTAACTGTCTACCGCCGTTCTGCTGCAGGCTACAAAATAAAGATCACCCGGTGCCTGTTTAGGTTTCTACGAGATTTTGCAGTTTAAAGTTTGAACAGTTTATCGCTGTGATTTTGTGGTCGAGGTTCGAGAAGAACCAAGATGAACAGGAAAGGGAAGAACGCTGCAGCTAAAGGGGGAGGTATAATTGTAGATGTTTTTATCAATTAAATAAAATTTAAATTTGTGAATTGTGAGCTCGGTAACATGGGCAAACTAATGTATTTTATGTTTTCAAATTTCGATTGCAGATTTGAAGAGATATTTTGTGCCCATTGCTAGTAGCAGCCAATCTAAACCAAACACCCATGAGGAGACTCCAAATGTTATGCCAAATCAAGCTGAAGAGCAAGTGGAAGAAGGGACAAAAAATAGCTCTAACCCAAGCACCCATGAAAGTGATATAGCACACCAAGAACAAGAGCAAGAACAAGAACTGGAAGGAGGACAGGGGACTTCGGAGCATGTGGTTCTAGAAGCTGGAGGTATAACTGATTTCATAGAGTATATAAAACCTGATCCCGGACTTCGCATTCAAGTTGATGAATTTGCTCCTAATGTTAGAGAAGATGTTAGATTTGCTTATCTTAAGAATGGTCCAACACAACCATCTCAGCATAATTTCCCCCCAAACAAAGATAAGAGATCCTTTCTACCAAAATGGTTTAAGCAATATGATTGGTTGGAATATAGTGTGGAGAAGGATAAGGCTTATTGCTTCTATTGCTATCTTTTCAAACATATTGGGCATGACAAATTTGGGCATGATGTCTTCAACAAGTTGGGGTATGATAATTGGAAAAATGCGACGGAAACATTCCGTAAACATGTCGGTGGGCCATGTAGCATCCATAATATTTCAAGGGCAGCATGTGATGATTTTAAGAATCAAAAGGCAAGTGTGAAAAGCAAAGTAACAACTTATACCAGTGAGTCACTTGTAAAGTATGAAACTCGTGTGGATACTTCTTTGGGTATTGTTAGTTATCTAGCATTGCAAGGTGAACCATTCCGTGGACATGATGAATCTGCTTCTTCTTTAAACAAAGGAAATTTCTTGGAGATGCTTGATTGGTATAAAGAAAGAAATAGGGAAGTTAAGCTTGCATTTGATGAGCTATGTCCTAAAAATGCCAAAATCACTTCCTCAACTATTCAGAAAATACTTGCAAGACATTGTGCGCAGGCGGTCACAAAATCCATCAAAGAAGAGATGGATGGTTGTCTTTTCTCTGTTCTTATAGATGAATCCCGTGATATATCCGTGAAAGAGCAGATGGCCGTGGTTGTGAGGTAAGTGTCGAAGTATGTTATTTCTGTCTTTACTTATTTTCTATGTAGTGTCATTAAACTTATTTGTAACAATTTTTTTGAGGTATGCGAACAAAAGTGGAGATATTATTGAAAGATTTTTGGGTATTCAACATGTCCCAAACACAACATCTCTAGCTTTAAAGAAGGCACTTTTGGAGGTTTTCGCTAAACATGATCTACTTATTGCAAGACTACGAGGGCAAGGGTATGATGGAGCATCTAATATGAGGGGAGAATTTAATGGACTTCAGAAATTAATCTGTGATGAAAACTCAAATGCTTTTTACGTTCATTGCTTTGCTCACCAGTTGCAGCTGATTGTTGTTGCTTTATCGAGATGCTGCAAAGGTCTTGAGGATTTCTTTGATGATGTGAAAGAGATTGCCAACCTCTCTAGTTCATCTTGTAGGAGGAAGGATATATTGCTTGATAAGCACAAAGAGATTCTTCTATCTAAGATCAAGAAAGGTGAAATGCCCACAGGAAGAGGGAAAAATCAAGAAACATCTTTGTGCCGTCCTGGAGATACAAGGTGGGGTTCTCACTACACAACCTTATGTCGTATTGAATCAATGTGGGATGCAGCGATAGAAATTTTGAGCATTGTTGAGTATGATTCTCGTAATCCAACTAAGGCGGGAGGATATGTTCATAAAATGGAGACTTTTAGTTTTGTGTTCCACATGAAGATGATGTTAAGATTACTTCGTATGACAAATGATGTATCTCTTCTATTGCAAAAGAAGGATCAGAATATTGTGCAGGTATGCGATAATGTTTAGTTGTTCTACTTTCCCGGTGTATATTTTGTTGAATTAAACTTCTATTTGTATCATTTCAGGCCATATCTCTGGTTACGGATGTGAGAGCACTTTTGGTCAATTGGAGAGATCATGGTTGGGATTCACTCTTGGAAGATGTCAAATCATTTTGCATTGAAAATGAGATCATAATCCCAAGTATGGATACCATGGTAACAAAATGGGGTAGAACAAGAAAAGGAGGAAATTACACGGTCACCACTGATCATTTTTATCGTGTTGACACCTTTTGTGTAGCCATAGACTCTATTATCACAGAGTTTGATCATCGATTTAATGAGGCATCTTCAGAGGTTATTCAGAATTTCTCTTGTCTTGATCCAAGAGACTCATTTGCTAGGTTCAATGTGAGTAAGCTTGCTCGTCTTACAGAGATTTATCGTGATGATTTCTCGGATTATGAGCGAGATCATATAGAAGATTCCCTTAAGCTATTCCTTGTTCATATGAAGAGAGTTGAAGATTTCAGAGTTTGTATTGACATTGCAAGCCTAGCTAAAAAGATGGTTGAACTTGAAAGGCACATCATGTTTCCTACAATTTACCGCCTTATTGAGTTGGCAATGTTTTTACCGGTGGAGACGGCAACAGTTGAAAGGGCATTCTCAGCTATGAAGATTATCAAGATAGAGTTGCGCAACAAGATGTCTGATGGTTGGCTTAATGATTTGATGGTGTGCTACATCGAGCGAGGGATATTCAAAAGTCTTTATCTTGGTGAAATTAAAAAAGATTTTCAAAAGGAAGGTAGAGCTTTGCCATTGCCTGGAACTTCTAGACGGCATTAAAGCTTCATTATCGGTATGTTTGTAGGTTCTACTTATATTTAAACATGTTGCTATTATGATAGATATTACTGAGAGACTATGCTTGCCATCATATAAACTATTAATGTGTCAAAATAGTTTATTCTTTTGCGTCATTTTTTTACGATTTAAAATTTCGCTCGACCTCAAATTTTTTTCGTCCTTCGCCACTGTCCCCTTCTCTCTCCTCCAACTCATCTAAGATATATTATTTAATGTTTTATAGCCAGCTGACTGGACTCTATTGTACTTGCTCTCACAATTACATGGTAGTAGTACCAGACATCTCCGCTTCGACTCGCTGCTGCAGCATGCAAACGGATCGAATTGCTTTAATTAAAGAGCTATCACAGGGTTAACTGCTACTTCCATTGAGTTCTCTAGCTAGCACACTCCGAAACCGATCTAGAGTAGTTTCAAAGAACTACACATCCGTACGTCTCACGCAAACAAACTGTTTAATAGAGGAGCCTACCGAACGGCAAAAAGAACATGTTTTTTTCATACTGCATGGGCAATACTAGAACAACATAGAACACGCGGCAGCGAAATGA
Organism: Lolium multiflorum; assembly: GCA_030979885.1. Classification (NCBI taxonomy): domain Eukaryota; kingdom Viridiplantae; phylum Streptophyta; class Magnoliopsida; order Poales; family Poaceae; genus Lolium; species Lolium multiflorum. Next base: position 101,474,397 of record CM061750.1, on the reverse strand, counting down.
ACAACTTTGGGGTGTTCAGCGATTGCACTGTCGCATATTTGCATTCCATGGCAGCCTTGCATCCCGTTAACTCAACGGTGTGCGCCTTGTTTTCCTGACGCCTCTCATCCACATGCTGATATGCATGAAGCCATGAAATAGATGAAAATTTTGAGGAACGTGCTTCTTAACTCTCTTCTAGATGTAGTTTTCACGGTTAACCACCTCAACGTTTCCACGCCCCCCTTTTCCTCCACTATTAGTTCCTATTTTTCACATACTGACGTTTATATAAGGAGCACTTGTTGGGAACGCGAAGAAATAAAAGGTACATCTAGCAATGAATATAATTACAAGCTCTGTGACAAGAATAGTTAGCACATGCCGGAAAATGATTTTTGTTCCCTGAAATCGGTGTGTGTTGTTGGTGTGGTGCATTACTCGCATTAGTTCTCAACACTAGCAAGCGACGGTGTAACTTACAATCTGTCGTGTACGTTGGTCTCACATACTGATCTCTACCCTAAAGGGTATAAAGTTTCTTCCATCTTCTTATAAGAATGTCCAGAATTGCAACAGAGCAGAGCACAAGACCGATGAACACGATGAATCAATATTGTTTTAGAAGTCACGGAGAGAGCGCACTTCACGTTTTCTTTTCGACTAGATATTTAAATTCTAGGTGCATGAGGATAGGAGGCGCCGGGAGTAAGATATTATGACGCTGGAGAGACTTCTGTGCAGAGGTAGGCAGTACAACTGTGTGATGCATCGTGTTGTGCCAGCATGCGTGTCGACGCTGGCCGTGCAACACTACTACTCACGGTGCAACCAGGACGTCCTGCGGGAGCCCGCGTTTGCGCCGAGTTGACTCCAAATACTGTTGCGGCGCCACGCACGGCGCCGCGTACGTATGGTTGGGCGCGCCTCTCGTTCAGTTAGCTCGCGACTCGCGTGCGTCGCTCGCATCCTGTGCATATGTCCAGCTAGCCTAGGTCGATCGCGTGCGTCGCTAGTTGAGATCGACAACAAGCATTCAATCAGATATTTCACGAGAGCAAAATCAGCTAGTATTCTACTGTTCGGACAAACCTTCTCACATTTTTTTGAACAATCACAGTAAGTATAATAACTCAACTATAAGAGTAAATTACATTAACCTATCACAATTAGGGCTAGGGTAACCCAGGCCTACACGCCCTCCGTTCGATGACTACTGTTGCGGCCCATACACTCCCTCCGTCCGCAACAGGCGCGGTCCATGCACACCCTCGGTCCGACTAGGCTCCTGTCGCCTCTCCGGCTCTCCCGTGCGTGCCATATAGCAGGCGCGGCAGGCTCGACGACCGGCGGCTGTGGGGTCCCAAGTCGCCCAGGGTTGGCGAGGGAGGGTGCTGCAAGAGCTTGGCCGGTGCCACTCGTGAGGAAGAAGGTCATTTAGACGGGTCGGAGGAAGCAAAGCGGTGGCAGGGGCAGGCATCTCAATCAGCGCTAGAATAGCGCAGGGGGCAGCGGGTGACCAGTGCTCCATGGGGGAAGTGGGAGGTCAGCCTTTGGGACGCGGGCGACGGGGAGGAAGACCATGTTCCAGTTGTCTCCGTGGTGCTCCCCTCCGACCCGAAGTCTGCCGGTGCACCCAGCGACCTCCTTCAGACGGTGTGGTTTCACCCTGGATGACGACGGACGGTCATGCCGTTCTAGGCTTGTTACCCTAGCCCGAGTTGTGATAGTTTTATGTAATTTAGTACAATTATAAATCTGAACAATTAGGTATAAATCTGATAGATTAATTAGGAACAACCAAGAAAACTAATTAATATCATCAATCAATCCTTGAGAAAAAAAGTCCACTCAAATATCCACCAAGGTTTCTTTGGTGAGTGATAAAGCTCAGGTTTCTCTGGTATGTCGTCTCCCGCGACGTCGAGCAGGGGCCCATGCCTCCACCTGTCGTCCATGGTACCCATATGGCACTACGAGAAAAATGGCATTGCCATGCACCGCGTCTTTGCCATGCGTATGCGCTTGCGATGGCATCAAACTACACGACAAAGAATGACCGCATGGCAAAGAATGAAGAAAAACGCACGGCAAAGACCTCTGGACGGCAAAGACCTCTCAGGGCTCACGGTAAAGAAAATGTCGACAGCAAAGCCGTATCAAGGCGCACGTCAAAGCCACCGAACACGGCAAAGCATAAAAGGCATCACCGTGCACGCCTTTGCCTAGTTTTTTTAAACAACGCACGGCAAAGCAAGCCTGTGTTTTTAACAAACGCACGGCAAAGATGCGAAAACTGGATTTTTTTCTCAGCTCAAAAGGTGTGGCGTGGTATAGTTATCAACAAACGAACACTTAGCCTAGTGGTAAGGTTGCACTCTTTCCCTACTCTGCGTACTAGGTTCGAATTCCAAGCCGGCCAGTTTGTGTCTTTTTTTAGGTAAAAAATGTTTGGCACACAGCAAAGAAGCGACCTTTGCCAAGCCTGGCCGATAGAGGAATAAGTGGATGGGCGTTTTCCCGCCTCTTTGTCACCGGTAATGCCTGTAGTTTTCTAAAAACATAGCTCAAAAGAGGGACTTCCCGACATAGTGAGAAGGATTGGACTGGGCTTACCTTGCATTCATTGAATCGCTCGCCTTTTGCCTGCTTCTGCTTCATCTGCAGATCGGATTCCTTCCCCAGAGTTCTTACTTATAGGGCGCCGTCGTACGGCAAAGATTTGCCGTCAATAGCATTACCGTGCGACGTCATACGGCAAAGCCTTTGCCATGCATATAGGGCTCTCCTGTAGTGTGTGCTGCCTGTTGTACCCGGCCCCACTGCCGCTGAGGACGCTCTGCCCTTCGCGCGGAAGCTCACACCATCTAGGAGGCGCACTACGATCAGCGCTGAGGACGCTCTGCCCTTCGCGCGGAAGCTCACACCATCTAGGAGGCGCACTACGATCAGTGTGAGATGCTCTACGCTTTTGCTAAACTGACATAATTGTACGACATGTAGAGCACACCGGATTCACGTCTGAGGCCGCCATCAAGTTTGTTGATGAAATTATGGCGGCCATCCTTGAATCCAAATAATATCACGAATGTGAGAAGCTCCGTTCAATGGTCATCATTGAATTGATATAACGACTTAATATGTGATGACTCGGCATTGTGGGGTGTTGAACTATGTTGTAACGGGTTAATAACAAGTCATCATTGAATTCGCTTAAGTCGGAACTATGTTCGTTGCTACTATTTTTTTCGTTTAGAGTTTTTCTTAAGTTATGTGTTAAACTATGTTGAATATACCATTAATTTATTTTGATTGTGTTGTAGTTACTTCATCCTTTTTGATGAATTTACAATTTAAATTAAACATTTAGAAGAGGAGAGCGAACAATATGGCTATGTTGATTTGCGTCGCTGTAACTATATATAGTAAAACAAATAAAAGAAGTTACATTTTACTTAGGTCTTCATTACAGAAAATACAAATCGATCACAAACTAATAGAAAACTACAAACTGGACATCACATTCTATTGTTTGTGATGGATGATCTCAAACTAATTCAAATTAATTGTTCTTCAGAAAATAACATCACAAATTCATAAAAAACTACATCAAACTAATTCACTCTAGAACGCTTGATCAAAATGGTTGCTACATTAGTGCATGATCTCAACAAATTTAAAACCAATGTAATCTTTAGTTGGCTCTACCTTGATCAGAATATCTTCTTGTTGACCAATGTTAGCTGTAATAGTAAATTATGTCCAATATTTCTGGAGGCAGACATGTTCAAGGTCCCACGGAATAAAATACATACATTTCATAAAATCTTTATCTTCTCCTTCTATGAGTTGTCCATTCTTGTAAAAAAGTGTTGTGCCAAAATCTGGGAACATGCAGCTATCCACAACCTCACTAGGCATGTACTGCATGACACTAACATATACTAGCTCCATCCCTAAGCTTAAGGCTTATATTATTTTTAAAAAATCAAATTATGTCAAATTTGAGTTAGCTTTTACCAAAAATCATTAAGAGGAAAATACAAAATTAATATCATGAAATAACTAATAAAAAATATTTTTGTATGGTATTTACAAAATATTATATTTGTTGATAGATTGTTCTAAACGTTTGGTCAAACTTTACTTAGTTTGAATTTTCAAAAAAAAAACCTTAAGCTTTAGGATGAAGGTAGTAAAAATTAGTTAGTTTTTTTATTCAGAAAAGATAACAACATAAACATAAGGACTGCATTAGTTGAATGGACTGATCTGCAATTAAGAGCAAGTGGAAACTAACTGGTGCATTGAAATGTTGATTATTTGCATCCATCTTGTGCACCTATAATTGTTCCTCATTCTTTAGCATTGAGAGACGGAACAAGATATTCATGCATGTGATATAATGTGTAATATTTAATCCATCCTGACTTGGTCGGTATCGACCCGTTTTGACTAAATTGAATAGTTCAAATTAGTGTAGTGGTTCCAACAAAAACAACAACAAAAAATTATTTTCGTTTATTCAACAACATGAAAAAATTCACCTCCATATATATATATAGCTTCTGAGTGTAGTGGAGGCGTTTATCAATACTTTCATCCATACCATTTGTGTAGCCAAGAACTGCATGTTGCGGAGGGACAAAATCGAACTATTGGGGTTCATTCTCTGGAGGATAACAATATATATCAAGAATAATAACAAGAATGTACATTTCAGGAAAAAGCAGATGCCTCTTCTACCTGATAAGTGGGTTGTATGGCTCCTTTATTGGAGCTCTCGCGAGTCATGTAGCATGGAAATATCAGTTTTGGTGCACTTACAACCATGATTGATATCTTGGACTCGCTGGACCAAAATACAACCAATATCTCAAGACGATGTGCAGCCAGAATGATCACCAGCTCCTCAAGCACATAAGGAAAATAAGATAATGGTTCATCATCCTCGTCGAGACCATGTAAGACACACTATGAACATTAGGCGAGACGATGTGCAAGGCTTTCGAAACCATAGATCCCCTAATGCCGAAGGTCCTCGAGCGTAGCCAGGGACGGAGCCCGAATTTCACCTTGAGGGGGGCAAATTGAACAGGTTTAGTGTTGAGGGGGGCAGATTTAACTAAATCACTAAGAGATGAGAGTTCTAGCTACCAATGTTCTTCACAAAATCCTAACCATGGGGGTGGCTAAGCCCCCCCTCGTCCCCCTTGTCTCCGTCCCTGAGCGTAGTACATCCAGCAAGCATGCGTTGGATGATCGGCTTCGGGATGTAGATGTCGTAGAGTTTGAGAAGCTTGAGTCAAGGAAAAAAGCTTGGAGACGTACGTTATACTAGGACAAAACCCGTGCTTCGCTACGGAGAAAATGTCCGCTCTAGAACAAGTTGTTGAGGTATTCCATGCCAAAGCAGCTTTCAACTTTGTTGTTTTTCTATTTTTCTTTTGTGTAGCTTTTTGATGTGGTTAGTGTGTATCGATAGAGACCGTAATCTTGCTGAATTACTCAACCAACTACCCCACCCTTGTCCTTGCATATAATTAATCATTATAAGCATCAGGGCGCACATGTGGAATTTAATTCCTTATTTCACTATCGTCAGATCAAATGCTTTGCCATGGCAGAACAAATTCTGATACACACCTAAAAAAATTGTCACTTTAATTTACACAAAAAAAATCAAAACAAATCAAAACGTAAGTTGAATAGAAGAATTGGTACTTTTGTTTGTTTATTATGTTAGGGATATGAACAGAAATCACAGCGGTCCATGATAACTGCTTCTCTATCATAACATCAAATAAATTCTTAGCCAATTTAACGTGACCACATCTACCGTATACATTTAGGGAATAATTAATTGCATATAAAGAGAGCATGGAGATACCCAGATTTCAGAATTACGAAGTCTACCTGCATTGCGTTACACCAGCAAACCGCTCAGCAAAACCATTTAGGATAGTGGTGATGGTGGACTCGTTAGACCGAACCTCGTTAGACCGAACCTCGTTAGACTTCACACACACATAGCTCCAAGGCTTTCGCAAGGAGAAAGTTAGTATCTTCCATAAGATGGTGGGCTTTATTGGAAATTCCTCAATGAGCTTGGAGGCCTCTTCAAGCTGACCATCGAGTCGTGGAAGTCATGCCAGACGGATGCCACCGCTGCTCCCTAGTTGAAAACTAATAAACTGTAGACTCTAGATTAGACAGGGAGGAGATGAGCAATCGGAACTGACATGGCCGATGGCATCGCACCTCGCCGACCGAGAGGCTAACGAACTGGCTGTCGTATGGCTCCAACCAGCTCAGGGACACGGCTCCTTCGATGGCTGCACTGGCAGGCTTCTTGCCGAAACCTGGTTTCTCCATGTTCGAAAGTTTTCTGATGAGCCGACTCGTCGCCGAGATTGTGGGGCCCAAGGTTGGCTCGTGAGGACGTCATGCGGGCAGTGAGCTAGCTCCCTCCAGATCATTCATGGTGGCAGGGAAATCCTTGCCAATACTCCAGTAGTAGAACACCATGCACATGAAACCACACGTCCACTCCACCGACCTTAATATCTCACCCCCCTAGACCTCAACGCAGAATCGAAATCCACTCCACGTATGTCATCCATGGTTGTAGCTCCCGGATCCTGATCCTGGCAATTGTGCGAGTGAGGAGACCACTTAATTGAGGCAGCGCTGGACCACGACAAGTCAGACGACGAAGGCAACATCAAGAGGTGCACTGTCGCCTCTACGGGCGAGATCTCTAAGAGCATCTCCACTCGTCCCCCGACGAGGCCCCCGGCGAGCCTTTTTTTCCATCCGGACGGCGTAATTCGGTCCAGTCGCGCCTCCGGTTCCTCGTTTTCGTCCGGAATTGGGCCTAAATTCATCCGGCGATCCCACGCCATCCCGGCCCCCGGGGGCGCTGGGACTCGGACGAAATGAAAGCGCGAAAACCAGGAAACTTCTCGCGCGTCGGTGGCCCCAACTTGTCGGCGAGAGAAACCAATCGTCGTCCTCATCGCATCGTCTTCCGCGGCTGTAAAGCGCCGCTGCCGTCGCCGTCCACGCGGCGAGTTAATGTCGTCGTCTTCCACGCACGCATCGTCTTCCGCGCGCACTCCACGGTCAAAGGCTGCCGCCGGTCAGCTCGCCGCGGACGCGTCGCAATCCCCGCGGCACCTATACGCCGCCGCTCGCCACGAGGCGTCCCGTGATCCACTCTCCCTCCACTGTCCTGCGTCTCCGTCCACTCTCCTCTACTCTCCGACGATGGCATTCTCCGACGACGACGGTGCAGCCAACAACGGCTTCCCACGCCGCTCGCTCCACGCGTGGGAGGGGCACCTCCTCCACCAGGCGGGGTACCCCTGCCCGCCGGACACGAGCCTCCCGGCGGTGGGTGGCGGCTGAGTCGTGGCGGCGTACCAATCCCGCCGCCTCGGGGCGACCTCCTCGACATCGAGATCGAGGAGGCGCGGATGACAATGACGGATGAGGAGCGCGCCGAGCCACGCCGCCCCCCGAGAACTACACGGCGTGGAACTCGTACTTCCTGCGGCGGTGGGAGCGGGAGCTCGCCACGTACGGCGGCCGCCGCCTCCGCCTCCGCGCAACAACTCCGCGGGCCGCCAACGTTGGTGGAGCGCCGGCCGGAATCTCGAGGCCGTCCTCGAGCACATCCAGGGCGGCAACTTCCCGGTGCTCACGGTGCCCCCTCCATCGAGGGCATCGGCGAGCCGCCGGGGAAACGTGGCAGCCACGGCGCATGGCTGCCAGCTCGTCGTCTTCCGGATCGGCGCCGAGGTCATGCTTGGCGCCGGTGAAGGAGGAGACGACGTCGCCTTCGACGCCGGTGCCGTCAAAAAGGAGCCGGCGTCTCGCGCCGACAGGCGCAGCAGCGGCGCCCTCGTCATCCGCGACCAGCCTTCCGCGCCGCAGAGCGGCCGGAAGAGGACGAAAGAGGCCGCCGCAATCCAGCTCGCCGAGGAGGAGGCGAAGCGCGGAGGCCGTGGTGGGGAGACGCCGGCGGGCAGCGCGGCCAGGCCGCGCAGCCGAAGGACGACGGCTCCGGACGACGGCGGCGACTACACGCTGTTCTACCGCCATTTAGGCATGTAGAGCGCCGTGTTTTAGAATTAGCATTTGAATTCCCCTAGCCGAATTCGAAATATAGTCGAATTCGGCCTCTATGTATGAACTCCGCCCGTTATGTAATAAATATCATTAAATTTAGTCTATATTCACCCGTTTTTAGCCGTAGTTTGTCAAGTTTCCGTTTTTTAAATTCGACTCGTCGACTTCGCCTGGGCACGCGGCTGGGAAACTACTACTCCCCGCGCCAAATCTTCCTCCAATCCGGACGAAAATTTCGCCGAATTTGAACGTGGAGAGCGCCAACGAGTGGGGATGCTCTAATACCGCGCTCATGGCGGCCGTAGACGCGACATCCTGGTTTTTCGCCATGATCGATCTGGTATCTTCGCTTTTTTATTTCGTGGTGGTCGTAACTTCAAGGACCTCGATGGCTTGGCCTAAAGTGAATGTGAAAAAATTCTCACGAGATGATGCGACGTCCGATAAGGACCACGGATGAAGGAAACTTATTATTGGTGGCATTGGAGGTAATATATACTTTTGTGGGAGGGTAAATCGGTTCAAAAAAGTGTTGGATCGCAAGAAAACCTTATTTTCTTTATTATTAGGTATAGATATAGATATATATATAGATTGAGCAAATTGCAATGCCAAAGATAGAGGATGTAAAACGCAGACACAAAACAGATCAAGGACCGCCGCAACGAGCACTGCCCCGATATTCTACCATGGATGGTTAGAGTGTTGTCTAAGTACTTAATGAAATTTATCGACATCGCTTAGTCAGAAAATAACAACAGCGTTTGCTCAGCAAAAATTTTCAATAAAGGGCATATAGAAAATATCAATTACACCCAGCCCCTGCAACGACGGAATACCCTAATGGCAGTATGGATGCATACAACCAAAAAAGGAAAAGAAAACTAAGAAAAGAAAAGTCCCGCTATGGTATTTCAGTCCTAGCAGCAACAATACATCTACCACCAAGACAACGTCTAAACTCTAGACTCTCCATAAGCGACGCCTCCAAGAAGGAAACAGTGCACAAGCGCCGTCGTCGCCCGATCAAAGATCTTAGGTTTTCACCCTGAAGATAGTCCTCACTCTCAAAACAATGTCTCCAACAAGGTCATTGCCAAGCACAACCAATTAAGGCCAGACCTTGGATTTTCACCCTGAGAGGTAGGACTCTGAGCTTCACCTGTATTGCCGCCCCCACTTGCATATCGCTGCTGCGAAACCCAGAGTACCAAGCAAATCCCTCATCAGCACAAAGATTGGAACCTCCATTGCTAGCACTTCCATCCTGCCATCATGGTATTCCCCGCTTCTAACTTCGCCATGGAACAGAATGTCACCATATAGCAAGAAAGAACAGAGCTTCGCGCCACGCTTTCCAGAACCAAACGGCCGGAATAAAAGTATGGGTGCGCACAACCGAATACATCCCGATCCAGCAAACTCTAGACAGAATATGCGTTGTTACATTCGCCGGCGGAGCCTTCCGAAACCCCCCACTCCGGTCAGATCAAGAAGTGCTGACAACAGGAAGGTCTTCATCTTCGCACAAGAAGGAGAAGGCCGACCTTTAAGCGCAGAGAGCCCAGAGATTAGCCCGAACGACACACACAACACCAAAACTAGGCTAGAAAACGGAAGATTATGCCTGACCGCTGCCCAGTTGCCTAGCGCCCAACCGCCGCCGGCCTTAACGCCCCCTCCCTGTCGCCGCTGCCGCCGGCCCTTGCCGCGGTGGCGGCGGGTCGCGTCCCCAAAGGGTGGGGGGGGGTCCTCTGGTCGCTGCGGGCGATGGAGATCGGAAGCCGGGGCGGCGGTCCCGGGCTGGTGGTGGTGGCGCTCACCGGTGCGGCTGCTTGGGCGACGCAGCGCAAGGGCGGCTGGGAGCGTCGACTGCGGCGGCGCGGGTCTGGCGCGGCTGCACTTGGCGGCTTAGATGCATGCTTGTTATAGCCTGTTAGCGAAAGTAGGAACTGATTTGGAACTGCCATCATTTTTGGACTGATCCATGGGAATAGATAAATTCTGGATTAACATGATTGGAGGAACCGCGTGTGGAATAACCCTCTAAAGAAGGGATTATCAATTGCCACTTAATGATGAAATTAGGGTTCTGCTTGCAAACGTGGCTCATATGACCTGTCTTGCCACATTGGTTACAAGACCTAGAAAAGTCACACTCTCGAGCGCGGTGGTTCTGCCCATACCTGAAGCATATCATGCCCTGCACTGGATCATGATGCATGAACTGAGACCTTGTGTGATATGGAAAAAATTGGGACATAGGCTCGGATGTTGGCGGAGATGGTTGGTCTTTCTTAAACTTATTGAAAGCAGGTTGCTTAGTAGGCCTCTAGTGCGAGTTGTCTCTGCCTCCGTGAGCTGAATCTATAACTCCAACCCCTAGCCTGCTCAGCCACAGTGAATTAGTCATTTGGCCGATTTGCTCCCATGACGTGTCTATGTTCAGAATTAAGCCCTTTGCAGAATCTCCGAGCTTTCTCATGCTCATTCTGATTAATATGGTCCACAAAGTGAACAATCTTAACTCGACATCATATTCATCCACTATCTTGTTCCCTTGCTTAATATTCCTGAGGTTAACATCCATCTTCTCCTTGAATGAAGTTAGGTAGTTCTTAGCAGTGAATTGCTTAACAAAAATGTCACATGTAAGTGCTCCATGAGCTGGTGTTCAATCTTTACGGACTCCTACCCACCAAACATCAGCGAGGCCCTTGAGCTGAAAAGCTAAAAAAAACAACTCTATCATTTGGTGTCATCACCAATGCATCCATTTGTTTTTGCATGGTGCGAAGCCAGCTTGCATCATCCATCGGTGTCCCTGACCCGTCAAACTTGTCCAAGTTCATATCCAACCACTCTGTGAGTGTCATGTTTTGAGCATCACCTCCATTACTATTAACAGATTGGCTCACTTCCGCATCCTCACAATGACTCTGCACAACCTCTGCGTCGGATTATTCTCAAGAGATTTGAGTTTAATGAAACGGTACTTTTTAAAACATACTGAAGGAGAGTTGTATAAACAAATTAACAATCCATAATGAGAAGAAGCATACTGCATATGGCTATAATAATAACAAACCGAAGTAGAAGTTGAAAATTAGGGGGGGGGGGGCGTAGGTAGCAGGAACTACATTACATACATCTAAATGTTTCTCACCATAATCAGTCATGTGCATACGATTTACTTCCAAAAGCCGATATGAATTATGGATTCAATATAGCAGTATGTGCTACTGACCAGTAGATGATCTGAAGATAGAGACTGGAACCTAAATCAGTACCAAACTTTCTTTATTTATTTTTCATAATTATCTAGCTACTAACATTATGTTGTGGCTGTTTTACTTTGTCATATCCAGATACTTACAAAAAATAAGATCATTTTCCACCTAAGTCTATCTACTTTAATAAAATATATTCATACTATCACAACCATTCTTATATGCTGAATGATAAAACTAAAATAATTTGTGTGGATGAAGAAACTGACTAGAATTAACTAAATAAGCTTTTGTATTGTGCCTTTAGGCTACAAGTATACAGTAAGCATGCATTATCCGATAGTAGAGAAAATAATGGATTATGAAGCGATCTTGCCGGCTACCACGAACCGTTCTTGACGAGCATACCATCGCACACAGCCATGCGCCTTACTCACCGCCGTCTGTTCCACGTACGTAACGGCCCGACGATGAGTGGCACTTCAGCTGCCTACGTGGACCTAGTAGGATACGCAGACCGAGTATGCCACACCCACCTAATTTCGTCCACTAAGTCGCACGGCTGATTTTTGCGGTGTTGGCTGAAGAGGGACCGAGGATAGATGCGTCCGCGTGTATGCTATAATAGGTTCAACCATCCACTGATGGGGAAATCACTTTGCCGACATCTTCCATTCTTATTGAGCAAGCATGAATGAAGACAATAGAAAGGCCATTGCGCACAACAATGATTGGGAACAAGAGCAAACAAGGAAGGGGTAGCGTATTATATATGTCAAACTAGTGTTCCTTTATGGTAGTCGTACATAGTAGGTTATGTATTATGATGTACACCTCCATTCCGTAAAGGAAGACTTATAAATTTATTCCAAAGTCAAATGATGAAAGTTGGAACAATCTAATAGAAAAAACATATTAAAAACTATAATATTATATAGATACAATATGAAAACGTATGTCATGATGTATCTAACAACATATATTGATCTTGGTCAAAATTTGATCATTTCTCTTTAAAAAATTGTACTTTTTTTATGAGATGGAGGAAGGGTGTATTTGATCATTTTTGTCCTAGGTCCGCCCCTAGTTGGTCCACGGAGGCATCCGGATGACGACGGGAGACGCAGGAGATGCCATTGCGTGATGAGGACATCCCTACCTCACTACTACCTCCGTCATTACCAACTGAAGATGAACCTGCTGTGAAGCTCAAGTCCAATGAAGTCAGGATTGGACCAATGACACGAGCTCGTGCGAAGCTACTTAAACAACATGTGAACTTGTTCCTAAACGATGCTTTGATTGATGAGAACTTTATACTGCCTAAGTCCTATTACTTATGTATCATCAGGTATCAAGAGGAGACGCAGCACGAGGAGAGGAGCAGCTGGACATGAAGACGGACGTCAAGAGGGCCGTGAAGCTGGACAAGGAGCTGGACATGAAGATATCTCACGGACGCGCGAGGGAGGAGCGGGAGGCATGCGCGAGAGGAGAAGACGAAGTCCAGGCCGGAACCCGGTCAGACCGGCCCCCAGACTGCCAGCCCGGTTCCAGCCCGGTCGACCGTCGCCAACGGACGTCAACCGGAGGAAGCCCCTCACCGGACGGAAACCGAAACTTCGCAGTTTCCGATCCACAGCCTGGTTGACCGGACCACCGGACAGCCCGGTCCACAGCCCGGTTGACCGGACCAAACCGGACCGGCCGGTCCACAGCCCGATCGACCGGACCCAGACGGACATGTCCGAGTCTGTCTCGACCAGATCTATTCGGGTCGGTTTTACTTGTATCTTTCGACCGAACTCGTCCCGGACGCCTATATAAGTGCCTTGGACCCCCTAGCTGTTTTAGATCACGTTTAAGATAAACCCTAGTTCTTAGTTGTTTGCTCGCAAAACTATTGAATTCCCTACACCATATTGCTTGGATATTGTGTAGATCCTGTTTAAGTCTTGTGTGATCTGCTGTTCCATTGGGAATTAGACGGTTGCAACTTACCGTTTCGTGGTCGCGGCTACGTGCGCAAGTGTGTGGAGTTGCGAATATCTTGCAGGGTTGAGAGCTGTTGCATCGCGACAGGGACCAATCGAGAGATCTCGTTGCGTCATACAAGTTATCATCCACTTTATCGTCGTGTATCTTCGCTGCCATCATCCGTGATCATCATCACCACCGTTGCTTACTGAGAAGATCGGGCCACCCTATATCATCTTGGTATCAGATTTCCAGTTTTCATCGGTAAGCCATCCACAATCCACCCCATAGTTGAGTTGTGAGTGTTTTCCTATCCAGAAAAAGCCAAAAATATTTAGGGTTAGGGTTTGCCATAGCCATAGCTTGCACTAATTTCGAGTTTTAGTTGCTTTTCGTAGTTGTTTTTGCTTTATCTTTCTTCTAGTAGAATTGTTAGGGTTTGTGTTTTCTCTATTATCTAGTTTATCTTCTAGTGTCAGTTTTGTTACTCCGAGTCCACATAGCGTACAGTGTGCTTGTTCCCAACCATAGACACAGCCTTTCGATATACGTGACTAGGAACTTCCCCGAAGAGACTAGTTTTACCGCTCGACAGGCTGCTCATTAGGGTTTTGGTGCTTTGCATATCTTGTTGGTCGTGTTATCAAGGAGTTGAGTCATCAAATCAAAAAAAAAAAAGAGAAAATTGAAAAGAAGCAAAAAGAGCTACATAGCTGCGTGTGTTACAAAAAGAAAATACAAAAAGAAAAGTGTGTGCTAGTTGACATCAAGTGAAAGGCCTAAGTTTTCTTTACTGCATCCGTAGTTGAGCAATCTTGTGCCTGTCTCGTTGAGCTTTGCTAGCGTCTCTCTTGTGCATTGCAACCTTTCCTCCATATAGTTGCATTGCCCCATTATATCGCCTTGTGTGAGTATCTTTGGTTGTCTACGGTCAGCGCTAGAGCTTGTTATTGGTGCAAATAGGTAGCCTACCTACAGCCCCACATATACCCTGCTTTGTCGTGTGATTGTTCTTATACCCTTGATATTCGCTTCGCTACATCCGTGCACTAGTTGTTACTACAAGTGGTAAGCAATACTAATTTACTTTGGAACGGTAAGATTTCCTTTTCTTATCAGTTTTGAGTGAGTTGTGAGAGTACCACCATATATTTTTGATTTAGTGCACTAACCTACTAATCATGTCTGCTAGTGATAATAAGATTGTTAACCAGGAGAACAAGAATTCGGCAGATATCATAACATGGAGGGAGTATGAAGCTCTTCGTAATGAGATGCGACGTGAATTCCGCACTAACGATGATGAGCTTAAGAGTACAGTTGATGAGATCAAACAAACGCTGGCTGCTACTAATGTCACCGTCACTGGATTGTCCGATCAAATGACGGATATACAGCGCAATATTGCGGATATGCGTCTCGCTATTGAGAACTTGACTGTACTACAACAACAACAACAAGAAGATGATGACGATCCTGAGCTTGAAGATGACGCACACAATGCTCGTGGTGCGCCTCGTGGTCATCGTCCTCGTGGCTGGGTTCCACTTGGCCGCAATGGTCGTGGACAAGATGAAGAAGATGGATTGGGTAAGCCTAAGTTTTCCATACCCAAGTTTGAAGGAGGAGCTGATGTTGAAGAATACCTCACTTGGGAGCTCAAGATTGAGAAATTATGGAGCCTACATCCACACTACTCTGAAGATAGGAAGATCAAGCTTGCGTCTTCTGAATTTGATGGTTATGCATTGCGTTGGTGGGATTCGTTGGTTCGTAATCTCGATGAATATGGTGCACAACCAATCCGTACATGGCGTGCTATGAAAGAGGCAATGACTTCTCGTTTTGTGCCTACAAATTACATGCGGAACATATTTGATAAGCTAACACTATTAAGGCAAGGTGTGAAGACTGTTGATGAGTACTACATGGAGATGGAGATGCTTATGCAGCGTGGTCGTGTCCGTGAGTCTCTAGAGATGACAATGCAGCGTTTTCTCAATGGACTGAAGTATGATGTTAAAGGCATTGTTCGTCATTACACCTACACCAATATGAATCAATTGTTACATCATGCAAGAGAAGCTGAATCACAGTTGGCTGAAGAAGCAAAGGTTAAGGGACGTGCTACGGGAGCTGGGCGTTTACACCCGCGCCTTCTACGGCCGGCGCCTTCGACGCGCTCCGCTCCTTACTCTCGCCTAGCAAACCGGTCTCCAATGCATCTAATGCAAAGAAGTCCGAATCTGCTGCAAGTACGAGTGGTTCTGGTGCGTCTACAACGCGCAACCGTGATATGCTTTGCCATACATGTGGTGGCAAGGGTCACTTCAAGAGAGATTGTCCTAACCGCAAAGTCATGTTTATCAATGAGGACAATTAGTATGAGACTGGAGATGATGCTGATCCAAATGCTCCAGACAATGATGACTATGACACTGATGGTGAAGATGTATATCCTTCTGATGCTCGCACCATTGTTGTGTCGCAGCGTGCTCTTAATGTGTTGCCTAGTGCATCTACTCAGCGCTGCAATTTGTTCCAAACCAAAGCTTTAGTTGGTCCTGACAAGGCTTGCAAGGTCATTATTGATGGCGGGAGTTGCCGCAATTTAGCAAGCAAGGAGTTATGTACCAAGCTGAAGTTGAAGTATCTACCGCACCCGCATCCATATTATATTCAGTGGTTGAGCGACAATGGTGAGATGAAGGTAAACCACATGGTGCGTGTTGAGTTTGCGATTGGACCGTATAAGGATTGCATTGACTTTGATGTGGTTCCTATGACGGTTTGTCACCTCTTATTGGGTCGGCCTTGGCTCTATGACCGTTCTGTGCAACACAATGGCCGTGCCAATACATATCACTTGGAGTACAAGGGCAAGAAAATTAACTTACAGCCTATGTCACCACAACAAATTGTCAATGAGTCTCGTCAGAAGATCGAAGTGAATTTGGAGGATGCACCTCTAGATAGGCGAGAGAATTGTAATGTCGTGAGTGATTGATACGTCTCCAACGTATCGATAATTTCTTATGTTCCATGCTACTTTATTGATGATACCTACATGTTTTATGCACATTATATGTCATATTTATGCATTTTCTGGAACTAACCTATTAACAAGATGCCGAAGTGTTGTTTCTGTTTTTGGTTTCAGAAATCCTAGTAAAGAAATATTCTCGAATTGGACGAAACTTTCGCCCGGGTCCTATTTTTGCACGAAGCTTCCAGAAGACCAAAGAGATAACGAAGTGGGGCCACGAGGCGGCCAGGGAGGCCGGCGCGACCGGGCCCTGGCCGCGCCGACCTACCCCTGGGCCCCTCGTGTGGCCCCCGCGCGTTGACCCTCCGCCTACTTAAAGCTTCCCGAAACCCCCGTAGAGCCACGATACGGAAAACCTTCCGAGACGCCGCCGCCGAATCCCATCTCGGGGAGATCGCCTCGGCACCCTGCCGGAGAGGGGATTCATCTCCCGGAGGACTCTACATGGTCGCCTCCGGAGTGATGAGTGAGTAGTCACCCCTGGACCATGGGTCCATAGCAGTAGCTAGATGGTCGTCTTCTCCTTGTTGTGCTTCATTGTTGGATCTTGTGAGCTGCCTAACATGATCAAGATCATCTATCGTAATACTATATGTTGTGTTTGTCGGGATCCGATGGATAGAGAGTACTATGATTATGGTGATTATCAATCTATTGTTTATGTGTTGTTTATGATCTTGCATGCTCTCCGTTACTAGTAGAGGCTCTGGCCAAGTTTTTACTCTTAACTCCAAGAGGGAGTATTTATGCTCGATAGTGGGTTCATGCCTCCATTGAATGGACAGTGACAGAAAGTTCTAAGGTTGTGGATGTGCTGTTGCCACTAGGGATAAAACATTGATTCTATGTCTAAGGATGTAGTTGTTGATTACATTACGCACCATACTTATGCAATTATGTTGCTTAGCAACTTAATACTGGAGGGGGTTCGGATGATAACCGAAGGTGGACTTTTTAGGCATAGATGCAGTTGGATGGCGGTCTATGTACTTTGTCGTAATGCCCAATTAAATCTCACTATATTTATCATATCATGTATATGCATTGTTATGCCTTTCTCTATTTGTCAATTGCCCGACTGTAATTTGTTCACCCAACATGCTTTTATCTTATGGGAGAGACACCTCTAGTGAACTGTGGACCCCGGTCCTATTCTTTACATAGCATACAATCTCTGCAATACTTGTGTTTTTGTTTTCTTTGCAAACATCTTCCACTCGATACGTTTAATCCTTTGTTACAGCAAGCCGGTGAGATTGACAACCTCACTGTTTCGTTGGAACAAGGTACTTGGGTTGTGTTGTGCAGGTTCCGCGTTGGCGCCGGAATCCCTGGTGTTGCGCCGCATCACATTTCGCGACCATCAACCTTCAACGTGCTTCTTGGCTCCTACTGGTTCGATTAAACCTTGGTTTCTTTCTGAGGGAAAACTTGCCCCTGTGCGCATCATACCTTCCTCTTGGGGTTCCCAACGGACGTGTACATCTACGCGCATCAAGCTAAATTGGCGCCGTTGCCGGGGAGATCAAGACACGCTGCAAGGGGAGTCTCCACTTCTCAATCTCTTTACTTTGTTTTTGTCTTACTTTATTTTATTTACTACTTTGTTTACTGCACCTAAACAAAATACAAAAAATTAGTTGCTAGTTTTACTTTATTTACTGTCTTGCTCTCTATATCAAAAACACAAAAAAATTAGTTACTTGCATTTACTTTATCTAGTTTGTTTTATTTAACGTTGCTAAAATGAATACCCCTGAAAATACTAAGTTGTGTGACTTTACAAATGCAAATAATAATGATTTCCTATGCACACCTATTGCTCCACCTGCTACTACAGCAGAATTCTTTGAAATTAAACCTGCTTTACTAAATCTTGTCATGAGAGATCAATTTTCTGGTGCTAGTTCTGATGATGCTGCTGCCCATCTCAATAATTTTGTTGAACTTTGTGAAATGCAAAAGTATAAAGATGTAGATGGTGATATTATTAAATTGAAAGTGTTTCCTTTCTCATTAAGAGGAAGAGCTAAAGATTGGTTGCTATCTTTGCCTAAGAATAGTATTGATTCATGGACTAAATGTAAGGATGCTTTTATTGGTAGATATTATCCTCCCGCTAAAATTATATCTTTGAGAAGTAGCATAATGAATTTTTAAAATTAGATACTGAACATGTTGCTCAAGCATGGGAGAGAATGAAAACTTTGGTAAAGAATTGCCCAACCCATGGACTGACTACTTGGATGATCATCCAAACCTTCTATGCAGGACTAAATTTTTCTTCGGAATTTATTGGATTCAGCTGCTGGAGGTACCTTTATGTCCATCACTTTGGGGGGCTACAAAACTTCTTGATGATATGATGATAAATTACTCTGAATGGCACACGGAAAGAGCTCCACAAGGTAAGAAGGTAAATTCTGTTGAAGAAACCTCTTCCTTGAATGATAAGATTGATGTGATTATGTCTATGCTTGTGAATGGTAGATCTAATGTTGATCCAAATAATGTTCCTTTAGCTTCATTGGTTGCTCAAGAAGAAAATGTTGATGTGAATTTCATTAAAAATAATAATTTCAACAACAATGCTTATAGGAACAACTCTGGTAATAACTATAGGCCATATCCTGCTAGTGGTAATGATTATGGTAGATATGAGGAAAGGATGCTAGAAATTGAAAGATCCACTAAAAACTTTATGCAATCACAATATGAGCAAAATCAATTGTTTACTAAAACTATGAATGAACAATCTACCTTGTTGAAAAATATAGGAAATCAACTTGAAAACTTGAATAGGGAGATTTCTGGTCTAAAATTTCAAATGCTGAAACCCGAATCTCATACATGTCCGCATCACAATCTTCTTTAATTAATAAAATGGCTGCTAAACCTGATGATATTGATAGTAAGATTACTACTACAGCAAATGCCATCCAAGTTAGAATTAGTGAGAATATAAGATTAATGGCTGAACTGCGTGCTAGGTGGGATAGAGAAGAAAATGAAAAACTAGCTAAAGAGAATAATGTAGCTAAAGTTTGGACTATTACCACCACTAGTAATGCTAATTCTCCACTTGTTGCTGCACCTCCTACTATCAATGGTAAAATAATTGGTGTTGGCAATGTTTCTACTCCTAGTGCAAAGCGTACAAAACTGCCTGAAATTGCTAAAACTGCTGAAACTGCTTGTGATAAAACTGCTGAAATTTTTCCAACCTTGGGAACAATGATCCCATTGCTGTAGCTCATAATGATTTAGATTTTGATGATTGCCACATCTCTGAAGTTATAAAGTTCTTACAAAAACTTGCTAAAAGTCCTAATGCTAGTGCTATAAATTTAGCCTTTACAAAACATATTACAAATGCTCTCATAAAAGCTAGAGAAGAGAAACTAAAACTTGAAACTTCTATTCCTAGAAAGTTAGAAGATGGTTGGGAGCCCATCATTAAAATGAAATTCAATGACTTTGAATGTAATGCTTTATGTGATCTTGGTGCAAGTATTTCTGTTATGCCTAAAAAGATTTATGATATGCTTGACTTGCCACCATTGAAGAATTGTTATTTGGATGTTAATCTTGCCGATAATGTTAAAAAGAAACCTTTGGGGAGGATTGATAATGTGCATATTACGGTTAACAATAACCTTGTCCCCGTTGATTTTGTTGTCTTGGATATCGAATGCAATGCATCTTGTCCAATTGTGTTGGGAAGACCTTTTCTTCGAACCGTTGGTGCTGTTATTGATATGAGGGAAGGTAATATTAAATACCAATTTCCTCTCAAGAAAGGTATGGAACACTTCCCTAGAAAGAGAATGAAGTTGCCTTTTGATTCTATTATTAGAACAAGCTATGATGTTGATGCTTCTACTCTCGATGTTACTTGATTTGCACTTTCTGCGCCTAGCGTTAAAGAAAAGCGCTTATGGGAGACAACCCATGTTTTTACCTACAGCAATTTTTTGTTTTGTTGAGTCTTGGAAGTTGTTTACTACTGTAGCAACCTCTCCTTATCATGTTTTTGTGCCAAGTAAAGTTTCTATGACAAAGTTGATGTTATATTTGGGATCGCTGCGCAGAAACAGCATTGCTGTCTGTCACGAATCTGGGCACAGTTCTCTGTAGAAAATTCGAAAAAATCTGCCAATTTACGAGCGTGATCCTCAGATATGTACGCAACTTTTATTAGTTTTGAGTTTTTCCATTTGAGCAAGTCTGGTGCTAGCTTTAAATTCGTCTTTACGGACTGTTCTGTTTTTGACAGATTCTGCCTTTTATTTCGCATTGCCTCTTTTGCTATGTTGGATTTATTTCTTTGATCCATTAATGTCCAGTAGCATTATGCAATGTCCAGAAGTGAAAATAATGATTGTGTCACCTCTGAATGAGTGAATTATTAATTGTGCACTAACCCTCTAATGAGTTTGCTTGAAGTTTGGTGTGAAGGAAGTTTTCAAGGGTCAAGAGAGGAGTATGATATACTATGATCAAGAGGAGTGAAAGCTCTAAGCTTGGGGATGCCCCGTGGTTCACCCCTGCAAATTTTAAGAAGACTCAAGCGTCTAAGCTTGGGGATGCCCAAGGCATCCCCTTCTTCATCGACAACATCATCAGGTTCCTCCCCTAAAACTATATTTTTATTCAATCACATCTTGTGTTCTTTACTTGGAGCGTCGGTTTGTTTTTGTTTTTGTTTTTGTTTGAATAAAATGGATCCTAGCATTCACTTTGTGGGAGAGAGACACGCTCCGCTGTTGCATATGGACACATGTGTCCTTAGGCTTTACTCATAATGTTCAAGGCGAAGTTTCTTCTTCGTTAAATTGTTATATGGTTGGAATTGGAAAATGCTACATGTAGTAATTCTAAAATGTATTGGATAATGTGATACTTGGCAATTGTTGTGCTCATGTTTAAGCTCTTGCATCATATGCTTTGCACCCATTAATGAAGAAATACATAGAGCTTGCTAAAATTTGATTTGCATATTTGGTTTCTCTAAGGTCTAGATAATATCTAGTATTGAGTTTTGAACAACAAGGAAGACGGTGTAGAGTCTTATAATGTTTACAATATGTCTTTTATGTGAGTTTGCTGCACCTGTTCATCCTTGAGTTTGCTTCAAATAACCTTGCTAGCCTAAACCTTGTATCGAGAGGGAATACTTCTCATGCATCCAAAATCCTTGAGCCAACTACTATGCCATTTGTGTCCACCATACCTACCTACTACATGGTATTTCTCCGCCATTCCAAAGTAAATTGCTTGAGTGCTACCTTTAAAATTCCATCATTCACCTTTGCAATATATAGCTCATGGGACAAAGTAGCCTTAAAAACTATCGTAGTATTGAATATGTACTTATGCACTTTATATTTTATTAAATTGCTTGTTGTGCGATAACCATGCTTCTGGGGAACGCCATCAACTATTGTTGAATATCATGTGAGTTGCTATGCATGTCCGTCTTGTCTGAAGGATCTATCATTTTAGTGGTTGGAGCATGCAAAATTGTTAGAGAAGAACATTGGGCCGCTAACTAAAGCCATGAACCATGGTTGAAGTTTCAGTTTGGACATATATCCTCAATCTCATATGAGAATAATAATCATTGCTACATGCTTATGCATTTAAGAGGAGTCCATTATCTGTTGTCCATGTTGTCCCGGTATGGATGTCTAAGTTGAGAATAATCAAAAGCGAGAGATCCGAAATGCGAGCATTCTCCTTAGACCTTTGTACAGCGGCATGGAGGTACCCCTTTGTGACACTTGGTTGAAACATGGCATGCGAAGATCCGGTAGTCCAAGCTAAGTAGGACGAGGTGCGGGCACTATTAGTATACTATGCATGAGGCTTGCAACTTGTAAGATATAATTTTCATAACTCATATGCTTTATTACTACCGTTGACAAAATTGTTTTATGTTTTCAAAATAAAAGCTCTAGCACAAATACAGCAATCGATGCTTTCCTCTTTGAAGGACCTTTCTTTTACTTTTATTGTTGAGTCAGTTTACCTATCTCCTTCCACCTTAAGAAGCAAACACTTGTGTGAACTGTGCATTGATTCCTACATACTTGCATATTGCACTTGTTATATTACTTTATGTTGACAATATCCATGAGATATACATGTTATAAGTTGAAAGCAACCGCTGAAACTTAATCTTCCTTTGTGTTGCTTCAATACCTTTACTTTGATTTATTGCTTTATGAGTTAACTCTTATGCAAGACTTATTGATGCTTGTCTTGAAGTACTATTCATGAAAAGTCTTTGCTATATGATTCACTTGTTTACTCATGTCATTACCTTTGTTTTGATCGCTGCATTCATTACATATGTTTACAAATAGTATGATCAAGATTATGATGGCATGTCACTTCAGAAATTATCTTTGTTATCGTTTTACCTGCTCGGGACGAGCAGAACTAAGCTTGGGGATGCTGATACGTCTCCAACGTATCGATAATTTCTTATGTTCCATGCTACTTTATTGATGATACCTACATGTTTTATGCACATTATATGTCATATTTATGCATTTTCGGAACTAACCTATTAACAAGATGCCGAAGAGCCTTGCTGTTTTCTGCTGTTTTGGTTTCAGAAATCCTAGTAAAGAAATATTCTCGGAATTGGACGAAACTTTCGGGGGTCCTATTTTTGCACGAAGCTTCCAGAAGACCGAAGAGATAACGAAGTGGGGCCACGAGGCGGCCGGAGGGGAGGCCGGCGCGGCCCGGGCCCTGGCCGACCTACCCCGCCGTGTGCCCCCGCGTTGACCCTCCGCCTACTTAAAGCTTCCGTCGCGAAACTATGCAGAGCCACGATACGGAAAACCTTCCGGAGACGCGCCGCGAATCCCATCTCGGGGATTCGGAGATCGTCCGGCACCCTGGGAGAGGGGATTCATCTCCGGAGGACTCTACACCGCCATGGTCGCCTCCGGAGTGATGAGTGAGTAGTTCACCCCTGGACCATGGGTCCATAGCAGTAGCTAGATGGTCGTCTTCTCCTTGTTGTGCTTCATTGTTGGATCTTGTGAGCTGCCTAACATGATCAAGATCATCTATCGTAATACTATATGTTGTGTTTGTCGGGATCCGATGGATAGAGAGTACTATGATTATGGTGATTATCAATCTATTGTTTATGTGTTGTTTATGATCTTGCATGCTCTCCGTTACTAGTAGAGGCTCTGGCCAAGTTTTTACTCTTAACTCCAAGAGGGAGTATTTATGCTCGATAGTGGGTTCATGCCTCCATTGAATCTGGGACAGTGAGAAAGTTCTAAGGTTGTGGATGTCTGTTGCCACTAGGGATAAAACATTGATTCTATGTCTAAGGATGTAGTTGTTGATTACATTACGCACCATACTTAATGCAATTATCTGTTGCTTAGCAACTTAATACTGGAGGGGGTTCGGATGATAACCTGAAGGTGGACTTTTAGGCATAGATGCAGTTGGATGGCGGTCTATGTACTTTGTCGTAATGCCCAATTAAATCTCACTATATTTATCATATCATGTATATGCATTGTTATGCCTTTCTCTATTTGTCAATTGCCCATTTGTTTCACCCAACATGCTTTTATCTTATGGGAGAGACACCTCTAGTGGTGGACCCGGTCCTATTCTTTACATAGCATACAATCTACTGCAATACTTGTGTTTTCTTGTTTTCTTTGCAAACATCTTCCACTCGATACGTTTAATCCTTTGTTACAGCAAGCCGGTGAGATTGACAACCTCACTGTTTCGTTGGGACAAAGTACTTGGGTTGTGTTGTGCAGGTTCCGCGTTGGCGCCGGAATCCCGGTGTTGCGCCGCATCACATTTCGCGACCATCAACCTTCAACGTGCTTCTTGGCTCCTACTGGTTCGATTAAACCTTGGTTTCTTTCTGAGGGAAAACTTGCCTGTGCGCATCATACCTTCCTCTTGGGGTTCCCAACGGACGTGTACATCTACGCGCATCAGTGATATAACGAAAAGTGAGAGAGTGAATTCCTTAGTCTCATTAGCCACCAAAGAAGACATGAGAGAATTTAGTAAGGATCCTACGGCCATGCCTCTTGTGCTTTTGTACAGGGGTACGGTTTTGGTTTCTAACGACATGACCCCTCTTCCTCTTGGTGTTTCTAATGTTTTACAGGAATTCGGCGACGTGTTTCCGGAGGAGGTACCCGCAGGACTACCACCATTGCGAGGTATTGAGCATCAAATTGACTTGATTCCCGGAGCATCGCTGCCCAATAGGGCGCCATATCACACTAATCCCGAAGAGACGAAGGAGATACAGAATCAAGTACAAGCGCTACTCGACAAAGGTTATATTCGCATAAGCCTTAGTCCTTGTGCTGTTCCTGTTATTCTAGTTCCTAAGAAAGATGGTACTTGGCGTATGTGCGTAGATTGTAGAGCTATAAACAACATTACTATTCGATATCGTCATCCTATTCCCGTTTAGAGGATATGCTAGATGAATTGAGTGGTGCTGCTGTGTTCTCTAAAATTGATTTGCGTAGTGGTTATCATCAAATTAGGATGAAAGAAGGGGATGAGTGGAAAACAGCCTTTAAAACAAAATTTGGTTTATATGAGTGGTTAGTAATGCCTTTTGGGTTAACTAATGCACCTAGCACTTTCATGAGACTGATGAACCATGTTTTGCGTGAATTTATTGGCAAATTTGTGGTTGTGTATTTTGATGACATATTAATCTACAGCCGCAATGAATCTGATCATACTATACATATTCGACATGTTTTGCAAGTGTTGCGTGATAATCAACTCTATGGTAATCTTGAGAAGTGCACATTTTGCAAAGATAAGGTCATATTTCTGGGTTATGTTGTCTCTAAGCATGGAGTAGAAGTAGATGTGTCTAAAATTGAAGCTATTCAAAATTGGCCTACTCCCATGAATGTGAGTCAAGTAAGAAGTTTCCATGGTCTAGCTGGGTTTTATCGCAGATTTGTGCCCAACTTTAGTACTATTGCTGCACCTTTGAATGATTTGACTAAAAAGGGTGTTGTTTTTGAGTGGGGCGCAGCCCAAGATCATGCTTTTGATGAACTTAAGAGATTGTTAACTTCTGCACCGTTGCTTGCACTGATTTCAATAAGCAATTTGAGATTGAATGTGATGCTAGTGGTATTGGAATTGGTGGTGTGTTGATGCAAGAGGGTCGGCCAATTGCATATTTTTCTGAGAAACTTTCTGGTGCTAAGTTGAACTATCCTATATATGATAAAGAATTGTATGCTTTAATTCGAGTTCTTGAGGTTTGGCAACATTACTTGTGGCCAAAAGAATTTATCATACATTCTGATCATGAAGCTTTAAAATATCTGAAAGCCCAATCTACTTTGCATAAGCGTCTAGCTAAGTGGGTTGAGTTCATTGAGTCTTTTCCATACATTATCAAGCATAAGAAGGGAAAAGATAATATTGTTGATGCTCTATCTAGGAAGAATATGCTATTAACTCAACTTGATGTTAAAATTCCTGGTTTAGAGATACTATGTGATTTGTATGCTACTGATCATGATTTTGCTGAACCATATCGCTTATGTGCTCTTGGTAAAGCATGGGAAAAATATCACATACATGATGGGTTCTTGTTTAGGGCTAACAAATTATGTGTTCCAGAATCGTCTGTGCGTTTGCTCTTATTGCAGGAATCACATGCTGGAGGTTTGATGGGTCACTTTGGCGTGAGAAGACGCTACTCATGCTAGCTGACCACTTTTATTGGCCAAAGATGAGGCGGGACGTGGATAGATATGTGAGGAGATGCATTACTTGCAACAAGTCCAAGTCCAAGATGAAGCCTCACGGTTTGTATACTCCTTTACCGGCACCTACTACACCATGGGAGGATATTAGTATGGATTTTGTGTTGGGTTTGCCGCGTACTAAGAGAGGCCATGATTCTATATTTGTGGTAGTGGATAGATTCTCTAAGATGTCCCACTTTATTGCCTGCCACAAGAGCGACGATGCGTCGCATATTGCTAACCTGTTTTTCAGGGAGATTGTACGTCTACATGGAGTCCCGAAGACTATTGTTTCTGACCGTGACGTGAAGTTTATGAGCTACTTAGACGCTTTGGAGAAAGCTGGGGACGAAGCTGCTGTTCAGCACTACTTGTCATCCCCAAACTGATGGTCAAACTGAAGTGGTGAATAGAACATTGTCACAACTGTTGAGATCCATGATCAAGAAGAACCTGAAGGAGTGGGAAGAGTGTTTGCCGCATGTGGAGTTTGCTTACAACAGGGCGGTACATTCTACCACGGAGCTATGTCCTTTTGAGGTGGTGTATGGTTTCAAACCCATTACTCCACTTGACTTGTTGCCTTTGCCCATACATGAGAGAGTTAATATGGAGGCATCAAAGAGGGCAGATTATGTGAAGAAGATTCATGAGAAGACTAAAGAGTTGATTGAAAAGAAAGGCAAGAACAATGCAGCAAGGATGAATAAGAAGCGCAAAGAGATGTTGTTCAAGCCTTGTGATTTGGTCTGGGTACATTTTCGCAAGGATCGGTTCCCGAAGCTGAGAAAGTCTAAGTTGAAGCCTCGTGGTGATGGTCCTTACAAAGTGCTTGCCAAGATCAATGATAATGCATACTCGATAGATCTTCCAGAGGATGAGTTTGGTGTCAGTAATTCTTTCAATGTTGCTGATTTGACACCGTATGACGGAGAAGACCTTGGAGCGTCGGGGTCGACGCCTTTTGAAGGGGGGAGATGATGAGGACATCCCTACCTCACTACTACCTCCGTCATTACCAACTGAAGATGAACCTGCTGTGAAGCTCAAGTCCAATGAAGTCAGGATTGGACCAATGACACGAGCTCGTGCGAAGCTACTTAAACAACAGGTGAACTTGTTCCTAAACGATGCTTTGATTGATGAGAACTTTATACTGCCTAAGTCCTATTACTTATGTATCAGGTATCAAGAGGAGACGAGCATCGCACGAGGAGAGGAGCAGTGGACATGAAGACGGACGTCAAGAGGGCCGTGAAGCTGGACAAGGAGCTGGACATGAAGATATCTCATGGACGCGCGGGAGGAGCGGGAGGCATGCGCGAGAGGAAGACGAAGTCCAGGCCGGTCAGAACCGGTCGACCGCCCCAGACGGCCAGCCAGTTCTCGGTCGACCGGTCGCCAACCGGACGTCAACCGGAGGAAGCCCCTCGTCGGACGGAAACCGGAAACTTCGCAGTTTTCCGGTCCACAGCCCGGTTGACCGGACCACGACCGGACAGCCCGGTCCACAGCCCGGTTGACCGGACCACAAACCGGACCGGCGGTCCACAGCCCGATCGACCGGACCCCAGACCGGACATGTCAGTCTGTCTCGACCAGATCTATTCTGGGTCGGTTTTACTTGTATCTTTTCGACCAGAACTCGTCCCGGACGCCTATATAAGTGCCTTGGACGACCCCCTAACTGTTTTAGACCACGTTTAAGATAAACCCTAGTTCTTAGTTGTTTGCTCTGCAAAACTATTGAATTCCCTACACCATATTGCTTGGATATTGTGTAGATCCTGTTTAAGTCTTGTGTGATCTGCTGTTCCATTGAGAATTAGACGGTTGCAACTTACCGCTTCGTGGTCGGCGGCTACGTGCGCAAGTGTGTGGAGTTGCGAATATCTTGCGGGGTTGAGAGCTGTTGCATCGCGACAGGGACCAATCGAGAGATCTCGTTGCGTCATACAAGTTATCATCCACTTCATCATCGTGTATCTTCGCTATCATCGCGTGATCATCATCGCACGTTTTCGAGAAGATCGGGCCACCCCATATCATTGCGTGGTCGAGTAGGAACATATCCTAAGAACGTGTGGTAACGCGACTTTGGTGTTGGCAGCGTGTTGATTTTTCTACCGTATGTATGTGGGATGCTATTGCTAGCTGAAGGCTGAAGGCTGAAGGCGCACAAGTCGTGATGTTGACTCCATCTACATGCATTGAATTGTCTTGTCTTGGATTTTAGGTAATAATACTACAATGCATGCACATGCATGAAAGTGTTATTACCATACGATGCATACTCCCTCCGGTCTTTTTTACTCTACATTTTAGAAAAAATGAGATAAATTAGTAGTGTATTTATTAGTATTACTTAAATTGGTAAACAACCAATCCAAGATACATTAAAAATAGTGACATCCAATAGATAAAGGAGGACCATTTTGTATTCTGTATTCTTATTTACTAAAAGATAGAATGTAGAGTATTTCAAAATAAATTTTAAGCTTAAAATGCAGAGTATTTCAGAAAGGTGGGAGTATGCAGGAGGTGCACCACCAACCCATACATACATCTATCCGTACATCCATGCATCAGCCAGATTTGAGAAAGAAAAAAAAAATTCGTTGCAAGCCTGTCTACTCGATCTGGAGGGCTTCCGAAGGAATTCGCGTCCCACCCAGACGTTCTCGTTCTTGAGCTGTCGCTTTATTCTCCTTTTTTTTCCCTCTCGATTACGCGTTATTCAACTTAGCTGACCTAGAATTGCTTATCCAGGGATGATGCAGCAATCCAAAATTTGGATTTTTCTTTTTGGCCTGGGATCGATGTTGCGACGGATAGATATACACGCTCGAATAATTCAAGCAAGGGTAATTGGATGTATTTTTTTTTTTTGAAACGAGGAATTGGATGTATTTATTTGATGGAGACATGGAGTAGATCAGGAGTTGGATCGATTTTGCAATTTTGCGAGGACGTGCAACCCATCCGGCACTACATGCATCCCGTCTACGACCAATCTCTGCACCGGCCGAGTGAGGCATGAAGCCTACAAGTTAGAGCTTCCCATAAAACCCGCTGGTTAAAGCAAAGTCACAAGCAGCTTCCAAAGCAAGAATGTCGCTGGCACTCTTGGCCTTGGTTCTGCCTCGGCGACTGGTGGGGTAATCCAATAAACTATAGATTTGTTCAGACATTTCTTATGTAGCGTCTGTGTTTGGCACAATAAAAGTAGAAATCTGTTTTCCGATACCTCCCATTCGTATGCAAACATAGTTGAGGACAATGAAACAGTAAAATATGTCATGGGATGCAACATCCGCCTCTCCATGGTCATTCCTAATTGGTGTGTGTTTTCTGTTTCGTTTATATTCTCACGATTCCATTTGGGTGCTCAACAAACATAGTGACTGATAAGGCGATCCGCTATCTTCAATGTTATTCAACATTGTGGCGGATATGCTTGCCATTTTAACTGAGCATGCGAAGGTTGATGACTAGATTGAAGGAGTAGTACCCCACTTGGTGGATGAGGGTCTTTCTATCCTTCAGTATGCGGACGATATAATTCTCTTTATGAATCATGATCTCGACAAAGCTAGAAATCTGAAACTAATTCTATCAGCGTTTGAGCATTTGGCGGGTTAATTTCCATAATAGTCAATTGTTTTGTTTCGGCGAGGGTCAAGACGAGGCTAAATATGCGAACTTTTCGGATGTGGTTT
This sequence comes from Lolium multiflorum, assembly GCA_030979885.1. Taxonomy (NCBI): domain Eukaryota; kingdom Viridiplantae; phylum Streptophyta; class Magnoliopsida; order Poales; family Poaceae; genus Lolium; species Lolium multiflorum. Next base: position 101,444,513 of record CM061750.1, on the reverse strand, counting down.
AGGCAGTTTTCCAATCAGTTATCTGGGCATTCCAGTTTAGTATCGGAGGCTTACTCTTGTTGAATGAAAAATAGTCGAGGAATGTCTACAAAAGCGACTTTCTAGTTGGAACGGAAAATTACTATCTCTAGGTGAAAGATTAGTCCTCATTAATTCAGTACGCAGTAATATGGTACTGTATATGATTTCTTCCTTCCATTTGCCTCACCGAGTCTTGCGTATATTAAATTATTACGATCAAGATTCTTTTGGCAACGAGATAGTGAGAAAAAGAAATAACGGTTAACTAAATAGAGTGTTGTTTGCCGTCTGAAAGATCGGGGTGGACTTGGTGTCCATGATCTAGAGGTTAGAAAGAGAGCCTTGCTTGGAAAGTGGTTGTCCAGGTTATTAACCCAGGACGGTGCATGGCAAAACATATTGCGGAGAAAGTATGTTGGATCAAATGTGATATCCCAGGGCTACCTGGAAATCCGGTGATTCACATTTTTGGGCAGGTCTTAAGGCTACAAAAAACTACTTCTTCCCATATGGTTCTTTCTCTATTAGAGATGGGTCAGAGATAAGGTTCTGGGAGGATATATGGTTGAGAACAACCACACTTCATCTTGCCTTATACAATATTGTACGTCATAAGAGCGACACGCTCCAGAATGTGATGGAAACATCTCCTCCGTCTATGACATTCAGACGGGATCTCATTGGACCTAGGTTGGCTTCTTGGAATGATTTCCTACAACTCTTACAGTCAGTTCAATTGCTACAGGGTTCCGATGAATTTCGCTGGGTCTCACTAAGAATGGAGTATTCTCGGTATGTTCATGTATAAGGCTTTAATTGAACCTATTCAGCATGTGCTTAATAATAAAAATAATTGGAAGATGAAGATACCATTGAAAACTAAGGTGTTTGCATGGTACATTCGTTGTAGGGTCATTCTTACTGAAGATAACCTTGCAAAACGTAACTGGCATGGATGTACGAGATGTTTTTTCTGTCATGAAGAAGAGACAACAAACATCTTTTCTTACAGTGCCGGTTCGCTAGATCTATGTGGTCAATCATTCAGATAGGTTCTACCTTATATCCTCCAAGAAGCATTGCAAATATTTTTAGCAATTAGCTGAATAGGGTGGATTCTAGGTTTAAGGTTCTTATCAGGGTGGGAGTGGTTGCCATATTGACAAGGTTTGGCTATTTATAAATGACAAGGTTTTCAATAATAAATGTTCTTCTATTATGCAGGTCATCTATAGTTGTACGTCTTTGCTCTGTTTATGGTCACCGCTCCAACGCATGGAGGACCGCGACCTCTTTACAGAGGTGTCTACACGATTGGAGAAAACGGCCAAGAAGTTTATTACCCAACATGGGTAGCTATATGGTTGTAGAATTTTACCTCGTGTGGTTGTTTCGGATGACTAGCTATGTTCTTTTTTATTCCACTCTTTGTAGTGAAGTCGTCTGACTTTGACATTTTGGACAGTTGTGTGCATCCTGGTTGTGCAGAGGCTGGATGTATTTCTTAAAAAAATTGAGTAATAATATCGAAAAAAAAGATAAGCCAAGAGTATGTGTATGTTGAGGATTCGAAAGTAATACTGTATTGATGACGTGTGTACATAGTAGGTGATGTGTTACTGCCTAACCACATAAAGCGCGCGAGACTAACTCAAAATTTTATTATTTTTTCTTTGCAGGTTATTTGACATCAGATTGAACTATCCCTCAATCTAATTTGCACATACATTTTGGATTAATATGAAAAATTATAGATAAAATTCACATCATTAAACAATAGTACTTAATTATATATATACCCAACTTATAAGTTTTATGTAAATGTTCCAACAACCATGCTATCCACGAAGTCCCGAAAGACCGGCGTGTTATGATGCCAATAAAGCCATAGGAGGACACGCGCTCGGCTCAAAGAAGAACTAGTGTATCTCCGCCAAAGGCCCACGGGAAGACATGTCATGAGATTCGGTGCCACATAAAGGTCTAGCATGCTCCACAATAAATCTGTGTTACCATATGTATGGTCATTGCAATTCTCATTCGTGTGCATCAGTAACATGCAGTCGCAATGGCGCCCGTAAGAGGTTCCATGCCCTAGCGCGAAGTCAACTCTCTTTGGTCGGTAGGGCTTTTCGCCGCACGACACATGCTCTTTCAAATGTGGTACTCGGTGTTCTATCATGTGGTGGAACTTGGAGACTTGCAAACATGGCTCTCCCATCTTCCTTCCTTCCTTACTCAACCCCTCACCATCGGATCACATCTTGTGGACGATCTGGTGGTCCTGACATGGCGAGAAGTCAGCTCTCCTCGTAGCTTCATGTATGCATGCCTATATCTGTAAAACAAGTCACCTCATGAGAGACACCGTATGCCACACGACTTTGTGACGCACCTCCTGCGCCCTTGGGGGAGAGATCACGTGCAGCACGACTTTGTCACATGCTTCATTGTGCTGATGGTAGTTAGTTGTGTTGGGTGTGACATTGGTCGGGGGCGCTCAATAATTGGCATGTGGGTGTTGTGCGGAAGAATGACACCCAAGTTTTATGCTAGTGCGCGATGACCTAGTGAGGAAGATGAACAACCTAATAAAACTAAATTTTCCGAGAATATTAAAGGTATTAATGTTACGTCCGATGTTAAACACGTTTCGTGTTTAACATTGGCAATTTAGACTGTAAAATCAATCTCATAGATCTGCCCGACTAGTTCCTTTCTTATGTATGTGGTGATATTCATGAAAAAATTCCTGAATATGAGAAAATACCACCATGATAAACCTTATGAATCCGTGGAATAAATTCGGTATGGTTTTGGGAAATTCATATACCTCTGTGTGAGTTAGGCTGGCCATATTGGTAAGTATCATGTTGTAGTATCATGCATATGATACTTGTGTACTATCTCTATAATGGTTAGTATCATGAAGTAGTATCATAGTTATGTTATATTTATTATTTTTAGAATCTCAATGCAAATGTGTGCACAAGATTTATTTGCATTAACTTTTCTCGTGACATGCGCTATAATACAATATCCACCTATGTTACTATAATCTCCTCTCTCCTCCTTAATTAGCTGCCACATCAGCATTTTTGTGAGACCAATGTGTATGATACTAGTTATGATACTAGCACTATGGCCAGCCTTATAGAAGGGACTTTTGGAGCAGTTCATGGGAGGTACATACTTGTGTATAAGAGATGAACATTACGATCACAGCGTTGTACACGGACATTTGTACATACAAAATGGTTCCATTCTGTCTAGCTAAATTATCCAATAAGACAAATTTAAAAAATAACCATTTATACCTAAAAATAGGACTAACCAATGAATAAGTATATTAATTTACAAAAGGAACGATACATTCTAATTAAACTGTTAAAAAGATGGTCTACACACTAATAACGACTAAGAGCAAGTACAATAAGTCCTAGTCAGCTGGCTATAAGGATTAAAATAACATATTTGTGTCTAGTTGAAGGAGAGAGAAGAGGAGAGAGAATGTAAGTGGGATTTTATGCAAGAGCCAGCTCTAGCACGTGCTCCTAGTCAAGTTGTGTGAATGAAAGGTGGGCCCTTCATTGAGAAAATAGTACTCCCTCCGACCCAGGGCTTAGGGCGTAAAAAAAATTCCGATTTATCCCAAGGCTTAAGGCGTGGGTCGTGGGCTGGCGATTTTCTCCCGTTTCTACCCCCGCTTCTCGTTCCCCCTCCGCCTCGAAACAATCCCATCGTCCTAAAAACACGGACACTTTATTTCCATCGCCCGCATGCCCCTCTCTTCTCCGTCTTCTGCGTGAGAAACGAGGAGTCCAGAGATCCTGCGGGATACTCCACCGCATGCATGCAGGGGCAAATTTGGGAACCATCTGCATTTTACTCTCAATCGATCGCTTCCTTGATAATTGGGCTGATTTTTTTACGCCCTAAGCCCTGGGTCGGAGGGAGTACATTCTTATAGCCAACTATTGTACTTGTTGGCTACATGTTAGCTATAGATGACTTGGCATCTTGCTTATAGCCAACAACCGGCTATACTCACTAGTGGAAAATATGGCTATCGTGGGAGCCTTTTGTCACGGGCACGACTGCACCCGCGACAAATGGCGTGGCCACGTCGCCCCGAAACCATTTGGAGCGAGCCGGGCCTTTTGTCGCGCCCTTTTGTCGCGGCCGTCTCACAACCCGCGACAAAAGGGTTCTGAGCCCTGGCGCCTCCTGCCGACACCCCTTTTGTCGCGGGTCGTAATACGGCCCGCGACAAAAGGGCCATGCCTATATATCACGCAGCCAGCCCCCCCCCCCCCCCCACCTTCCTACATTTTTTTCCTTGGAGGTCAAAGGTGGAAGTGTATGCTACCTCATTTTTCTTCATGTGCACAAGAGGTGTTTGATGGAATGCTTGTGAGGGATGCCACTTGATTTTATTTGATAAGATTTCTCCTCTTTTTGATCCTAAAAGGTTAGCAACTATTTTCTCGTATATACATAGTCCGTTCAAAACTAATTTTAGCAAGGTGGTTGCATCTGATACATAATTGTACTTATGCTGCAGATGAGTCATCCATGGATGTACGGTAACCGATGTGCTCCCGCTTTCAGAGAGGGCGTAAATTCTTTCCTGCTTGTGGCCAAGGCTAACAAGTCGAAGCAAGGTTTTATGTGTTGTTCATGTCTGAAATGTAAGAACGAGAAGGATTACTCTTGCTCAAGAGACATTAAGAGCCACCTGCTTCGGTTTGGATTCATGTCCAGCTATAATGTTTGGACCAAGCACGGAGAAGAAGGGGTTATGATGGAATACGACGATGAAGAAGAAGATAACGATGACCAGTACCGATCTATGTTCTCTGAATGCGATGATACCGTAATGGAAGACAATGAAGAAGAAAGAGGTGAAGAACAGGCAGCAGATGATCCTGTTGATGATGATCTTCTTCGGGCCATTTCTGATGCAAGAAGAGACTGTGGCACAGATAAGGAGAGGTTGCAGTTTGACAAGATGTTAGAGGACCACCACAAATTGTTGTACCCAGGTTGTGAAGATATTTCGTCAATATTTCGTTATCAACATTGATATAGTCATACTCATCTTATTTTTCTATATAGGTCGACTACATGCGGGACACACTCCAACCAAAGGAACACCTACTAGGAATTGCGGAGGAAGTGGCGGGACTTTTGCTTAGAGAAGTAATAGACAACAACGGCTTGTTTAGTCCAAATAGGCGCTCTCCCTCTCCCGGTGTTTAGTCTCGGTAGTCGTGAGCTCATGTATATATATGTAAGGGGAATCTACGAATATGTAAGGGGAATCGACTTTTGTTTCCAATATTTGGTTGATCAATCTATATATGAATGAACGTGTACAACTTCTAGTAGCGCATAAATATATGCAACTTTTATTTCGAATAAAAGGGGGCGGTGGCGGGGGGGGGGCTGCACCCTCAAACCCAAAAGCAGCAGCTTCTGCGCGCCACGTAGGGGACCTTTTGTCGGGTGGTAATACCGCCCGCGACAAAAGCTGTCTCCGCCCCGCGCCTGCCACGTGGTCGACCATATGTCGCGGGTGGTAAGAGACCCGCGACAAAAGATGGACCTTTTATTGCACCTTCGTTGTCGCGGATGGCCGCCCGCGACAAAGGGCACTTACCACCCGCAACATTAGGCCTCTTCTCCACTAGTGATTATTGGAGTTGCTCTAAGTGACCTTTTTCGGAGAGGTAGTGCGGCTGTACCCGATGTCTTTCCTTTTTGTTGGGAAGACTATGAACACGAAGCTCGATAAAAACGCCATGCCCAGCGACAGATTCTTGAATAGCTCCTCGGAGTTTCCACCGGCGTTGGGAAAGAAGCAGTTTTCCAGCCCCACGTCGCTGAACGCCACTGACGAAAACCAGGGCCGTGAAGACATGTAGTCGAGCGGCCAGAAAAGCAGGACATGAGATGAGAATTCCTACCCTTGCGCTTGGGTAGTGGGCTAGTGGCAGCATCAGGTGGGTGTCAAGCAGTCATTGGCATAGGCGTATCCCATCGCTCGGGCGGAGACCCTGCGGCATGCCAGCATGGTGTAAGATCTCGCATCATAGCTACAAGGTGTAGAATCTTCCCATCCTCCCCGCGTGTTAGAGCCCAGGCACAGGCAGCTTTTAACGCAAACTGCACTCCGAGCCCTGGCTCTGCCTCCGCGGCTGTTGGCGTAATCCAATATACTATAGGCTTCTTTAGACATTGCATACGTAGCGTCTCTGTTGGACACCAAAGAAGTAGAAATACTTTTCCCCATACCTCCGATTCGCATGCAAAACATAGATGAGAACAATGAGAAATAAAATATGCCTCGGAATGCAACATCTGTCTTGTGTCTCGTTTATATTCTACCGATTCTCATTTGAGGGCCTTTATATAACCAATAATGCTACACTTACGGGGAGATGGCTTACAAAAATTTGTTACGGGATTAGGTGTCAACCAAGGATTTGCCGTGGGATTTTTTCTTGCAACCGAACCAGCAGTTTCTTCCAATGATTTGGTTGCACGTACGCCCGTAAGAAAATTCCGTAAGTCTTCTCCCAGAAGGGTAGCATTGTTGTTATATAACAACCAAGGAAACAAGTAAGGAATGTAGGAGTACAAAGTAATATTGTATTGATTATGGTTGTGCATAGTAGGTCATATATATGTTACTGCTTAACCAGAAGTGCAAGATTCACGAGAATCGCTCCAAATTTTATTAGTTTTTCTTTGCTGGTTATGTGACATCGCATTCAAGTATTCCTCAATTTAATGGTCCCTTACAATTTTTGCCCTTTCCTGGCCCTGGTCTACCCTTATCCCCGGCACGCCAATTTGTCGTTGTGCCGGCAGTACTTGGACAACACCGGCGTACCAAATAATATAGCGTGGGCGGACAACATTTTTTGGTGCGCCGGCGGACAGCATTTTTTGGTGCGCCGGTGGTAGTGCTGGGCCTATAGGTGTGTATATATGATCCGCCAGAGCCCACATGGCCCCCTTCCTCAGTAATAGGATGGCTCCAATGAAGGCATGATTTCGTAGAGAGGCGTGGGGAAGAAGACTCTTCCAAGCCATTGTCGACGGCAAGCCAGTGAGGGAGGAGCACCGACGGGTTGAACATAGTGCCGGATTGGGCGTCTTCACGGCGCATGACTTGGTTTGACCATATTTCGAGTGTAACACTCGGCAAACCTCTAGCCCTTGTTGAATGTTACACTCAGGAAAGACGTGCCTCTAGTTCGACTTTTCAGTATCTGTGGGAATCGATTTTTGCCGTGTGTGTCCCCCAAACGGGAGAAACATTTTCTTAGCCAAGTACTGATCGAAAACACATGGCAAAAATCTTTGCCTAGTGTCTGCGTTAATACACTTGGTGTTATAAAACCGACAAGCAAATAACGAAGAACGATAAAAGAAAACGTAGCGAAGACACGAGATTTAACGTGGAAAATCCCTTCCAACACATAAGGGGGAAAAACCACGGACGCCAGCCAGCAAAACTTCACTATATCGGGGAGTGTTTACAAACGCCGTGGGTTATCTTATATTCAGATCAACCCTAGCCGTCGGCTTACAAGATGTATATATAGGCGGTGCCAACGATCCATACCGTACCGCGGGGGCCTGCCGCCCCCCGCAACCCCCTTCACAGGCTTCCCTGCACGGCACGGCGTATGGGCGACGGGCCTCGCTCCGCTCGTCACAAGTTAGCATCCCTTTACTATATGAATTTGAATCACAATACAACACTTGGCAAAGAGTGTTTCCCTATAAAGCCGTTTTTGGGAAGTGTAACACTCGGTAAAGACTTTGCGGAGTAATTTTTGCCTTTTGCTGAATATTTTTGATACCAGGCAAAGAATCGTTTTGCTGTAGTGTGTCCAGCTAAACTGTCGAATACATTATATTATATCCAATACACTTTTACCTAAAAAAGTATAAGTAACCAATACACCAATATATTACTTTCCAAAAGGAACGATACATTCTAATTTAACAGTTAGAAAAGATGGTCTAAACACTACTAAGGGACCTTCTTCGGAGAGGCAGTGTCGCTGTAGCCGATACCCTTCCTTTTTGTTGGGAAGACCATGAACACGAAGCTGGATAAAAACGCCATGCCCAGTGGCAGGTTCTTGAGCAACTCCTCGGTATTCCTACCGGCGTTAGGAAAGAAGCAGTTTTGCAGCCCCACGTCGCTGAACGCCACGGCGAGGAAAACCAGGGCCGTGAAGACTGCGTGCATGTAGTCCAGCGGTCGGATGCGCAGCCTTCGGAACTCGGCGGGATCCCACAGCTGCTTCTCCTCCTCGCTGGAGAAGTTGAAGACGTTGAAGCCGCGCGGCGTGGCGACGCCATAGTAGAGCTTCTGGTCACGGCCGACGACGCTGTCCGTGAAGGAGAAGACGAGAGATGAGGCGGCGAGAACAATGACTAAAGCTGCGGTGAGCCACTGGTTCGTGGGGGTCTCCTCGCACTTGCCGTGGTTGGTGAAGGAGGGAGCCAGCGCCTGGAACGCGAGCACGGTGCCGGTCGGCAGGAGTTGTGCGAGGTTCGCGGCGCTTGACATGGCCTTGTCTGTCACGGTGGCTTTAGTAGGTCCGGAAGGTGTGGGCGCCGTGGCGGCCAAGTCGCCGTAGTCCTTGGGCGTGGTGGGGGGCGTCCCGGCGCCGTTGGTGTGCGAAGGCATCTGGATGACGACGGGCGACGCAGGAGATGCCATTGTGTGATCGAGTAGGAATATCCTAAGCTGCTCCATTCGTGTGGCAACGCGACGTTGGTGTTTATATAGCTGAATCCTGTGCGACTGATTCCACGTTCCAGCATTGGCCGCACGATGATTTTTCTACCGTATGTGGCATGCTAGCGGAAGGCTCAAGGCTGCACATGTTGACTTCAACTATTTTTAAGTGTGTACTCAGCCGTACGTTTCTACGTGTATTGAATTGTCTTCTCTTGGATTCTACTATACATACAACTTTTCCCTAGGCTTTCTCTCGTTAACTTCTATACCAGTGGCGTACAAAAGTTAATCGCTCTGAACGTGCTACGCAGTCTTCTTCCACGAAGGTGATGAAAGGGAGTAACTCATTTCAACATCACCGGCATGGTTGCCTACTTGTTTACACGTAAAAATCTAGAGACTCCTTCATTCTAGTTTTAGTAAAGAGCTCTGTACTAATAAATCTGCATAACGTAATTTAAAAGAATGTAACCTGTGGAAAAAAACAAGATGTGTTTTGGGCGTTCTGCATTTCCTAATTTGCTTTTTGACCCCTGCTATTTGATATGTTTGTACAACATGAAAATATGAAGATTTTTTTGAAATTTTCTTCCATGGTATCATGGTAAGGGAACATTGAAATCTGCATGCACAATTGTTTTGACAACTTTTTTTTTGTGTCACTACGAATTTTAAAATATATATTTCCCTACCGGAAATCGTCAAGGTACCGATGGCAAGAAGCCGTCAGCATAGCCCACCCCGATGGCTATCCCCGTCGGCATAACCGGCGTCTCCTCCGGCAAGTTTGTCGTCAGCGTAGAGATTAACAGCCGTTTGACAGTTTCTATTTTTCAAAATATTTGAAATGTTTAACCGTTTAATCTCCAAGCATAATTAATCTGAGGTTAAATTATATATTAATATTCAAACTTCCCACTCGGTAACCCATTCTCAGACTACTCCGGCCCAAACACGCTTAACTTTTGAGTTTTATCCTAAGCAGATTCCAAGTAAATAGTTATACCTTAGTGATAATAGTATCATACCTATCCTATTAACCATTGCCACGATATCGCACTTCATTATTGTTTGAATTCCAAAAAATTATTTGAATAAAAAATTTGATTAGGTCATAATAATCTTGAATTAATAACAATAAAATGATTTTTTCCTTTTTATTTTGAATATGGAATAACTCATATCGTTAAAGCCATAAATTGGAGTTTTACAAATAATATGTCTAAATCAATCAAAGAAAATAGAAAAATCCAAATAAGAGTCCAAACTCAAATGAAGGAAGAAGTACAAGTGTGGTGGAAGGCTTAGCTAGGCAACATCTAGCTCCTGAATGCGAGCATGTTCACGCGCTGCAATAACACTTCGAAATGTCCTGCACGTGTAGGAGGATACTCGCACCGCAGATCAAACTGAGGGAAACGGGTGAAATCCTGGGGTCAACCTTAGTTTCCCATGTTGGAGGGAAACTAGTGGAAAGCTAGCGGGGTAGATCTGCGGGGGACACGCCATAGGGTTTCGCTGGAAAGTGTCCGTCGGAGCGCCGGAACCCCTCGACACTACCCTACTACGGCGAAGGAACAACAAGGAATCTACGAACAACTTCGACCCCAAAATGCGTGAGGGATAATATTCACACGCATGCGATACCACTTACCCCAAAATGCGTGAGGGATATAATATTCACACAAATCCCTATAATTGGTGAAAAAATATAACCATATTACAATAATTAAGAGTAATAAATAAATGAGTATAAATATATGCCTATATAAAAAGGATTAAAAATACATCTAGGCCGACTTCTAAGACATCGACATAGGGTTAACGCCGTCGCTTCAGCGTCACGATGAAGACTTTCGGGGCCACATGTCCCATCCTACGCCGACGGCTCCGACTAAATATCATCGGCATAGGTATACGCCGTCGACACCTTGGGTAGCGTTTATGCACCAGGAACACTAGTGCATGGATCCAAAAGAAGCTTCACTCCCACTATAAGTACTATGTAAAAAGACACTATGTGTATTTTTCTGACGCTAGATGCACTTCACTGCAGCGGCTGTAGTAACTACATTACTTGAGAGATGTATATTAAGAGGTTAAAAATGCATATGTGTTATATGTTAGTTCAGAAACTCAATTCGGGTTCTGGGTGTATATGCTTCCGATACGGAAAAAAACATATTACGAAGTGCTGAAAATTTTGCCAAAAAAATCTACATGCACATCTCCATAATATATGTTTGTTCGTGAAGTTTTGAAAAAAAAAGGGATAATTTTTGTGGTATATGTAAAAAAAGAGAAAATTATCTTGTGAAAAGCCTTATTTCAGACCTGAATTTGCCTTTTTTACACACGCCACATGACAAGTCAATTTTTCATGAAACAACTTTGTAAACACATGGAGTTGTACTTGCAAAATTTGTGTTTCAAATTTTTTGACATTTCAAAATATGACTAAAAACACATTTCAAATTAATGGGATCATAATTCAAATTAGTGGGAGCACCCATGTGTCAAAGCATCACTCCATGTTAGTTGATCTTTATATCCACTTTATGTGATCCTTGACTTGTGGCTGCTCGATATGTTATTGCCACATGAGTGAGACGTGTCACTGCCCTGTAGGAGGCATGTGTGGATGCACCTGCCCACATGAGAAGGAAGTATATGGGTCACATCTCATGTATCTCGATTCTCTAACTACCTAAGGGATGCACTTATACCCCCCCCCCCCCCCCCACCCACCCTCTCTCGCCTCTCAGCTTCTTCCATGTCACCCCTCCCCAAAATCCCTAACTCTTCCCACTAGATGTCTTTGTTGTTGCCAATGTGGTTCCTGGATTCATATATGCAGACATGTGATGTTATTTCGTCTATGGTTTTTTGTTGTTGGTGTAATCATTATTGGTGCGACCTTCGTGTTTTTCATGCGCTCAGTGTTCCGAACGTGGTTTTATTTTGTTGAGGAGGGGTGCATTTATTGGCCATTTCATATTTCCCGTTTTGACATTTCACCCTATTGTTTCATTTTTCAGGTTTAAGGTGCGTGTGGAGCCCATCTGGTGGTGTCCTTTCCTTGGTGGTGTCGTGGTCATCTAGGCCGTCAAGGTTTATGGTGTGTGGAATTTCTCATGTCAAGGTTTTTTTCATAGGCGGTATCCCCGCCTACATACTAGATTTCTCTTAGTAATATTTTGTATTTAACATGTGGCATCGTCATGGGTTGGTGCAACGATTGCCCCTGTCGTGATTTTCTCTCACTGGTGGCAACACCTTCGGTTTGGTCATTACGATTTTTTGTGCATGGGTTGCCAACATATAGAAAAAGAGGCAGTTAGAGACACTGTATGGAGGCGATTCTAACCTATAACAAAATTGACCGGCTCCAAACGGCGCCCTGCAGGCGGTTTTGTAGAAATAGCAGCCTCCAAAAAATAATAATTTTTGAAGCAGCAAAAATTAAAAACGGGGCCCAATTTTTAGGGAGGCGTTCCAAAAAAATCCGCCGGCAAAAAATAAATTATTGGTTGCGGTGTAAAATAAATAAAAAATCAAGCTATGGTTAATCGGGGGTAGTTAGAAAATAGGTATACCTCTAGGATCTATATTTTGTTGCCTTTTTTAATTACCTATTAGGCCCCGGTTCAGAAATTGGCGCGAGGTCGTTCCCATAAGGTATTTGAAAACTTTCTCGTTACAAATTGGGGCATAGATTAGTGGTTGAAACGACCACCTATCCTCCTAGGTTCAACTCTTAGTACTTATGAAACTATAATTATTTATTGTGACAACCCATTTGTCACATCAAATATATTATGTGATCACGGATACGGAGGTTTTGTTATTAGTTTTTGGATTTATGAAAATAAAAAGTATTAATTCCCTTTAAATTAAAGAATTCTAAAAAAACATTAGTATTAGAGGCATGGCCTAATGGTGGAGAGGGTGAGACCTGGCCACCTGAGCTTGAGTCTTAGTACTTGCATTTTGTGTAAAATTTGACACTTAGTAAACAAAATCACTTAATTTAATTCCCAAGTCAATTAAATTATATGATCGCGCATCTTGCAAAGGATCAAGACATTATAAATTTAAAATAAAAATAAATTACTAAGTTTTCATGCCTTTTCATTGTGAAAATGTATTGACTCAATGGATTATTACATTAAAAGACACTCTCGTCGGTCAGCGTGACCACTTACAGATGGCAGGACCAAGACACTTTTTTGTATGTTTTTCGAGTGTTGCATACAAATAGCTATTCTTGTAGTTTTATATGTTTTGCAATCCTATGTTGTGTACCTGCAATCCTATCAAATATCTTTGTTCATTTGTATTCTTGTTTTAGCCTACAATGGCTAGATGTACTTCGATCCTCTGGAAGTGCATGGAGCTTCGATATGTGGTTTTGGTAACTAATGATAATCTCTGTAAAATAATGCCTGCATTGAGTTATATTTGAACATTTTGTCCATAGAAAAAATGCTTGAACCATATGGTGGCTTTCAGGCTGAAAGATGAAGAAAGTGAAGAACATCAAGTGATGGAGAAGATGATCAAGGTGTGATTCAAAGAATTTTCATGCGAGAGTTGAGCATATTACTTGGGAGATCTGCGGTCATCCTTATTACTTGGGAGATCTGGAAGGAGAAAAACGCGCGGGTTTTCAACAACAAGGAACAAACGCCTCCGGCTATCTTTCAGAAGATCAAAGACAAGAGTGCTAACTGGGTCTTGGCCGGCGCTAAGCGTCTGGCGGAGATCATCGCCTAGCAGCCCTTTTCAGTTTCCTACCTTGTGATGTGATCTTTTCTTCCTTTTGGCCTAGGCCGTTTCATGTTTGCTCCTGCTATATCAATATAAAAGGCAAAGCTTTTGCCTCTTTCTTCAAAAAAAAAGAGTTGAGCATATTGGAAGCATCACTTCAAGAAGAATAAGAAGAAGATTGTGTGATTATTTAGTTAGCGTCAAGACATCATTATTATGAAGAAAAAATAAATGAGTTACAGTTGGACACGGCGACGTGCAAGTATAAGATGAGCATCTAGTAGAGATCATATGCTTGAATCTTTCCACTAATTGTTGATAATGAGTTTACAGTAGCACCGGCCACCAGCATATATATATACGTACCCTCTACTGCGCGATAATCACTAGCATTGGTTCTGCCAATGCAAATGCGTCCAGATGTAGTAATTATCGGGTTAGTAAATGCACAACTGAATCAAAGGGAATCTATGCGAAATGTCAATACTCTGATATGGTGTGGCACACGCAAGAACAATGTCACCAACACCGACGCTCCGGAAATGGCTAATGCTGATCTGCATGTACGCCCCATGCTCGCAAAGCCCTCTGCTATCAGCGCCGCCACGCTGTCGTGCAACACCTGCAATGGCTACCGGCCAGGGGCCAGCCACACAGAAACATAAACACATAAACACACCGCGCCTCGAGAAAGTTGCAAGGCTACGTTAGGCGGTTATGAGATGAAACCTGGCAGAAGATGGGCGTGACAACAAGGCGAAAATTCTTTTTCTGATGCCTCTCCTATCCATACACTGACATAATTGAACAAAGAAGAATATACCATGAAACTTGATTTTGCACCTTATATATTTTCCCTCATGCTCCTTTCTAGTGTTTATATAACCAAGAATGAGATGAGGTATAACATGTTCTAACAACTAGATGTGGTATTTATGATAACCGTACATCAGAAAGTTATGGCATATACCCTGTAGTACCTTTATTCGAAAATAGATGTATTGGGAAGAGCTTTCCAAGACATCATCTACTCCGTATTTTGGATCAGAGTAGTATACAAAAATGGTGAATAAAATATATCCAAAAAGGAGTCACATTATGACATAGTACTTAATTGCAGGGTAATTATATACATCAACATTCAACCACACATATGAAGCTTGTTCTTTTCAGTAGATCCATTTGGGTTTGTATAAGATAAAAATAAGACGCATATAAGAAATAGTTTTACAGACTCACAGATCAACGGATCATCCAATATCACGTTTGTCCCAAGAGTTGTACAGTTTGGAATATTTTCTCCTACCTCATCTGGCACCGGTAGATTATATAGGAGTGTGACCCTCGCTTCGGCGACTTGAAATTCTCCCCCTGTGTGGATGATGTTAAGATTCATGCACTAGCCACTTGAACCAAAAGTCCGAACTGATGGAAAGGGCTAGGCCATCTACTTATACACTTCAACACACCCTCTCACGTGTGACGGGAAGACGAGAAGACAAGTCAACACGTGTACTGAGGCAAAGAGGCAGCAGCGGCGGCCGGGCGCGGGACGGCAGGGTGCCGGGGCGGGCGGCGGCTACGGCTGCGAGGATTTTAGAATAAATTGTGAAAGCCAGGATTTAAACTCGAGACCTGGCACTAGTGGAAAAACGCTTATCAATACCGGTTCCAGAGGGCCATTTGCACCGGTTTAGCAACCGGTATAAAATATCCGGTGCAAAAGGCCCCCCCTTTCCTACCGGTTCCTTACGAACCGGTATAGATGGCCCTCCACGTGGGCGCCCAGGAGAGCGCACGTCGATGGACCTTTCGTACCGGTTTGTACTACAAACCGGTGGCAAAGGTAGGCTGCCGCGGCAGGAAAAATTTAAGAATCTCTGCCGCGGCGAGAATTCAGGGTTTAGGGTTTCTGCGGGGTTTAGGGGTATCGGAGCGTTTCATATCGCGTCGATGCACCGGAAATGCGTTTGGGTTTACGTAGTACATGAAGATCAAGGTGATGCATATAAAGTTGGTGCATATAATATAACACACATGTAATTGCATAAGTAGTACTCTCCGATGCAAATCAAGTCGATGCACCATAGTACAAGCATGAAGATCGATCTATTACACACATGTACCATAGTGGTACACTCCGAGTCAAACTATATATACACACAAAGCAATCGAGGAGCTGGAGCAGATCTTTATGCATAGTGGTACTCTCCGGATGGTGGTATGACTTCCCGAAGGAAAAATCCCGCCAATTCATCGCCGATTGCTTTGAAGCGCTCCTCGATTCCGATCTTCTCCCGCTTTCTTCTCAACTGTAAAAGAATAAGATGAATACATGAGCTATGTGTGTTATATCAAATCACAAATCAAACAATTATTACTGAAACTCAGCACAACTTATGGTAAGAAAATAAATTTGTGAATATTATTTTCGTACCTCTCTATTTCTTTCATTATTCGCTCTCTCGCTGACAATTCTGTGGATGTACTCGCAAACGTAGTATCCACATAGATTAGTCCCCGGTGGTTGTTTTGCGCATTTCTGTACAAGAATATAATTCAGTCAAACAATAATGAAGTATGATAAAGATGTGTGGACCTAGGTAGTACTACTTACTTTGTTCGCACGCCATATCAGCTTCGGTTTCCAATCATGGGACTGATCTTCCTTGATGAAAGTTTCCCATACGCTGCCCGACAAAAGAAAATGCACAAAAGAGTTATCAATCAGTTGATATCAGGAAACTAACAAAAAAACCGATAAGAATTTGAATTACCTTTTGAGCATAAGAAAACAAGACTTGTATTGTATAGGCTCTTTGGTTAGTGAGTCAAAGACTTCAACTTCTCCTTCGTACATTTTAATGACGATAAGAATAAAGTGAAACCTGCGCACGTTTAAATATGTAGTGTCATATATATAAGTGAGCAAAATAGAATGTGTTATAAGAGAGTAACACTCACTGGAAGTTGTAAGGCCAAAGTATTGTGTTTTTGTCACGTTGTCGCTTCAAAAACCTTAGCAAAGTCTCCGGTGTATCCCTGTTATAGAGGGGTTCTTCTATGGTCTTGACATGCATTGTGTCCGGGTCAATGAACCCAATGTCCTTGATTTCATCCCTTTTGCATTCGAGCATCTTCAATCTGCATAACATAGCGCACAAAAGATTATAATTTGCAGATAATCAAGGAGCTGAGCTAAAGACTTCTCAAATTATATAAATAAATCACTTACAGACAATAGCAACTGACGATAGATTTGTCGAGGGCCCGAAGATTGTATAACTGGAAAAGCTCGCAGAAGTCAACGCTCACAGAGTATTCTTGGAAGTAGTGCTCTTCCTTAACTCGTACCATGATAGTCTCCATCCCTCCCTTTGCGGCAACACCGTACCACGTATGCAAGTTACGCATACTTGTTGGTAGCTTGCTGAGATTCTCGACCAAATCTTTCCCTTGAACATATTGATATACTACCTTAGCCATGGCGTAATCGGTTGAGATTTGTCGAGAACTTTGAACGGCCTTCTCGTCAAACACCTTTAGAGGGGGACCGATTTAACGGGTTGTTCTCCGAGCTGGTAGACTTGGTGTATCCCTTTTATCTCCCTGATACCCGAGCTGGTAGTGGGGTTTTTCGCCTCCATAATTTGGTCGTACGACCTTTCAATAGAACGCCTATAGTCAGATGGCGGCGATGGTTCAGGGTTATACAGATTCTCGACTGTACGACGAACCTTCACCGGATCTAGTGTCTTCTCAAAAGGTATCTCTGGCTCTTTCTTAGCAAAAAGGCCCTCAGCTGGGACTCAACGGCTTCCTGGTTTTCCTCGGGAGTTTTTTGCCAAGGTAACTTCTCAATAGGCGGCGGTGGTTTCTCCTTTCTAGATCTCTTCTTAGGCGGCGTACCATTCCGCTTACCAGGCGCTGTCTTACGCGGAGGATCTCGAGGTGGTGGACTCACGCTGGGGTCCCTCTCAGGTAGGTATGGACTTTGCTGCTCATGTGGACTGCTAGGAGGAGGAGTCGAAGGCCTTTGATGCTCATGTGGACTGCTATGAGGAGTCGGTGGCCTTTGCAGAAGGACGATGTGTTTCTTGGGCCATAGAGCGAAACCGTGCTTGACATCGGCAAGTGTCCTCTCATCGTCACCTCTAGGAATATCAAGCTCCACTGATTCAAAAGCCGGAACAACTTCATCCACCCCGACACGAACACAGCCAGGTGGAATGGGCATATGGTGGTGCGTTGCTCCTTCTTCACTTGGGTAAACATAACCGACCGCCACCTTAACAGACGCGGTTCTGAATAACATATAGAGCTCGCAATCTGTCTTCTCGTGACATAATCCACGGGGTAGCTTCCTCCACATCCGTCAAGATGCGTGGAACCCACACTGCTTCTTCGCTGAGATGGGGCGGCATCGGCTTGAGGATCCTGTAGGAACATCGGCTGGTCAGGTGGCCTCTGATTTTTCTCAAGCGCCTCCACCCTAGTTAACAATTCCGTTACAATGTCGGCGTCCTTCTTCTTCTTCCGCGAACGGCTTCTATAAGTGTCGGCGGACTCCGGGAACGCTTCCTTCATGGTGAGACCTGGGCGAGCTCGTACCCGTCCAACGTGTTCAGGATTCCCCAGAGCGAGTGTCAGCTCGTCATTCTCTCTATCGGGAATGTACTTTCGAACCTGTTCAATTGCAGCTACAAGCTTCGGTACGATTTGCTCAATCTTTTCCTTCCATTTTCCCTTCGCAACGATCAGCCCTGTCTTTGGGTCCAACCCTGCCCCATGCGCGAACAACCAGAACTTGGACCGTTCGGGTCAGTCCCATGTCTGTGGAGTGATTCCTGCCATCGGTTCATTTTCATACGCTATCCACCTCGGAATGGCAGTCTTGTACCCACCTGACCCCATATGATGCCAAATTGTCTTCTTTGCAGCATTTTTCTTATTTGTGACCGATCGAGACACAAAAGTAGACGATTGCTTATACCTCTTAAATTCTTGCCAGTGATCCTTTATCTTCACTAGATTATCATCGAATACTGGATCTTCATTCTTATATTAGTCCCATAAATTTTTCTTCCAAGTCTGGAATTGTATGGCCATCTTCTTGAGAGTCCATTCCTTGACTTTATTCTTCTGGCCTTCCGTCATGTCTTCCGGTAGGCTGAAGCGTGTCAGCAGAGTTTCCCAAAGAAACTTTTTCATCGCGTCGTTGACATAACTAGCTTCATTGTCCGCTTTCTTCGGCTTATGCCACTCTCGAATGCTGATCGGTACATGGTCCCTAACAAGAACTCCAGCTTGACTTGTAAATTTGGTGCAGTGATCTTTGGGATGCACCGGTTCACCATTATTCTTAAATGCCGTGAGGGCTAACCTACCCTCGCCCTTTAGAACTCGCGTCGGGCCTCGTTTTGTTTTAACAGACTTGCTCGATGTTCCAGAAGGCTAATAGAAAAATTATTCGTTAATAAGTGAAATACAAATAAATGAATGCATCTAGTGATATGAACATAGACTTGATACATAAATATACACCTCGGCGGAGTTTGTTATGGAAACTTCGTTGTCTCTTCTAACTTGTTCGGACTCAAGTCCCTCGCCGAAATCATTCAGAAAGTCGGCAAAATCTGTTTCATCTCCATCAGCCCCACGGGCACTCTCATATATCAATTTCTGCACCGCTTCTTCCCCCTCCTCATCTCGGACGAAGGTGCCGTCCGCCATAGCTCAATGTCACTACAAAATTAAGAAAGCAATTATATTTCATTCATCTTGTCATGATCATATAACAGATTGCTAGATGGATAACAATTGAAATGAAGAAAGCAATAACCCTAACCCTAATACTTGGCGCTCCTATTTCTCGACCCTAACTCTATGTCGCGGCGGCACCGCCACGGACTCGGCCACGGCCACGGTCTCGGCGTTCCCCCTCCTCCTCTCGATCTTCTCTCTTTTTCTCGACACTAACCCTAACACTCGGCGCTCCTCCTCTCGTTCTTCTCTCTATGTCGCGGCGGCACCGCCACAGACTCGGCGCTAAGGACTCGGCGTTCCCCTCCTCCTCCCCTCATTGTAATAATGCATACATGCAAAAGTAAACGGAACGACGAGAGGATGGAGGAGCATCATAGGAGTAATTAGGTGAGATAAACTAGAACTCAATGTAATCAAGTTGAGCAATTTGTTGATCTTTTATCTTCCGTGTCCATCTATCGGTGACCATCAATACTAATTTCTCTTTTTTCTCTCTCATTCTCTATCTAATGGGACTATAGGGACGCAGGAAAAAAAATTGGAGGGTTATCACACACTCACACCTTGAAAAAAGAAATTGCCCTCTCCCAATTAGGATAAAAGTTTGCCAAAATGTAAAATATATAGTGCCATTTTGACAGAAGAACATGAGCAATTTTAGCAAAGCCCCAGCACGCACGCCCGGATGCATGTCGCGGCGTGACAGAATCAGCTACTGACTAAAACGTGCAGGATCGCGGCGGTGATCGCCTTCGGGCTGTTTGTGGATGGCGCGGCGTCGAACGCAACCGGGGAGCGGGAAACGACGGCGCTCGGGCTGTGCTACGTCCTCAAGGACGGCATCTTCGCCGGCGCGGCGGTGCTCACGCTCGCCGCCACGGCCCTCGCGCTCACCTCCTACATCATGCTCCGCAGGCAGTCAGACGCCGCCGCCGCAGCTGCGCCCAAGACGGCAGGCGGGGAGCAGCTGCCGGCAGTCGCGATGGGGCAGCCGCAGTTCCCGCAGCAGTCTCCTCCGCAGGGGTACGGGCAGGCGCCGCCGCCGAACTACCCGCAGTACTCGCCGCCGACCGCGCCCAGGCCCACGCCCACGCCGCCGCCGCACAGCCCCAGCACGCCTGGCCATTCCGTCGAGCACCTTGTGTGCGGCGTCGATCGGTGGTGTGTGCGGCGGCGTGGCGCGGACGGCGACGGCCTCCACGGTCTCGCGCACAGCGGCGGCGTGGCGCACAGTGGCAGTGGCCACGGTCTCGCGCGGTGGCGGCGTATCGGCGACGGCCAACGGCGCCGGAGAAGGGGAGGAAGGCGACGGGGGCGCGACCAGTACATACCTGCAGAGGCGTGGTGCGCGACGGTGTGGACGACGGCAACGACGTGGCGCTGACGACGGACGGCGGCGAAGGCGTGGTGCGCGACGGCGGCGAAGGCGTGGTGCGCGGCGGCGTGGACGGCGCGCGCGGTCTCCTGCGGCTAAGGGCGTGGACGGCGGCGAAGGTGAATGTGATTTGGGGGAAATTTCCCCGCGCGGCTAAGTGTAAACCAGGCGAACCCCCTTTGGCACCGGTTGGTGGCACCAACCGGTACGAAAGACCTTTCGTACCGGTTGGTGGCACCAACCGGTGTCAAAGGTTTTTTTTTGTTTTTCTTTTTTCTTTTTCTGTTTTCTTTTCTTTTGCTGTTTCTTTTTCTTTTCTTTTTCTTTTCTGTTTATTTTTTCTTCTCTGTTTCTTTTCTTTTCTTTCCTTTTCTATTTATTTTCTATTTATTATTTTATTTTATTTTCTTTTCTTTTCTATTTATATTTTCTATTGCTTTTATTTTTTCTTTTCTTTTCTATTTCTTTTCTATTTATTTTTTCTATTGCTTTTATTTTTCTTTTCTGTTTCTTTTATTTTCTTTTCATGTTTCTTTCTCTTTTATTTTCTATTTCTTTTCTATTTATTTTTTGTATTGCTTTTCTTTTTCTTTTCTTTTCTATTTCTTTTCTATTTATTTTTTCTATTGCTTTTATTTTTCTTTTCTGTTTCTTTTATTTTCTTTTCATGTTTCTTTCTCTTTTATTTTCTATTTCTTTTCTATTTATTTTTTGTATTGCTTTTCTTTTTCTTTTCTTTTGTATTTCTTTTCTATTTATTTTTTCTATTGCTTTTATTTTTCTTTTCTGTTTCTTTTCTTTTCTTTTCCTGTTTCTTTTTTTATTTTCTATTTCTTTTCTATTTATTTTTTGTATTGCTTTTCTTTTTCTTTTCTTTTCTATTTCTTTTCTATTTATTTTTTCTATTGCTTTTATTTTTCTTTTCTGTTTCTTTTATTTTCTTTTCATGTTTCTTTCTCTTTTATTTTCTATTTCTTTTCTATTTATTTTTTGTATTGCTTTTCTTTTTCTTTTCTTTTCTATTTCTTTTCTATTTATTTTTTCTATTGCTTTTATTTTTCTTTTCTGTTTCTTTTCTTTTCTTTTCTGTTTCTTTCTCTTTTATTTTCTATTTCTTTTCTATTTATTTTTTGTATTGCTTTTCTTTTTCTTTTCTTTTCTTTTTCTTTTCTTTACTCCCGCCACGACGCCGTCCGCGCGGGAAACTTGCCCGCCACGATGCCGCGCGTGGGAGAAAAAAGGCGAGAAAGAAAGGGTGGAAATACAATTTTGTTACGATTGAACTCGAATTAAAAGTAGCTCAACTGAAAATTAAGATACATGGCCAGATTTGACTGTTGGAGTCATTCAGTCATACTCGTGCCTAGCCCTATAGTACTCGCCCCTGTAGTCGTCGTAGTCGCCGTCATCATCGTCGCTGGCATCGGGGTCGCGGTAGTCGAACCTCGGCGGGAGAGCACGCGTGGGCTGGGACGAGGGTAGCGCAGGCGGGGGCCACGGTAGGCCATGACGCCCTGGAGAGTCCGGCCGCGCCACCACAGCCGACGGCCGGCCTCGTTGAAGTTCGAAGGAGGCGGGCCTCCCTCCTCGTGCCTGGCAAGCGCCCTCTCACGCCGATTGATGAAGAAGCTTTCCCAAGTCGGGCTGTAGTCGGGATGCCACTGGGGATTCCTCCGCTGCTCTGGCGTGAGCTCGAAGTAGTAGTGGTTCGTGATGGCCATCTCGCGCGCCACACCTAGAGGGACTGGAGGGACCGGTACGCCTCCGACGCTTAGCAACCAGCCGGTCGGGACGCGGTAGCCCGGCGGGCAGGGGTAGTTCGAGGCGCAAAGCGCCCCCGAGGGTTAGATATACGATGGAAGCCATGGGAGAGAATGATGAGGTTTGCAGATATGAGTCTAGATGTGATATGTAAATGGAGGCCAAGCCTACATATATATAGTGAAAAAATGGCGGGATGACGGAGGCGGTGAAAAAATAGGCGGGAAACCCTTTAGTACCGGCTGGTGGGTGCAACCGGTACTAAAGGTGGTTTTCTGTCATGTAACAAAGTTGTCGGTGGGATAAGGACGCGTGGGTAACCTTTAGTACCGGCTGGTGGGTGCAACCGGTACTAAAGGTGGTTTTCTGTCATGTAACAAAGCTGTCGGTGGGATAAGGACGCGTGGGTAACCTTTAGTACCGGCTGGTGGGTGCAACCGGTACTAAAGGTGGTTTTCTGTCATGTAACAAAGCTGTCGGTGGGATAAGGACGCGTGGGTAACCTTTAGTACCGGCTGGTGGGTGCAACCGGTACTAAAGCTGTCGGCATGATAAGGACGCCCTGCTCGATGAGATAAAGCATGTAGCGCACGACGCCCTGTCGAAGGAAGAAGACAAAGTAGAAGCGGCGCCGTGCCTATAAAAGGAGCATCGCCATGGCAAGCAGCTCAACAAGCCAACATGGATGGAGAGTTTCATCCCCATGGATGGAGGAAAGGGTTGGGAAATCTCCCGTGGCGGAACTTCTCGAAGATGCCCTTGGTGCACACGACCTATGGCATCTTCGGAAGTTCCGCCTCGGAAAAATTTCCAAGCCCGTGAAAGACTCCATCTCCTCTAACAATGTTGTGGAAGGATAGGGAAATCTCCCGTGGCGGAACTTCTCGAATATGCCCTTGGTGCACATGCCCTATATATGGCATATTCGGAAGTTCCTTGGAAAAATTTCCATGCAAGCCCGTGAAAGCTCCATTGTTAACATCATTACACAAAAGTGATTTCCATATTGAGATACACAAGTTATGATCCCTATCTAGCTAGTTTTCCGAGTTTTCTTCGTATGTTTCCCTTTCTTCTGACTGCGACGCAACCATGGACAATCTTCATTATTTAAGATGATGCTTGGGTCAGTTTTCACCTTGAAGGGTGGAATATCATCAAACTTATTATAATCTTCTGACATGTCTGTCTTGTCCTCTACTCCCACGATGTTTCTTTTTCCTGAAAGAACTATGTGCCGCTTTGGCTCATCGTATGATGTGTCCTCTTGCCTTTCTTTTCTTTTCTTCGGTTTGCTAGACATGTCCTTCACATAAAAAACCTGAGCCACTTCACTGGCTAGGACGAATGGTTCGGTGTCGTACCCTAGATTCTTGAGATCCACTGTAGTCATTCCGTACTGCGGGTCTACCTGTACCCCGTCTTTCAGGTTGAACCATTTGCACCGGAACAAAGGGACCTTGAAATTAGGTCCATATTCAAGTTCCCATATCTCCTCTATGTACCCATAATATGTGACCTTCTTCCCATTGTCATCTCTGCATCAAAGCGGACACCACTGTTTTGGTTGGTGCTCTTTTTATCTTGGGCGAACGTGTAAAATGTGTTCCCATTAATCTCGTACCCTTGAAAAGTCGATATAGTCGAAGATGGTTGCTTGGCCAACAAGTATAGCTGCTCGTCATCAGTGGCATTCATGAGACGTGTTTGCAACCAACCGCCGAAAGTCTTCATGTGTTCTCCATCAATCCAATCTTCACGTTCCTCCGGGTATTTAGAGCGTAAGATATCCTTGTGTTCCTCTTTGTACGGAGCCACCAAGATGGAATTATGTAGAACTGTGTAGTGTGCTTGAGTGAAAGAATGTCCGTCCATACACGTTATTGCTTTCTTTCCTAGCGTGCCTTTTCCACGCAGTCTCCCCTCATAGCGTGATTCAGGAACACCGATCGGCTTAAGGTCAGGAATAAAGTCAACACAAAACTCAATGACCTCCTCTGTTCCATAGCCCTTGGAGATGCTTCCTTGGCCTAGCACGGTTATGAACATACTTCTTTAAGACTCCCATGAATCTCTCAAAAGGGAACATGTTGTGTAGAAATACAGGACCGAGAACGCCAATCTCTTCGACCAGGTGAACTAGGAGATGTGTCATAATATTGAAGAAGGATGGTGGGAACACCAACTCGAAGCTGACTAGACATTGGACCACATCCTTCTGTAAATTTTGTAGAGTAAGTGGATTGATCACCTTCGAGAAATTGCATTGAGGAAAGCACATAGCTTCACAATGGGTACTCGAACATTTTCCGGCAGAAGCCCCCTCAATGCAACCGGAAGTAATTGTGTCATAATCACGTGGCAGTCATGAGACTTTAGGTTTTGAAACTTTTTCTCAGACATGTTTATTATTCCCTTTATATTCGACGAGAAGCCAGACGGGACCTTGATGCTACTCGGGACTTCAAAAAAGATCTCCTTCTCTTCTTTGGTAAGAGCGTAGCTGGCAGGACCTTGATACTTCTCTGGATTCAGGTTGCTTCCTTCGTGGATACTTTGCTGGTCCTGCCGTGCATCCGGTGTATCTTTTGTCTTCCCATACACGCCCAAGAAGTTTAGCAGGTTCACGCAAAGATTTTTCGTCACGTGCATCACGTCGATTGCAGAGTGAACCTCTAAGAATTTCCAGTAGGGTAGCTCCCAAAATATCGACTTCTTCTTCCACATGGGTACATGTCCATCAACATTCGGAACAGATTGGACCCTTTCCAAAGATCACTTTTAAATCCTTGACCATATCATATATAACTTCCCCAGTAGGGCGGGTAGGCTTCGTTCGGTTATCTGCCTCACCTCCGAAATGCTTTCCTCTCTTTCTTACGTGATGTTGTTTTGGAAGAAATCGACGATGCCCTAGGTACACATTCTTGTTTCCTAAATATATAGTGTCAGTCTCACCTAAACAGTGTGTGCATGCGTTGTATCCCTTGTTTGACTGCCCTGAAATGTTACTAAGAGCAGGCCAATCATTGATGGTTACAAACAACAACGCCCGTAGGTTAAATTCCTTTTGTTCGTGCTCATCCCACACAGGTACACCTTCGTCACGCCACAACTGTAAAAGTTCTTCAACCAACGGCCTCAGGTACACATCAATGTCGTTGCCGGGTTGCCTCGGGCCCTGGATGAGCACGGCATCATAATGAACTTCCGCTTCATGCACAACCAAGGAGGAAGGTTATAGATACATAGAGTCACTGGCCAGGTGCTATGACTGGAGCTCTGCTCACCGAAAGGATTAAAGCCATCGGTACTTAGACCAAATCTTAAGTTCCTTGCGTCATCTGAAAATGACTTGAACTCTCTGTCGATTTTTCTCCACTGCGACCCATCAGCGGGGTGTCTCAGCATCAAATCTTTCTTACGGTCCTCTTTGTGCCATCGCAACAACTTGGCATGCTCTTTGTTTTGGAACAAACGTTTCAACCGTGGAATTATAGGAGCATACCACATCACCTTCGCAGGAACCCTCTTCCTGGGGGTGGACTCGCCCTCAACATCGCCAGGGTCATCTCGTTGATCTTATACCTCAATGCACTACATACCGGGCATGCATTCAAATTCTCGTACTCCGCGGTAGAGGATGCAGTCATTCATGCATGCATGTATCTTCTGCACCTCTAATCCTAGAGGGCGGACAACCTTCTTTGCTTCGTACGTACTAGAGGGCAATACGTTCTCCCCTGGAAGCATCTTCTTTATTATTTTCAGCAACTTTTCAAATCCCTTGTCAGAAGTACCATTCTCTGCCTTCCATTTCCAGCGTGGTACCCAGCTTTTTCTGGCCATCTTCGCAATTTGGGTACAACAGTATCTTGTGATCCTCTAACATTTTCTGCAACTTCAACCTCTCCTTTTCACTTCCGCAGCTTATCTTCGCATCAAGAATGGCCCGACCCAAATCGTCATCGGGGTCATCAAAAATGGGCTCATCAAATATGGGCTCTTCTTCAGCTTCGTCTTCCCCCATTCTACTATCACCGTCTTCAGTGAACATAGGATAGTTGTCACTATCCTCTTCTTCTTCGTTGTCTTCCAATATAATCCCTCTTTCTCCGTGCTTGGTCCAACAATTATAGCTGGGCATGAAACCGTTCTGCAGCAGGTGGACGTGAATGGTCTTTGAGGTAGAGTAATCCGTCATATTCTTACAGGAACTACATGGACAATAGATGAAACCATTCGACTGCCTGTTTGCCTCACGTTGAGAAAATAATGCATGCCATTAATGAAGTCGGGATGGCACCGGTCACCGTACATCCATTGTCGATTCATCTGCATTTTATATGTATATCAAATATCATTAATTACACAACATCGTGGATATATGAGTGACAAACTAAATTAATATTCAAGTTCATCAGATAAAACTAAGTTTTTTATAAAAAAGAAGAGGCTCACCGAGGTTGTACGGTGCCGGCTAGGGGACGACGCTGGCGAGCGGTGAGGACGGGATGATACTAATTAAAACCTACAAAATATACCATAATTTCAGCTCAAATTGATTATAAAAAGTAAAATCCCCAACTTAGGAATTTCATCGAACACCTTGCTAGCACTAGAAAAATAGTACGAGTTAAAACTACCAAAGAGATGTGCAAAATTAGGAACGCCGGAAGAAAGGATGATATTGCTAACCGTTGGATAGATGAATGCCCTTATTCTTGTTAAAATGGTGGAGAAAAATTAGTGATTTATTGGAGTGTGAGAGGTGCAAAAATTTTGTGTGTGAGAGGAAGAACAGGAAAAGGAGCCAGGGGACGGCCAGGGGACGGGCTCGATGATGATATAGGGGGACCCTTTGGTACCGGTTCGTGTTACAAACCGGTACCAAAGGTCCTGGGCCCCGCGTCTGACAAATGGCCGAAGACATTTCATACCGGTTCCTAACACGAACCGGTACGAAAGCCCCTAAAGAACCGGTGCCAATGCTCCTCGCACGCTGAGCCCGCGAACCGGTGCAGATTGCCCCATTGGCACCGGTTCGTAAGGGAACCGGTACCAATGGCTTAGATGGATGCCCCATTTTCCACTAGTGTGGGGCTCTGATACCATGTTAAGATTCATGCACTAGCCACTTGAACCAAAAGTCCGAACTGATGGAAAGGGCTAGGCAATCTACTTATACACTTCAACAGATGACTGGATTTTTTTAGATAAAAGGAATATATTAATATAAAAATATACCAATTACACACAACCTCTGCAACAACGCCCCACCCTAATGACAGTACGGATGCACACATCCAAAAAAGAGTAAATAAAACTAAGAAATAAAAGTTCCGCTATAGCCTTCTAGACCTAACAACACCAATACAACCACCACCGTAACAACACCTGAAGCACAGACTCTTCAAAAGCTACGCCTCCAAGAAGGGAACAGTTCACCAGCACTGTCGTCGCCCGATCAAAGGTCTTAGGTTTTCACTCTCCACTCTCAAAACAATGCCTCCAACAAGAACATTGCCAGGCACAACCAGCTTCTAAGGCCAGACCTTGGGTTTTCACCTTGAGAGGTAAGACTCTGAACTTCCCCTGTGTTGCCGCCCCCACATCCATATCACTGCTGCAGAGCCCGGGCAAGCAGATTCCTCGGCATCACGGAGACTCGAACCTCCTTTAGCCAGTCCACCAATCCGGCCTTCATGATATTCCTTCTTCTGACTTCACCATGGACCAAAAAGTTACCTGATGTCAACACAGAATAGAGCTTCACGCCGCTCCCTCCAGAACCAAATGGTCGGAATAAAAAAATGGGTGCGCGCGACCGAATACCACCCGATCCAGCAAACTGTAGGCAAAAGATGCATTGTTCCATTTGTCAGTGGAGCTTTTCGGAACTCATCTCTTCAGCCAGATCAAAGCAAACAGACCTCCGCAAGATCTTCATCCTCGCATGCGAGAAAGCTGAGGACCACCACCAAAAACAACGCAAGTCAGCAGCCCTCACGCCGCCAATCCCTCATGCCGGATCACCAAGAAAGAGGACAACAAGGCGGATCATGCGTACCATCGCCGAACCGTTACCAGGGGCGGAGGCCGCCACCGCTCCACCGAATCCTCCATGGCTACCGACGGAGAGCCTCAGGCCCCGGCCAAGTAGCTATGTCGCCCGGCTTCCTCCACCTGCGCTACATCACCTCCCATGGAACGCCACCGCGGAAACCCTCTTCTCCCTCGTCGATTCGACGGAGGGGGTGCCGCCACCACCGCCAGAGCCAGGCCGGGACCGGGGCCATGGCCGGTGCCGAGGCACGGGGGCCAGGGCCGAGGCCTGCACCGGGGTCGGGGCCGCGGGCGGCAGCGGTAGCGGCTGAGGGCGACGGGCGGCGGGTGGCTGTGGGGCGCAGGGGGAGGAGGAGCCTCCTCCATCGCCCGGGAGGGGGGTGGGAGATGGAGGCGGTGGGTTACCTAAAGGACAAGAGTCTGATCGGATGACTGGATGTATCCATGTTCCAGGGCTTTACCTCCCATCATAGGCGGATCTACCATCCCTGTTGCCCGGGCAGCCGCCCAGGCTTCCGGCCGGCCGGCAAGCCTATTTTCATCCGTATTTCATATGAATTTGATAAAAAAAAATAGCATACTAAGCATGTTTGCCCGGGCTTCAAAATTCTCTTGGGTCCGCCTATGCCTCCCATACCTTCAAATACATTTCACCATAAGCAATTTTTAGTTAATTTCTAGCCACTTTCTTTGGGATTTCGTAGTGACAAACGTATACTGAAGATAGATTTAACAATTCTCACAATGCATGTTACAGTGCTAAGACGAGTTGTCACGTGTTTCATGTTCACATGGGAAAATGTTGCCTTATTCTTCTCCTAAAGACAGAACAAGGTGCGATTTATTTATGCCAGGCATGTTACTCTGCTAGCTAGTTCACAGATATCTAAGTTCCAACTACCAAATTTGATATATTATCACTATTCTTGATTGGCGTAATAAGTGAAACCCAGTAGTACTTCTCACACTATACGGTGGTTACCCATCTTCACGACTACTTTAATTTCAGCATGTTTAAGGGCATCTTCAACCATGCGACCCAAACGGACGCGCGGGGCGGTTTGTTTTGTGCCGTTTGGTGGCCGCGTGGACACCCGGACAGCGGCCCGCATCCGCGTGTCCGTTTGGGTCGCACGCTGCGCCCAACGCACGAACGTAGCGCATATGTAATAAAAAATAAAATGAAAATGGAAAAGGAAAACAATAACAAAAAATTTAAACTAGTGGTTCATTAAACTTAGCAATATTTTGGGCAATTTTCACACAAAAGAAAGCCCTATATGGGCTTTAAACTATAAAAAAAAAGCAAACCCTAGCCAGGGTTTGCGAGCATGGTGGCCGCCGGCAGTACTACTCCCAGTAGTACTCGTCGTCGTCACCTTCGATGAGACGACGCCCCCGGCGGCGACGGGCTGTTCCGGCTGGACACGCCGGAGGGCGCCGGGGACTCCGGCCAGGGCGACCACTGCGCCCTTTCCCGGGCGGAGTGCGGGTCGGAGGGCTCGCCGGCCTGCGCGCCGTGCCCTCCGCGCGGACTCCTTCGGAGCTGCTCTCGCTGGCCTGCAGCTCCGCCTCCCGGAGCGCGGCCCGCGCTCTTCCGCCCGGATCACGGCCTGGCGCTCCTCCTCCCGGAGCGCCGCCTGGCGCGTGGCCTCCTCCTCCCGGCGAGCCATCTCGAGGAAGGCCCACGCCTCCGCCTGGGCGTCCTCCTGGGCCTTCCTGGCCTTCTCCTCCAGCGCGGAGGCGCGCAGCGTCTCGGCGAGGTGCGGCCATCTGGCCAGCTCGTCGAGGTCCCGCTGCTCGCGGGACGCCGCGAGCGCCACCTGCAGCTCGGGGTCGTCCTCCTCCTGGGGCTCAGGCTGCGGATGGGGCTGGGGCTGGGGCTTGTCGATGTAGAGGGCGCCGGGGCGGCGGCTAGCCCGCCTTGCAGGCGTGCGCGGCTGCGCGCGCGAGGCCGCGCCATCGCGGACGTGAAGCACGTGCGCCGGCGCGCATCGTGCTCCACCTCGAACCACAAGTCCAAGTTGGGACTTGCGTCGCCGTACGCGGGGTGCTCCTGGAGGTCCGCCGGCAGCTGTGCGCGGCGCCTCCGGATCTCCGCGAGCACGGCCGGAGCCGGGATGGGCGGCACCGGAACGATCTGGGCTCTGGTGCCGGCCGTGGGGAGGTGCACGTCCCCCCACGGCATTGGGACGCCGACGTCCCAGAACATCTGCGCCACCACTACGGTGACGTAGATCCGGTCGCGGCTGGGAGGATCCGGCGGCCCCATGTCGAATGCCGGCGGTCCGCCGGCTGCTGCCGGCCTCGTGGTCGTTCGCGGACGGGAGGAACTCCCGCTTCGGGGCCATGGCGGCGCGGAAGTTCTAGCTCGCGCGTGCGTGTGGCCGGAGTGGAGAGTGGGGACTGGATAGCGACAGTCCCCCTCCCCCAGTCCACATTTAATAGGACTGGGGCACCGACAGCTTTGCCAGCCACGCGGACCAGGCGGACACGCGAGGACGCCGCGTGCCATCCGCGGCCACGCAAACCCGGCCCAGATTTGGGCCGGGTTTGCGTCGTTCCGGACGCCGCGGCCATCCGCATTCCTGGTGCGTCGCCGCGTTGTAGGCGTTTTTATCCGGCTGAATCCATCCGGACGCGCGGGCGCGGGATGGGTCGCCGCGTTGGAGATGCCCTAACTTCTCTGTTTCTTTTGGGTGCGCTTCGTGCAGAGCTGCTATTTATTGTTGACAATAACACCATATCAATCATATTGACCCTTGTTCCATGACATCACACTTCTTTATTTTTTGAATTCTAAACAATTATTTGAGTAAACAACAATGAATAAGATATGTAATAGTAAATCTTGAAATAATAAAATAAATTTAATTTAATTTTTAACTATTTTTTAGCTCGAAAACTAAAAGCTGAAAAACTCCTATTCCATTTTGAATTTGACGAATCAAAACAGTCGTTGAAATCGGATAGGAATTTTTGCGTAGATATATTTTCATATAAAAAATGTTTTCGTTGGTGGTCGTATGCAACCAGAAAACCTATTTAACCGATACATGACGCAATTTTATAAAAGAAAGTCAAAATTCATTTATATTAATTTTCCTTAAAACTATATGACGTAAAACTGGGCATCTCGAAAAATTGTACTTTTTGAATTTTCTACCATTTTATTTTATTTTTTGAAAAACTAAAAAGGCGATATCGATCGCATGTGGTGCGCGTGGAGCAAAGAAAAGAGCTTGTGCCAACGGCTTTGCCGTCGGCATAGGGCCTAGTCCTAACGTCATTTATCTCTCTGTCACGGTGGACCCTCTTGTGCCGATGGTCACTCTCGTCACACGATGAAGCTATGCTGACGGGGGCCGTCGGCACAAGAGAGCCTATGCCGACGGCTAAACTGTGACGACGGCGTTGTTGGTTGACTGCCATGACCAGGTCTTGTGTCGATGGCCCCGACAAAAAAAACGTCAGCATAGTTTCTAGCCATCGGCACAGCGTGTGTTTCCCGTAGTGAATGAAGATATCATGAACGTGATCTACATTCTCCTATTATGATCATTGGCACTTTTTGGTTGTGTTTCTCTGGTTTATTCTTTTTCCTGTCGTGCTTCGTGTTCAGGCCCTTAATATATAGCTAAGATAGGAGGTGCAAGTGAAAATTTCTGTGAAGATCCATGAGTAGGTGGTTTGTCATATCGCTTACATCTGAATTAGTGCGAAGGTTAAAAACATGAAGTTATGCAGATGGCTTGAAAATGCTTTCTTTACTTCTACATTCGTAATGCGTGTGGCTTGTAGATCTATGAGCTACACAAATAAAAAATTAACAGACAAACACCATGACTATCATAAAATATGATCTTGACATGTATATCCATTTAAGTTGGTACTTTTTACATTATTTTAGTCAAAGACTTACAATGGTAACTTAGCTACGAGCCCATAATGCACACCACTTCGTTCTTGGGATCTAGGTAACTACCAACAACTTGCAAGATCAGGCAGCATTTTTTTGTTAAAAGTTCGCCGATTTATTCACAATCCTCACTGAAGCGTGGCAAATCTTCTTGTTGTACAGTTTGTTGTAGCAGATAGATGGAAATTCGTCGTGCTAAGACCCAAATAACCAGCGCACAAGAGTAGCAATTATCCTTAGTTCTTTATCGCGGTAAGCACAAAGAGAACAGGGGCCAACGACATCAGGCACTCAAAGCTCGAGATCTTGTTTCTTCCAATCAAGTATATATTTTAGGTTTGCACATTGAGACATGCGAGTTGGTTGTCCGCTGTTCATCATGGGTGGGAAACCTGATGCTATTATTGTGGAAGAAAAAGGCACAATTTACTCTCGAAAGGGAAGCCTATGTGGAAATAGTTTCCGTGATACCTCATCCTTATGCAGATAAATATTACAGAGGACAATGAAAATATCATGACCATGATCTCCATTCTCTTGTTGCGATTGTTGGCATTTTTAGTTGTGTTTCTCTTGTGTTCCTTTTCTAATTGTGCTTCATGTTTGGGCCCTTTATATTAGCAAAGATAGGCAGTGAAATTGAAAATTCAGGTGTAATTGTACTGATTGTAATCGAAAGCATAGTAGGTGGTGCATTATATTATTGCTTAGATAATAGTTAATTCTTATAACAAGACAAACATTTTAAAAAACAAGTACGAAGGATACGAATCCAATGGTATGGTTTTTTCTGTCATATAAATTATTATACTTAAATTTATGATCAAAGGTTTACAAAAAAATCAGTGGGGCCTTATCAACCTAAAGGGGGAAGTAACATAGATGTGAAACAAAGGTCGAGGCAAAAGTATATAAATTTAGGTGTCAAAACAAGTGCTCGCATTTCCCGTAGACAAAAGTATAAATTTAGGTGCCAAACCACCAAAAGTAGAAGTTATGTAGATATGAATTACTGTGAAGACTAAAAGCATGAAGTTATGGAGATGGTTTGAAAATGCTTCCCCGCTTCTGCATTCATAATGCTAGTGGCTTGTAGATCTATGGGCTAGTCAAAAATAAAAATAAATAGACACACCCCATGACTATCACTAGTACAAATCAGGCGTTCGAAGGCTTCCCATGGCACATAAGGCCCTTTCTGTGTGCTATGCAAAGCAACGTTGATGTCCCAAAAATCCGACCATTTGCCTACTCTCTGCCGGCCCTCATCGCGAAAACGACGCAAACGGTCAGCAGAAATGGAAGGGTATGCGATATGATGAAAATGACTCCCCGAAGAATCATATGATGAAAATGACTCCCCGAAAAATCATATGATGAAAATGACTCCCAAAAGAGAGGATGGAGGCGGTGCTAAGGACTCAGTTTTCTGCAGAGCCATTTGACCATTAACAGGTTGGTGTCTCTGTGTTTCTGAAGCTCGGTGAAGGCGCACCCCTGGTCTCCGACCCTAGTGTCGAGTTATCGTTGGATGACTTTGACTCGCTGGAGGTCTTCATCGATGAACCCAAGCCGAAGTGAAAAAAATGTGCATCCTCCAAGAGCAGAGTCGGCGTTGATGTGGCCTCGGGCTCCCGCAAAGGCCGTGATGACGAAGATTTTTAGTTTAACTATTTATTGTACTACATTTTTATATGTAATATGGGTGGAAAATATTGATCATGAACTCTTAAAATATTAAATGTATCCTAATTTAGTGTGTTTTTTCTATCTGCAATGTTTGATTAATATGTGTGTGTGTGTGTGTTGCCAAATCTATGAACTGGTATCTTTATTCAAAGGAGGAGCTATTCAACCTTCCGTCTTAACTTACACACAGTTTTGTACGCAAGAGCTCGTATGTGACAATGACTATTGCACACGGCTTGTCAAAACCAGCTGTGTGTGTGACATACCAATGACATAAGGTAAAGAAACGCTGTGCGAATATTGAAACCACTTTATGATTATTCGAGCAAAACCGTGTGTGATGTGCACATCTTCCTTAAAAACTGGACCCCTTCCTATCGGAGCCGCTACCAACTTTCTTGTATAAATAAGGACCGGTGACCTTATCCGGTCTCATTCTACTCCATAGCTGCCCCTCTATACAACCAAGACTGGTCCTCGAAAAACTCACATGATGACATGGGCATATCTTATCAGATACCAACTACTATTAACATATGAGGATGTGGTCCAGCAGAAGGCCCACGAAGCCCATGACACAGTAAGCACTAGAAGCCCTGAACCTGGCGTGAAATACAAGGACAGCCCATACAGGGATAATCGAGTATGTAACCGACCCAAAATCCTAAGACCTAGCCTCCTATATAAGGACCACGAGGGATCGACGGGGAGGACGACTAGACGATACGCCATCACACCATATCCATCATGGCAGTCTTACTTGTAACCCTAATCATCATCAATCAAGAGGGGTCTAAAGCCGGGTAAATCGTGCCCCGTTTGTTGTTCTGTTTGTACGCCGATGAATCCACTAGCGCGCTCATCTTCCCTAAAACCCAAGTCCATAACCAACGCTCATTTTTCACAAACCTATTTTCAGAACATTTTTCTTAATAAAATGCGGGCGAGAATACTGACAATTAACCTTACACTGCTGCTTGGGTTCAGATTGTACAATTCATGCATGGTTTTACTCCATTGTTTTGTAATAAACTTCTGACGTCGAGATAGCTGGCTTGCTGCAAATTCTAGCAAGATTTACTTAGTACTTTTGGTTTTGTGCTTTATAATTGACAGAATTAGTGAGGTGTCACAAAATTAGTTTCCTGAACGATGTCATATTTGAAATGTGCCTCCTTACCTGAGGTCTGAAGCAATTAGTCGGCTTAAAAACATAGGCTCACTAAAGTAACATATATGCACGGTGCAACAACCTATGTTCTGTATTGTCTACACACTTAATGTAAGGTCTGGTTGTGGTACCTAAGTTTGTATATTATGAATTTAATGAGACATTATGAATCTATTTGTTGATATCTGGCTTGCAATTTTTACAATGACATTTATTTTATATTACTTGATGTGACATTGTTGTCATCGGCAAATCTCAGACTAATGCATGCTCCGCCGAAGCTCTGCCAATAATGATTTCCCCCTTATATGTTGGATATTCGAAGCATTTCACACCACTGGCGTGCTGTGGCGCCGCGCCATACTTCCTAGTAAATATGGAAAAGTATTCTAGTTTGTTATCCGATTCCTTCTCTTCGTTTGGACAGACGATCATCCGACCGATGGTTTCAGTTCAATCTAATGTTGGATGATTTCCCTATAAATTCTGATCAACCCCACGTTCCCCTACCCCCTCCACCACGTTCCCCACTCCTCCACCACGGTGGCAAACCTGGCGGTGGCGACGCGCTCGCTGCTGACCGGCGTAGAGAGATCGAGTACGCAGGGGCAGGAGCTAGCACGGCTAGGGCTTTGATTCGAGGACATCCGGGTGACTCTGTCGGTGCTCGATGCCATAATACGGCTGATCCAAATGCCCAATGTTGAGCTCGCAGCCGTTGGGCCGCACATTGGCCGAGCCATCATCCCCACCGTTGTTGTGCCCAAGGTATTCGACGCCTTGCATGGGCGCGAGCTGTCGCTGATCCAGGGCGGCTCCGGCAACTTCCCAAGGTAGCTCGCCGTGTGCGTTGTCACCTCGAGTAGACATTTTCCTGGCCACCCAGTGTCGCACAGACACCTCGGAATTCCCACATCTTGCCTCTCGCGTTTTCTCGCTAACATCATCATGTACTTCTGCGACCACGACCTCGCCGGCCGTACTTCTTCGCCGAGGTCGACGTTGTTATAGAGGGGCTGCAGAAAAACATACATGTACCTCGTCAGCTGCTCCATGTGGAAGCATATTTTTCAAATTGATTGTAGCAATTTTATTTCTTTGGAAGCACATAAGCAAATTATGGGAAGCATGATTTTGTATCCATGATTAGTCATATGAAAGACAAAAAGTTTACATGTTGTCGATGCAAGTTTCATTAGTTATGGAAGCAAACACTAGTAGAAAACAAGGTTTTCATTTGGAGCTGCCCGGAAAGTCCTGATGGCGTTACAAACCGGAACTATTGCTCATATTAGTCTCGGTTCGAATGGCTAGGACACCAAAAAGTTTTAGTCCCGGTTTCTAACTAAATCTTTAGTCCAGGTTGGAGACACCAACCGAGACTAAAGGAGTTGCAACAAGCTGCCTTTGGTGCGAAATTCTTTATTTTCGGTTGGTGTTATAAATCGGGACTAATCCCTTTAGATATAGGTAGGCTAGGTGATTGGTACGCGTAGATGCACACGTCCGTTGGGAACCCCAAGTGGAAGGTATGATGCGTAAAGAAGCAAGTTTCCCTCAGTATGAAACCAAGGTTATCGAACCAGTAGGAGCCAAGAAGCACGTGAAGGTTGTTGGTGGAGGAATGTAGTGCGGCGCAACACCGGTGAAACCGGCGCCAACGTGGAACCTGCACAACACAATCAAAGTACTTTGCCCCAACGTATTGAGGTTGTCAATCTCACCGGCTTGCTGAAAACAAAGGATTAAGTGTATCGAGTGGAAGATGGTGTTTGTTTGAAAAGAAACAGTAGAATGTATTCAGATGTAAAGAATGGACCGGGGTCCACAGTTCACTAGTAGTGTCTCTCCAATAAGATAACTAACATGCTGGGTGAACAAATTACAGGTGAGCAATTGACAAATAAAGATTCAATACATATCAACGATGATTACTATGTGATTTAATCAGGGCATTACGACAAAGTACATAGACCGCTATCCAGCATGCATCTATGCCTAAATAATCCACCTTCGGGTTATCATCCGAACCCCTTCAGTATTAAGTTGCGAACAACAGATAATTGCATTAAGTATGGTGCGTAATGTAATCAACACAAATATCCTTAGACAAAGCATCAATGTTTTATCCCTAGTAGTAACAACACATCCACAACCTTAGAACTTTTCACTGTCCAGATTTAATGGAGGCATGAACCCACTATCGGCATAATTACCCCTCTTGGAGTTACAAGTATCAACTTGGTGAGCCTCTACTAGCAACGGAGAGCATGCAAGAACATAAACAACACATATATGATAGATTGATAATCAACTTAACATAGTATTCCCTATTCATCGGATCTCACCAAACACAACATGTAGCATTACAAATAGATGATCTTGATCATGTTAGGCAGCTCACAAGATCTAATACAATGAAAGCACAAGCGGAGAAGACAACCATCTAGCTACGCTATGGACCCATAGTCCAAGGATGAACTACTCACGCATCAATCCGGAGGCGGGCATGATGATGTAGAGCCCCTCCGGTGATGATTCCCCTCTCCGGCAGGGTGCCGGAGGCGATCTCCTGAATCCCCGAGATGGGATTGCGGCGGCGGCCTCTCGGTAATGTTTTCCGTATCGTGGCTCTCGGTAGGGGTTTCGCGACGGAGGCTTTAAGTAGGCGGAAGGGTAGGTCAAGGGCGTCACGAGGTGGCGACACACGGCGGCTGCCCGAGCCGCGCCACCCTGGTGTCTGGCCACCTCGTGGCTTCTCCTCTTCGGACTTCGGAAGCTTCGTGCAAAAATAGGCCCCTGGGCGTTGATTTCGTCCAATTCCGAGAATATTTCCTTACTAGGATTTCTGAAACCAAAAATAGCAGAGCAACAACGGCACTTCGGCATCTTGTTAATAGGTTAGTGCCGGAAAATGTAAAATAATGTAAAGTATGTGTAAAACACTCAAGTATTGTAATAAAAGTACCATGGAACATAAGAAATTATAGATACGTTTGCGACGTATCAAGCATCCCCAAGCTTAGTTCCTACTCGTCCTCGAGTAGGTAAACGATAACACAAATAATTTCTGAAGTGACATGCTACCAACATAGTCTTGATCAACATTATTGTAAAGCATATGAGATGAATGGAGTGATCTGAACAAAAGATTGCTAACAAAGATAATGACTAAGCAAATGAATCATATAGAAAAACTTTTCATGAATAATACTTTCAAGACAAGTATCAATAAGACTTGCATAAGAGATAACTCATAAGCAATAAATTCAAAGTAGAATGCATTGAAGCAACACAAAGGATGATTAAGTTTCAGCAATTGCTTTCAACTTGTAACATGTATATCTCATGGATATTTGTCAACATAGAGTAATATAACAGGTGCAATAAGTAAACATGTAAGAATCAATGCACACAGTTAACACAAGTGTTTGCTTCTAAGATAGAAGGGAATGGGTAAACTGACTCAACAATAAAGTAAAAGATTGGCCCTTCGCAGAGGGAAGCATTGATTACTATTTTTGTGCTAGAGCTTTTGTTTTGAAAAGATAGAAACAATTTTGTCAACGGTAGTAATAATTCATATGTGCTATGCATAATACTTCCTACAAGTTGCATGTCTCATGCATAGAGTACTAATAGTGCTCGCACCTTGTCCTACTATCTCGGAAAACACGGATTCTCATCGCATAACATATGCTTCAACCAAGTGTCACAAAGGGGTACCTCTATGCCTGTACAAAGGTCTAAGGAGAAAGCACGCATTGGATTTCTCGCTTTTGATTATTCTCAACTTAGACATCCATACCGGGACAACATAGACAACAGATAATGGACTCCTCTTTTAATGCTTAAGCATTCAACAACAGTTAATATTCTCATAAGAGATTGAGGTTGTATGTCCAAACTGAAACTTCCACCATGATACATGGCTTTAGTTAGCGGCCCAATGTTCTTCTCTAACATATGCATACTCAAACCATTTGATCATGAAATCCACTACTTCAGACAAGACGAACATGCATAGCATCTCACATGATATCCAACAAAGATAAAGTTGATGGCGTCCCAGAAAACATGGTTACCGCTCAACAAGCAACTTATAAGAATTAAGACACATAATTACATGTTCATCACCACAATAGTTTTTAAGCTATTTGTCCCATGAGCTATATATTGTAGAGGTAGAGGAATGAAATTTTAAAGGTAGCACTCAAGTAATTTACTTTGAAATGGCAGAAAAATATCACATAATAGGTAGATATGGTGGACACAAATGGCATGGAGTTTGGCTCAAGGTGTTTGGATGCACGAGAAGCATTTCCTCTCAGTACAAGGTTTGGGCTAGCAAAGTTGTTTGAAGCAAACACAAGTATGAACAGGTACAGCAAAACTCACACAAGAACATATTGCAAGTATTATAAGGCTCTACACTGTCTTCCTCGTTGTTCAAACACTTTACCCGAAAATATCTAGACTTAGAGAGAACAATCATGCAAACCAAATTAAACAAGCTCTACAGTAGTTCTTCATTAATAGATTAAACTACATGATGCAAGAGCTTAAACATGATCTATGAGAGCTCAAACAATTGCCAAATTGTCAAACCATATGCATCATTTTCCAATTCCAACCATATAGCAATTTAACGAAGCAATAAGCTTTCGCCATGAACATTAAAGCACAATTAAGAACACAAGTGTTCCATAAGAAAAAGCGGAGCGTAATATCTCCAATATAAGAATGGCGAGATCCAACTTTATTCAAAACAAAAACAAAAATAAAAACAAACCGACGCTCCAAGTAAAGAACATAAGGATGTGACGGAATAAAAATATAGTTTCACTAGAAGTGACTGATAATGTTGTCGATGAAGAAGGGGATGCCTTGGGCATCCCCAAGCTTAGATGCTTGAGTCTTCTTAAAATATGCAGGGATGAACCACCGGGGCATCCCCAAGCTTAGACCTTTCACTCTTCTTGATCATAGTATATCATCCTCTTCTCTTGACCCTTGAAAACTTCCTTCACACAAACTTCAAGCAAACTCATGAGAGGGTTAGTGCATAACCACAAATTCATATATTCAGAGGTGACACAATCATTCTTAACACTTCTGGACATTGCACAAAACTTCTGAAAGTTAATGGAACAAAGAAACTCATTCAACATAGCAAAAGCGGCAATGCGAAATAAAAGACAGAATCTGTCAAAAACAAAACAGTCCGTAAAGATGCATCTGGACTGGGCACTTAACTTGCTCAAATGGAAAAACTCAAAACTAATGAAAGTTGCGTACATATCTGAGGATCACGCTCGTAATTTTGCAGATTTTTTCGAATTTTTACAGAGACTTATGCCAGAATTCGTGACAGACAGCAATGCTGTTTCTGCGCAGCGATCCCAAATATAACATCAACTTTAACATAGAAACTTTACTTGGCACAAAAAACATGATAAGGAGAGGTTGCTACAGTAGTAAACAACTTCCAAGACTCAACAAAACAAAAATTGCTGTAGTAAAATAAACACATGGGTTATCTCCCAAGAAGTGTTATTCTTTAACGCCTTTCAGCTAGGCGCAGAAAGTGCAAATCAAGTAACATCAAGAGAAGAAGCATCAACATTATAGCTTGTTCTAATAATAGAATCAAAAGACAACTTCATTCTCTTTCTAGGGAAGTATTCCATACCTTTCTTGAGAGGAAATTGATATTTAATATTACCTTCCCTCATATCAATAACAGCACCAACAGTTCGAAGAAAAGGTCTTCCCAACACAATAGGACAAGATGCATTGCATTCGATATCCAAGACAACAAAATCAACGGGGACAAGGTTATTGTTAACCGTAATGCGCACATTATCAATCCTCCCAAAAGGTTTCTTTTTAACATTATCGGCAAGATTAACATCCAAATAACAATTCTTCAATGGTGGCAAGTCAAGCATATCATAAATCTTTTTAGGCATAACAGAAATACTTGCACCAAGATCACATAAAGCATTACATTCAAAGTCATTGAATTTCATTTTAATGATGGGCTCCCAACCATCTTCTAACTTCCTAGGAATAGAAGCTTCAAGTTTTAATTTCTCTTCCCTAGCTTTAATGAGAGCATTTGTAATATGTTTTGTAAAGGCTAAATTTATAGCACTAGCATTGGGACTTCTAGCAAGTTTTTGTAAGAACTTTATAACTTCAGTAATATGACAATCATCAAAGTCTAAACCATTATGTTCTACAGCAATGGAATCATTGTCACCAATATTTTGAAAAATTTCAGCAGTTTTATCACAAACAGTTTCAGCAGTTTCAGGCAGTTTTGTGCGCTTTGCACTAGGAGTAGAAACATTGCCAACACCAATTATTTTACCATTGATAGTAGGAGGTGCAGCAACATGTGAAGAATTAAAATTACTAGTGGTGGTAATAGTCCATACTTTAGCTACATTATTTTCTTTAGCAAGTTTTTCTTTTTCTTCTCTATCCCACCTAGCACGCAATTTAGCCAACATTCTAATATTATCATTAATTCGAACTTGGATGGCATTTGTTTTAGCAAACCTAGCATCTTCAACTTTCTCAGGCATAACTTTCAATTTTAAAAGATCAACATCAAGAGCAAGACTATCAACCTTAGAAGCAAGAATATCAATTTTACCAAGCTTTTCTTCAACAGTTTTATTGAAAGCAGTTTGTGTACTAATAAATTCTTTAAGCATGGCCTCAAGACCAGAGGGTACAATCTTATTATTGTTGTAAGAATTACCATAAGAATTACCATAACCATTACTATTAGAAGGATATGGCCTAAAGTTGTTGTTACCATAATTATTCCTATAAGCATTGTTGTTGAAATTATTACTTTTAATGAAATTCACATCAACATTTTCTTCTTGAGCAACCAATGAAGCTAAAGGAACATTATTAGGATCAATATGAGATCTACCATTTGCAAGCATAGACATAATAGCATCAATCTTATCACCTAAAGAAGAGGTTTCTTCAACAGAATTTACCTTCTTACCTTGAGGAGTTCTTTTAGTGTGCCATTCAGAGTAATTGATCATCATATCATCAAGTAATTTAGTTGCGGCGCCCAGAGTGATGGACATAAAAGTACCTCCAGCAGCTGAATCCAATAGGTTCCTCGAGGAAAAATTCAATCCTGCATAAAAGGTTTGGATGATCATCCAAGTAGTCAGTCCATGGGTTGGGCAATTCTTTACCAAAGATTTCATTCTCTCCCATGCTTGAGCAACATGTTCATTATCAAATTGTTTAAAGTTCATAATGCTACTTCTCAAAGATATAATCTTAGCAGGAGGATAATATTTACTAATAAAAGCATCTTTGCATTTAGTCCATGAATCAATACTATTCTTAGGCAAAGAAAGCAACCAATCTTTAGCTCTTCCTCTTAATGAGAAAGGAAACAATTTCAGTTTTATAATATCACCATGTATATCCTTATACTTTTGCATTTCACAAAGTTCAACAAAATTATTAAGATGGGCAGCAGCATCATCAGTACTAACACCAGAAAATTGCTCTCTCATAACAAGATTCAGTAAAGCAGGTTTAATTTCATAGAATTCTGC
Organism: Lolium multiflorum; assembly: GCA_030979885.1. Taxonomy (NCBI): domain Eukaryota; kingdom Viridiplantae; phylum Streptophyta; class Magnoliopsida; order Poales; family Poaceae; genus Lolium; species Lolium multiflorum. Next base: position 101,401,601 of record CM061750.1, on the reverse strand, counting down.
TGTAGTAGCATGTGGAGCAATAGGAGTACATATAAAATCATTATTATTTGTGCTAGTGAAGTCACACAACTTAGTATTTCCAGGAGTACCCATTATAACAGTAGTAAAATAAACTAAGCAAATAAACTAAAGACAAGTAACTAATTTTTTGTGTTTTTGATATAGAGAACAAGACAGTAAATAAAGTAAAGCTAGCAACTAATTTTTCGTGTGTTTTGTTTAAGTGCAGCAAACAAAGTAATAAATAAAATAAAGCAAGACAAAAACAAAGTAAAGAGATTGGAAGTGGAGACTCTCCTTGCAGCGTGTCTTGATCTCCCCGGCAACGGCGCCAGAAATTTAGCTTGATACGCGTAGATGCACACGTCCGTTGGGAACCCCAAGTGGAAGGTATGATGCGTATAGAAGCAAGTTTCTCAGTATGAAACCAAGGTTATCGAACCAGTAGGAGCCAAGAAGCACGTGAAGGTTGTTGGGGGAGGAATGTAGTGCGCGCAACACCAGTGAAACCGGCGCCAACGTGGAACCTGCACAACACAATCAAACTACTTTGCCCCAACGTAACAGTGAGGTTGTCAATCTCACCGGCTTGCTGAAAACAAAGGATTAAGTGTATCGAGTGAAAGATGGTGTTTGTTTGCAAAGAACAGTAAAAGCAGTAGAATGTATTCAGATGTAAAGAATGGACCGGGGTCCACAGTTCACTAGTGGTGTCTCTCCAATAAGATAACTAACATGCTGGATGAACAAATTACAGTGAGCAATTGACAAATAAAGATTCAATACATATCAACGATGATTACTATGTGATTTAATCAGGGCATTACGACAAAGTACATAGACCGCTATCCAGCATGCATCTATGCCTAAATAATCCACCTTCAGGTTATCATCCGAACCCCTTCCAGTATTAAGTTGTAACAACAGATAATTGCATTAAGTATGGTGCGTAATGTAATCAACACAAATATCCTTAGACAAAGCATCAATGTTTTATCCCTAGTAGCAACAGCACATCCACAACCTTAGAACTTTCTGTCACTGTCCCAGATTTAATGGAGGAATGAACCCACTATCGAGCATAATTACCCCCTCTTGGAGTTACAAGTATCAACTTGGCCAGAGCCTCTACTAGAAACGGAGAGCATGCAAGAACATAAACAACACATATATGATAGACTGATAATCAACTTAACATAGTATTCCCTATTCATCGGATCTCACCAAACACAACATGTAGCATTACAAATAGATGATCTTGATCATGTTAGGCAGCTCACAAGATCTAATACAATGAAAGCACAAGCGGAGAAGACAACCATCTAGCTACTGCTATGGACCCATAGTCCAAGGATGAACTACTCACGCATCAATCCGGAGGCGGGCATGATGATGTAGAGCCCTCCGGTGATGATTTCCCTCTCCGGCAGGGTGCCGGAGGCGATCTCCTGAATCCCCCGAGATGGGATTCGCGGCGGCCTCTCGTAATGTTTTCCGTATCGTGGCTCTGTACAGGGGGTTTCGCGGCGGAGGCTTTAAGTAGGCGGAAGGGTAGGTCAAAGGGCGTCACGAGGTGGCGACACCACCGCGCGGCCCAGGCCCAGGCCGCGCCACCCTGGTGTCTGGCCACCTCGTGGCCCCACTTCGTCTCCTCTTCGGACTTCTGGAAGCTTCGTGCAAAAATAGGCCCCTGGTGACAAAGGATTAACTTGTCAATGCCTACGATTGTAGACTAGGGTTTTGCTAGAAGTAGAGGGCAAGTAGATCTCGAAGGTTTAGGCGAAAAGTACTCGGCGATTATGAAAACTAGGGTTATGTTGATAGTAGATTCGATCCTTTCTTTGTCCCTCGACTCCCCTTATATAAGAGGTGGAGCCGAGGGTTTCGTATTGTACAAGTTACAGAGTCCGGGACGGTTTCTAACCGCCAGATTACAAAATATACTTTCTATTACAACTCTAGCTTTCCTTAATATATCTTGGGCTCCCGAATCTTCTTATTCTTCGGATAGTGGGCCTTCAGTAAATCCCGGGTACCATCTATGGCAGGCCCATTTGGGGTGCCTATGTCAGTAGCCCCCGAGATTTTGCTTGAATCGCAGAGTCAGGGAAAATCTCTCCCGTTTATTTTTGTTCGAGAACTGTTATTTATACTCCACATAAAATTCTATGTTGTACAGGGATAATGGTAGTTGGGGCTAGTTCATCTGACGGATCAGGTACTAGTTAACTGCTCTAGTGGCAATCCGCAAAAACCTACTTCAAGATCACGTCCCCGGACATGATCTCGGGATACTGGTGTAAACTTCGACAAGTGCCGCTTAAGGTCTTACCATTCTGTCAAGTCCCAGTCAAGTTTATCGGGTACCTAACGCGTCCGTTAGGATTTTTCTTCGTATCTGTTGATACGGATAAAAGTAGCAGAGCGCAGTCTTTGGCGATGCCACGCCCAACAGAACGGATCTGGGGTCTTACCTTCGCAAATTTGCGGCATTCAGAAATTGATCGCAACTTTGGCGTTCTGAGAATATATTGTCGAGTGCTTTTCGCCTTTGGAATAGCACATTTTATTGAGTCATATTTGATGACTTTATTTTGTCTTCCCGATGGGAGTGTATGTAGAGTTATTTGTGTAACTCGAAATATACTCACTTCTTTTTCTCTATTTCTGATCAAATTCCTCGGGCACGCGGACAGCGTTCCCGATGGGAGTAGCCCCCGAGGCTACAGCCAAGAACTTGTGCTTGGGTGTAGGCTCCACAGATTAGCATCCTTTGCCGCTATATTTATAATCCTTCTCGATATTTTTATATTTATCGGGTGCGCGACCAGCGCTCCCGATGGGAGTAGCCCCCGAGGCTATGAACAAATTCTTGGATTTGGTCATAGGCTCTCGCCATTTCTATATTGTCATATTCGAAATTTTCTATTTTTCCAAAGTAGCCCCCGAGCATTTGGGCAAAAACTTATATTTGATCAAAGGCTCCAAGAGTATTCGAATATTTAACCCTGTCGCCATTCTCTTTTTATTTTTCTTGTCGACATATTTTCCCTTGTCGAATTCTCTTCATCTCTGTCAATAATTGGGATTTTATTTCTGCCTTGTGGGTCCACTATTCCCACCATGTTGACACGTCGTGCAAGTGGGGGACACACGTCCTCCGCTTTTCCTGGCGCACGTTCTGTAACCTCGTCAATGTTGAAATACTAATTTGCCCTCGTTGCCACGTGGTAATCATCTCCTGCATTCTTTCTTCATCCAACGGTTCCGTCGCTTCACCGCACCTCTATATAAGATCTCCTTCTTCTTCCTCGAGCACTTCCGCTCGCGCCGTTCTCTGCTCTCCTCTGCAAAATCTTCCCTTGCGCTCCACTGCTGCCAAAGCTCTTCTCTTCGCTGCTGCTCGCCATTGCCGTTGTTGATGCCACCGCGTCGCTTAACCAGGCACAGCACTCCTGATTCTTCCATGGCCGCCGCGGATCTAGGAACTGCGGAGTGGGAGAGGTCCAAGATTACAAACCAAGACCTGAACCTCCTGAAGAAACTGGGAATCACCGCGAAGCCCAAAGCGGTTTGCTTCCCCAGTGAAGAAAGCTACCCAGCCCCTCCAATGGGGTACCGGGTAAGTTTTGTCGACCATCTCATCCGTGGTTTATCCACCCCCATCCATCCTTTCCTCCGTGGATTACTCTATGTCTACGGTCTCCAGCTTCACCACCTCACACCAAACTCAATCCTCCACATTTCTATTTTCATCACGCTTTGTGAAGCCTTCCTTGGCGTCTCACCCAATTGGGCGCTTTGGAAGCGCATTTTCTTCTGTCGCCGCAATGGCTCTCCCAATGTCGCCTATAATATAGGCGGCGTTGTTATTTCTATTCGCTCCACTGCTGATTACTTCGACGTCAAGCTCCCTGACTCCGTTCAAGGTTGGCGCAAGAGGTGGCTATACATTCGCGAAGAAAACGATGGCTGCCTCGAGGATAATATTCCTCCTTTTGACGGTGCCGAGAAAATTCTTCGTCGCCGTTCCTGGGATGCAGAGGCTACCGAGGAAGAAAGAACTTCGACTGAATCCCTGATGGCTCGCATCCATGAGTTGCAAAATACTCGCGGCAAAGAATTGTCAGGTATCCAGATTATAGTGTATTTCCTTAAGAGTAGAGTTCAGCCTCTTCAAGCTCGCAAATTCCCTCTCTGGAAATATACTGGCAACGAAGACGTGGACCGGCTGTCGGTGGATTTGGAAGTCAAGGACCTGGAGAGGCTTGTCCGAAAAATCACCTCCCTCAGCAAAAAAGATGCCATCCCTTCTTCTTGTCGCGTAAAACCATACAGCGCCACCCATGCGCTTCCTAAGGTAATCATTGTCGCGCAATTTTTTTACTGCCTTTGCTTTTTTGCATTGTTTGCTCCGTTCTGATATCCTTCCCTCTTTTTGGACAGAATCATCCAAATCTTGTTTCACTTCCTCCTCTTCCTGAAGGTGGGGAAGTCGAAGAAAGGACCGTTATCTCTAATGATAACCAAGAGGCCTCCTCTTTTGTGAATGAACCCGCAGATTCTCGTAAATCTGCGGGATCTGCTGAAAAAGATGCTGCTTCTGAAGACACTACATCGGCCCAATCTCCTCCTCCTGCTGATTCTCCAAAGAACAAAAGGAAGAGGGGTGATGTCGAAGATTCCGGGACTTCTAAACCCGAAGAAGCTGCTCCTTTACCGCAAAAGGCAGCTTACGACCCATATCTTGCGAGTATCATCAGTTCGTAAGTTCCCTCTTTTATTTTCCTATTCGAAGAATTTTTGCTTGCCTTGCTTTTTACACTGCCACCCTTTTGCAATAGTGATGATGACGAGGAAACGCCAGCTTTGGATGTGGCTGCTCGAACGAGTATGTCACATACCCTAGTTATTTCAGAGCCACGAGTTGAAGGAGAGGAATCCTCGCCTCCTCAACAAAACATCGGCGCTTCTACTCCTCCTTCGAGCCCCCGAGCCCCTTCACCGAAAAGGGCAAGGACGGAGATTGTCTCGGAGCCTACTCTCCAATTGAGTAGCTCTTCGAACCTTCTCATGGAAGATGTAAGTTCTTTACTTTTTTGTCAGTGTCTATGTTTTCTCTGTTTGCTTCTGTGCATCACCATATTTTTCTCATACCCCCATTTTCTCTTTGTTTTCTCTTTTTGGTTAACAGCCTGTGATCAAGGATCTTCTTCGCATCGGTGCCCAATTTGTTGGGTACCGTGAATATGCGAATAAAGCTGAAGGTAATGATCTGCTCCTTCTTTTTGCCTCTGTTCTTTTGTTCCTTCTTTGTTGTCGAGATTTGTAACTATATTTATCTTCCATTGTAGAAAAACTGGCGGAAGCCAATGATCGTGCCAATACACTTGCTCAGCAATTAGAGCAAAGTGAAAAGGCTCGCAAAAAGGCTGAGTCAGATGCTATTGATGCACGAGCAGAGGCTGATAAAGCCAAGGCTGACGCTGCTGGTGTCGAAGACCTTAGAAAGAGGCTTCACACCGCTGAAACTTCCTTGAGCGATCACATAGCCGCCCAATCTGCTCGCGAGGAGGCGATCCGTAAGCGTTTAACGACGCAGAGTCGCCGCTTCGTAGGTAAGTACTACTCATTATTCTCTTGTATTTTCTTCTCTGCACTCGTTTGTTGCTCAATTTTTTCTTTCTTGACAGCTAGAACAGCTCAAGAATTTCAACTTGATGAACCCGCCAATGATTCTCTTCTTGACGCCCTTTCACTCCTTGAAGTTCATGGATCAGAGGCACGCGGAGGCATTGATCAGGCTAAAGCGGGGTTGTCGCGGCTTTTTCCTTATTTCTTCCCAAAGAAAGAGGAACCCGCAACTTTCCTTGACCTCGCCAAGTGTTTCAATCCGTCTGAAGATCTTGGGTTAAGGGTGCGCCATGAGAATATGAAGATTGCCGTAGAAAATACTGTCGCCTTGGTTGCTGATAGCCAACAATCTATCGACTGGTCGAAAGTTGGCGACACTGATCAGATAGAACAGTCAAGGTGGAGGTCTTTAATCAAGGCAGCTAAGCCCAACACGAGGAAAATCCTGGCTTATATCGGGATCAAGCCATCTTCGACTCCTAGCTCATCAAAGCCGGAGGTCTAGTTGAATGCCTCTGCTTTTTCTTTTTTAGCATTCCTCTTTCTTTTGGCTTTGTCGCCGTAGTGTTATTGGCGAGAACTATTTCAGCATCCCTCTAGAAGGTCCTTCTTTTGTAATAGACATGTATATATTATGGAGATGAATGAAAATCTATCTTTTGCTCAGTGATTGATGTCGAAATATTTCTTTTTCCAGTTAATTTTTGACAATTATACGCCAGCTCCTGGTTCTTCCAATATTTTGCCTTCTCCCCCAAGGAGAACTCCTGCTGATGCTTCGTCTGCCGAGGATTCCTTGCCGCAAGAGTTAGACGAACTTCGACACCAACTGCAGTTCGTGAAGAAGCAATCGCTTGTGCTGATGGAGAAAGCTCGTAAGTCATCTGAAGCCGAAGAAATTGCACTCCAACAGGCACAAACTGCCATTGCTGAAAAGGACTCTGCTGTTGCTGAAGCTGACGCGGCTGCATCTCGAGAAAATTCTATGCTGCAGCTGCTAACAGATGCTAGTTTGGATATGGCGGGTAAGTTTCATTGTCCTTATCTCGCTTCTTCGTTTTCCTTTGCTGCTTGCCTCCTCGTTGCCCACTGAATTGTTTTATGAAACCATAGGTGCTTTTTTGGATCCTATAACTGAAGATGAACGTGTCGAGGCTCGTTCCAATGTTCTCCTTCGGCTTGCACATGAGCACGGATCGACTTTTTGGGGTACACCTGAGCGGACCCGCCAAATCGTGAGATTTCAAGATCGTGCACTTCAGGTTCGCGAATATCTTGACTTCTGTACAAGAACTTTGTCTCTGGTGTATGGTACCATGTTTCCTCGCAATAAGATGCCAGAAACCCTTCCCGCATTGATGGACAAATTTCGAGATGCTCCTCGCATCCACGGCTTTGTACGAGCCCAACTAGCTGCTGGTGCAAGGTTTGCGATGATTATGATAAAGATTTGCTACCCGAAGTTAGATGTAGGGCAAATTGTCCCAAAGTGCCTGGAGAAGATGTCGAAGAGGAAGAGGAACTTCGGCAAATATGATGACATAGTTACTCCCGTTGCTGAAGATATGATGGATGAACTTCTTCGGATGGATTCCGAATTCTTCGTGAAGGGTAGCTATGCTGAGCATAGTACTCGCGCTGTAAATAACGAGCGCTTAACCATAGATAATATATTGGGAAATCCTTGACATTTATTCCGAACTTTGTATCCTGTATAGACGAGCTATATTGTAAAGTCATTGTATTTTATTTTTATCGCCAAGCCCCCGGGCGTTTTGATTGCAATAACTTGTGTATTATAATGCGAGGTTGTCCCAAGGCAAGATAATATACATTGTGTACTATTTTGTACGGGTGTAAGCCCCCGAGCTTTTGTTTGATCACTATTTTGTCGATATCTCTTTTTATTTTGGCGAGGTATTTTTACCAAGGCCGGATGCTTCTTTTGCATTTGTCGATACTGTGTTTATATATATTGTATCATGTAGGGGAAGACCCCTGATTTTGTCGAGAAGAAGATATATAATTCCACTATCTTTATTATATTGCAGCACCACGAGCCCGCCTCATTAAAAACCTTTCCCGGCCCCACTCGGTGCCCCGAAAAAGGAAAAGAGTGCGTCTGAAAACTCGTGGGCGTTTCAGTACATTGAAGCTTTACAAAGGACTATATTTTCGACACCTAGGCGTAGAAACGCCTGAGCTGTGCCACATTCCAGGGATTTGGCTCGTCAATCCCTGTCTTCTTGTCTTTGATTCTGTATGCTCCTCCTTCGATTACTTCTGTGACGATGTAGGGTCCAAGCCATGGTGATTCGAGTTTTTCGTGACTTTTTTGGTTGAGCCGCAGAACTAAGTCACCAACTTGAAAAGACCTTGGCCGCAATCGTCGATGTGATAGTTTTTCAGGTCCTGCTGATATTTGGCGACTCTTGACAGGACTTCGTCTCGAGCTTCATCGAGTGCATCGACATCATCCTCCAAAGCTTTTCTCGATGTTTCTTCGTCATATTCTGTGACTCTTGGAGAATCGTGCTCTATTTCTATCGGCAGGACTGCTTCGGCGCCATGAACCAGAAAGAACGGTGTTTCCTGTGTCGCCGTATTTGGTGTTGTTCGGATACTCCACAACACACTTTGTAACTCCTCCGGCCAAGTATGCCGGGCTTTTTCCAATGGTCCTAGCAGGCGTTTCTTGATGCCATTGCAGATGATGCCATTGGCCTTCTCGACTTGTCCATTGGTCTGAGGGTGTGCAACAGACGCAAAACTTAATTTAATGCCCACTTCTGCGCAGTATGCTTTGAACTCCTTGGACGTGAAATTGCTGCCGTTATCTGTCACAATACTGTGAGGAACTCCAAATCTGAAGACAATGCTTTTCACGAACTTAATCGCTGACGCGCCGTCCGGTGAATTTATCGGCTTTGCTTCGATCCATTTTGTAAACTTGTCGACAGCAACAAGCATATACTCATAACCTCCTGGCGAAGCTTTGTGTAATTTACCTACCATGTCGAGACCCCATTGAGCGAAAGGCCAAGACAATGGAATTGGCATAAGTTCTGCGGCAGGAGAGTGAGGTCTTGCCGCAAATCTTTGGCACGCATCGCAAGTTCGCACTATTTCCTTCGCATCCTCGATTGCTGTTAGCCAATAAAATCCTGCTCTGAAAACCTTAGCCGCGATAGCTCTGCTACTCGCGTGGTGCCCACATATTCCTTCATGCACGTCCTTTAGGATGATCCTTCCTTCTTCGGGTGTAACACACCGTTGTAGCACACCCGAAATACTGCGTTTGTACAGTTCCCCTTTTACCACGGTGAAAGCTTTTGATCGCCTAATTATTCGCCTTGCTTCGACTGGATCGTCGGGTATGACTTTCCTTAGGATGTATGATATGTAAGCCTGCATCCATGGAACTTGTACCATCATGACTAGTTCTTGCTCTTCTTCTTCTTCTTCTGCTGTGCCCTTGGTGACAGTCGACATATGGGGGTGGTTGTGGTGCTGCCGCTATTCTGAGCTGGTGTCGATTTTCTTCGGTTATTGCGGGAGGAGGTGGAAGGTGAATCTCGCTCCTTGGCTCCCGAGGATTTCTGTTATTTGCTTGGGCATTTGCGATTCTGCGGCTCGCAACATTGCCTGAAAATTGCGGCAGTCTTTCTGGAGATGTCCTGACTGTCTCTTTCCATTGTTGTCGAGGTAAAAGTGCATTTGACACGGACCGTTCATCATCTCCTCGGGAGACACGTAAGGTCTTTGAATCCTTGGTCCACTATTTTGTCTGTTGCCGCGAAAATCACCTCTATTGTCGCCTTGTTGCTCGTTGCTCCTTTGATAATCATCTCGACTATTTCCTCCAGGGTTTCCCCGAAAACCAGCCGATATATGGCCGGAGCATCGTTGTTGTAGAACTGGCGAGAAAATCGCCTTCTATTTTGGTAATTTCGACTACGATCCTCTTCTGGCGACCTGTGTCGTTTGTTGTATATTGCGTCTTCTCCATCTGCCCACTTGTTAGCGATTTCCATCAACGCTGAGATTGTCTTGGGATTAGTTCTTCCCAAGTCCTCGACGAAGTCTGCTCGTCGGATTCCTGCCACGAACGCATCTATTGCCCTCTCGTCGGATATATCTTCTGCCGAGTTTTTGATAATGTTCCACCGCTGTATATATTTTCTCATCGACTCGTCATGTTTTTGTCGACACGCTCGTAATTCTTCCAACGACGCGGGTTTTTTGCAGGTGGATCGGAAGTTCTTCACGAAGATGTCCTCAAAGGTTTCCCAGCTGTCGATGGAGTTCAAGGGGAGTTTCTTTATCCAAGATCTTGCGGCACCACTCAGGTGAACTTGGATACTTTGCATAGCTGTTGCTCTGGTTCCTCCTACCAGTTTCACCATCTCGAGATAATCCACGAGCCAATCCTCGGGATCTTGCAGCCGTCGAACTTCTTGAAATTCTCGGGTAACTTGAACCCTTTTGGGACTCGAGTTTTTCGCACTCTTCTCGTAAAGCATGGGAGCCCACACATATCTTCGTCGGCAAGCTCTGGCGAGTACTGACGGTCCCTCCTTTCTTGTCGCGCTCTGTCCACTCTTACTTGGACTGCTGTGTCTCTTGCTCCACTTGCTCGTGGTGGGTCTTGAACTGCTGCGGTGTGTCGTGGACTATTTTGTCTGGGATTTTCTTCGGGAGGCGTTGTTGCAAACGCTGTTCCCATAACTCCTACTCCAGCCATCGCCATATTGAACAATGGTTCTCTCGGGTCTCCAGCAGGTGGTCTGGATGCCAAGATGTATGCTTGTGTTGCCATGTAACCTGCCTCTGGCGTTTTCGGGATGATATTTCCTCTTTCGTCGATCGACATAAAGGACATGTCGAGATTTTGGATTATGTTTCCTCTTTCTGCTTCAGGTATGTTTTGCAGTCGAGACATTGCTCTCCTCCGAGCTTCTCTGTGACTATCTCCCGTATTTCCTGAAAGGCGACTTAAATCTGCCCGGCGTCTGCTTGATGCAGAAGCTGCTTCTTTCTCCTATTCAAGGATGCTGTCTGTTTTTCCAGCTCTCTGCTTACTCGAGCAAGTCTATATTGATATGCTTGAAGTTCTGTGCAGTGGCGGTGTTGGTCATGGGTTCTGAACCATCCATGGCTTTCGCGGCCCTATCCCACGCACTTTGCGGGAGCTGTACTCTTGCGCGAGTTGTGGTTCCAGGGTATTTGGTGCCTAGACCATGTCGAGATCAGCGGGATCGACGTATGGATTTCCCAATTCGTCGAAAGCCTCGATGTCGGCGGGTCTGATGTGCCTGCCCCTTCCACCACATAGATCTGATGATATTTTGTGCATTGATTTTTGTCGGGACTGGTGACACCATCATATAGAGTGGTGAAGACCTTTCCAATGGCAGCAGACTTGTCGATGAAGTTGAAGCTGTCGACGCTGTCGGAGTCGCTGCTTATAAAGGAGTCCGCAGATGACTCGAAGGATGTGTTGCTGAAGATCTTGGCGAGCTTTTCGCTTGCCTTGTTGTCGACGAAGTATGTCGACGAAAACTCCTCGTCGATCGACGAAAAGTTGGAGTCGACCGCTGAAAATTCCGACGAGATCGGAACTTCGAGACGGTAGGATCCTTCCTTGTTGACGCCAAATCGGAATTCTCCGAACGTCATGACGATGGGCTCCTCCAGATAGGCACATGCATCCATACGGGAGGGCGGGTGAGGAATAAAATTGAATAGATCAGTTTTTCCCTTGTTACCTCGATCCATCGCGTTGCTTGCTGTCGATGAAGTCGAAGATCTTGAACGTGCCATCGAGATCAGATCCTTGCAGCCTCTAGTTCCCACAGACGGCGCCAATTGACAAAGGATTAACTTGTCAATGCCTACAGATTGTAGACTAGGGTTTTGCTAGAAGTAGAGGGCAAGTAGATCTCGAAGGTTTAGGCGAAAAGTACTCGGCGATTATGAAAACTAGGGTTATGTTGATAGTAGATTCGATCCTTTCTTTGTCCCTCGACTCCCCCTTATATAAGAGGTGGAGCCGAGGGTTTCGTATTGTACAAGTTACAGAGTCCGGGACGGTTTCTAACTCGTCCCGCCAGATTACAAAATATACTTTCTATTACAACTCTAGCTTTCCTTAATATATCTTGGGCTCCCGAATCTTCTTATTCTTCGGATAGTGGGCCTTCAGTAAATCCCGGGTACCATCTATGGCAGGCCCATTTGGGGTGCCTATGTCACCCGGGCGTTGATTTCGTCCAATTCCGAGAATATTTCCTTACTAGGATTTCTGAAACCAAAAAGAAAACAACGGCACTTCGGCATCTTGTTAATAGGTTAGTGCCGGAAAATGTAAAATAATGCTGTAAAGTATGTGTAAAACACTCAAGTATTGTAATAAAAGTAGCATGGAACATAAGAAATTATAGATACGTTTGCGACGTATCAGTGATCTAGTTACCATGAAAAATAACAACCATGAAGTTTGATTTTTTTTGCAAACAGACTATATTTTTTTTGGTAAAATGGGATTATCTTTTGCATCCGAACTCGAAAACATCGTTTAATATATAAAAATGTATCTACGGAAAAAGTTACATCCGAATTCACCAGGTTTTACTAGGTTAGCCAATTTTTATATTCTCAAACTGCCAAAGGGAAGTATGAAAATTTTCAGGTTTTAGGTTTTGCAAAAGACAAATTGTTATTTATTTAATCAAGATTATTATAACATCATTACTTTTGTTTGTTAAAAGAATTAATTAAAATTCAAACAATAAAGAAGTGTGAAATCGTGACCTACAGGTTAATAGGATTGATATGATAGTAGTATAAATAACATGCATGTAGAGCACTTGGAAGCGGGATGGAAGGGACTGAAAAGTTAAATGTGCTAGTGCTAGAGCAGTCTAAGGATGGGTGACCGAGCGAAAAGTTTAACCACAGTGAGCAATTTGACCTAGGATTAAGTGTAGTTAGAGACTAATATAGTCAAATAATTTAATACTAGAAATTCTAAAAAATAGATAAAAAGGGACGAAAAAATTAGAAAAAAATTGAATAAAAAATATAGTCATCATGGCCTTTAGTGGTTGGTGAAACTGGGACTAAATGTCCTTCGCATCACGTGTAGGGGCTTTTAGTCCCGGTTCGTAGCATAGAAAGCCCCCACCCCTACCCCCTCGTATAGTTCCGATTCCGTAGTCCCAATTGCAAAACGGGAACTAAATGCCCTTAACAATCGGGACTAAAGGCATTTTCTACTAGTGAAATTGTCCTGCCCCTCAATGGAAACATAACTTTGCCCATTGCCACATTGACATAAAATTAGTATATTCACAAACTGTTCTTTTTTTTTGTATTTGAAGTAAATTCCAATTGCATGGGGACATTTTTTTACTGTCTTAGAAACAAAATTATTGATTTCAAACGCCCAGAAAATGATGCTTCCATACATCACGAAGAATGTTGAACCATGCTACACAGTGGCACCGCACAATTAACAATCTGCGCGGCGGCTTCCGTTGGAGCCGGACGACCGCATAGCGCGACGCATGCATGCAGCTGATTAGTGTTGATCCTATCTTCTTGGGCGTGCAAGCCATATGCATATGATAAAATCCCTTCGGTGATGCATGTAGCTGTCACACTAGTAGAAAAAACGCATTCCATCCCAACCCATTAGTCCCCAAATACTTTGACCCGGGACTAATGGGGTCTTTAGTCCCAGTTCTGCTGGTGAACTGAGACTAATGCTCACCAACTGGGACTGAAGGGCTATGGTGGGCTCTCGGTTACCAACCGGAAGTAAAGGGTACCCTTTAGTCTCGGTTGGTGCCCTCAACCGGGATTAAAGTTGTTTCTGGTTTTTTACTCCACACGCACCCTTCACCCCCCTCTCCCCACCCCTGGATCGCCTTTTTGCTTTGTAAAATACAAAAGAAAATGATAGAAAATTTAAAAAAAATGTTTTCAGATTCTTGTATATTATGCAACCTACTATTCGGTGAAATTAAGAAATTCGAATTTTCACTTTTTTGCAAAAATGGTTTGAAAAATGGTAAAACCGCATTAACTTTTACATACAACGTCGGAAAAAACATATAATATATCAAAATCATTGTGGGGAAAAGTTACATCCGAATGAAAATACGAAAGAAGAAAGATTTTAGTTTTTTCTATAAATTACGGATTATATATTTTTTATTTTTAAAAAAATTAAAATTAATAATTGCATCCTGCATAAAGATTACTATTACTTTTACCCAATTTTTAGATTTTCAAATTTTTAGGTTGTAAGTTTGGCAAAAAAAATTTAAAAAACATTTAAAAAATTAAAAATAATACAAATTAAAAAGATAACGTTTATTTATTTATTCAAGATTATTATAACATCATTATTTTTGTTTATTAAAAGAATTATTTGAAATTTAAACAATTAAGAAATGTGACATCGACCAACATGTTAATAGAATTGATATGATACTAGTATCACATACATGCGCGTGAAGCACTTAGATGCAGGACGGGATGGAACTCGGAAGTTAACCGTGCTAGTGCTAGAGTAGTGGAAGGATGGATGATTGAGCGAGAAATTTGACTACGAGTAAGTAATTTGATAAGAGATAAGTGCAGTTAGAGATAGAGACTAAACTATGCAAATAACTGAAATAATAGAAATTCTGAAAAAATAGAAAAAAAAATGGAGTGCAAAAAAATTAGAAAAAATAAAATTAGAAAAATTCACCTGAGACATTCTCGACGCACGGAACCCACGTAGATGGATCTTTAATCCCGGTTCGTAAGCAACCGGGAGTAAAGGGGGGTCTTTAGTCTGGACCCTTTACAACCGGGACCAAAGCCCATTTTGAACCGGGATTAAAGACCTTTTTTCTACTAGTGTCAGCTAGTATTACCAGTAAATACTGCCACAGTTTGACTTCTCTCACTTGTTTTAGCTAGTTTCCATATTATTAAGTTAATTCCTCGTCGCTCAGCGGCGGCTTGGCGGTGGCGCCCGTGCGCCAGTGAGTCCGCGCGTCCTCCTCTCTCGACGGCGGCGGCTTGGCGGAGCTGGACGTGCGCCGCTCGTCCTTCTCGATGTGGCCCTCCCGTGGTGATTTGTCTGTGAGAGAGGGGACGAGTGGACAAGAAAAGCCTATGGGGTGATTAAGACAGAAGGGATAAGGACAGTGGTTGTGGATCACACGATCCCTTTATGTGAATCGTCAAGCACCGCCGCATGCGGAAGCAACCGGTGCGATGCTTATATGTGGATTTTTCCAAGAATGTTTTGTGCCTTCTGTTTTCATGCTTCGTGCAGAATTGCCGGATTATTTGCTTCAGTTCAACAGAGAAATGACGCTTCCACGCATTGAAACAGCAAATTAATGGGTGGGGATGGGGAAGGGGGCTAATTATAATTAATGATCGGATAAAACACTGGCGGGATTAAACGCATCAGCCGTTTGCTGGAACAGTTTTGGGGAGCAGTTTGCGGGGTTATTTAGAGCATCTCCAGCCGCGTTCTCCAAATCGTTTCTGAAAAGGCGTTGGATCAAACGTTTGGGGACGTGTTTTGTTGGGGACGTGTTTTGTTCGTGTCGCTCCCCAGCCGCGTCTCTCAAACGCCGCCTCCAAATAAATATAAGTGCACGAAAATAAAGGTTTTTATTCAAATTTATTTATATATTACAAAGTTTGTATGAAAACGGCTAGATTTCCTCTAAACCCTAGCCTACTGGCTGCCCGGCGGTGCGTTCGATGGCTCCACCCCGTCGTCGCCTCCCCTCCGCCGAAGCTCCTAGTGCGCGCGCCGCCTCTCCATGCATAGGACGGTGGCCAGACGCCGCTGCTCCGTCAGCGCATCGTCGCCAGCCCTATCCTGTTGCGCCGCCTGGAGGGAGAGCTCGACGGCGCGGTGAATCTGCGCGTTTTCGCGGACACGAGCGTCGTCCTGGAGCTTCTTCTCCGACTCAAAGGACTCGACGAACGCTCGTTGCTGATCCGCCGCCTCGTCCGGGTGCGGCCTGCCTGTCGTCGTCGGACCACTCGAAGTCGCCGTCGTCCTCCTCCGCCCCCGCCTTCTCCTCCGCCTCCTCCTCCTCCTCCTACAGTTGTGCCACCAACGCGTCGGCCTCCACCGCCAACTCATCCGCCCGCGCCCCCCAGGCCGCCTCCTTTGCCGCCAGCACCGCCGTGTGTAGGCGCTGCCGCTCTACGCACCACCGCTCGCCCAGCTCCTCCGCCTGGCGCCGCCGCGCCTCTTTCGCCGTGGCGGCGTCGAGCGCCGCTATGGTGTCCGCCAACGCCGACTCCTCCCACGCCGCGTTCTCCTCATCTTGGGAGTCACTCGCTGTTGACGCTCCCGCCGCTGCCTCCCGTTGCTGACGCTCCCACTGCTCGATTGCCTCCTGCCGATGCTGCCTCTCTTCAAGAAACCGCTCCGACCGGCGCCGCCGCGACTGTTCCTCCGCGGCGGCGTCGATGTCGAACCGCGGTGCTTCAGATGGTGGGTGGAGCCGGTGGTGGAGGGAACTAGCCGGTGCCGGGCGGTTCATTATTGCGCACTGGTGTTCGAGCGACGAGGGATGTGCTTGTTGCGGAGAAATGGGTGCCGGCGGCTGTGGTGGCTATCATTGCGCCGGAGGGCCTTTTATAGATGCCGGCGGGAAGATAGCGCGGGAAGAGACCAGAAGCGGCGGGAAGAAAGCGCGGGAACACGCGGTACGCGTGGAGACTGCGCAGCACCGACTGACGTCTCGCCTGCCCCTCCGTCGCCATTAAGGCAAAGCTGCGACGCTTCGTTTGTGTGTCACTGCGCACCAATATCTTCTGTCGCGAGGTAGGCGACTGTTAGGTTTTAAACTTGAATGTGCCGCTAACGTGTCGGCCCCGCCACGCCTCGCCTCGCTTTTCACTGTTTTGGCGTCCCCCGAGCGTCTCCTGTGTACTGGGGACAGGCTCAAAACGCCGGACACCGTATTGAGCTGCGCCAGATAAAAATAGGCTTTGAGGCATAGGTCTGGAAACATTTTTTTGCCGACGCGCCTCAAATTCCTTCAGAGAACGTTTTGGGAGAACTCGCGGCTGGAGATGCTCTTATTCTTATTCCAAGCATGGACTAAACTAAAATGCTGTTGCCGATGGCCAAGGACTGGTCCGATCCGAAGCATGGGTCAGACGTCCGATGCTCAGAAGCACCCGATAAATATCACGCAGTACAAATTTGTAAAGGATTTGCTATTTTTTTATTAGTGTTAAGTGATCCCCGATGTCCATATGGAAGCTCCGTTCCTATGCGCAACCTAACGTCACTAGCTTTCTCGATTCACTGAGTGTGGAAGCCCAATAGTGAACAAGGCAAGTCAGGCCGAGTGAGGCCTGGAGCCTATAAGTTAAAGCCCAGACACAAGCACTTTCCAATCATCAAGGAGCCCGGGTAGCTGGCACGCTCTCGGCCTTGGTTCTGCCTGTGCGACTGCTGGGGTAATCCAATAAAGTATAGATTTGTTCAGACATTGCATACATAGAGTCTTTGTTTGGCACAATAAAAGTCTAAATCTTTTTTCCGATACATCCCATTCGTATGCAAACATAGTGAGGACAATGTAAGATATGTCATGGTATGCAACATCCGCCTCTCGATGTCCATCCCTAATTCGTGTATGTTTCCTCTTTCGTTTATATTCTCACGATTCTCATTTGGGTGCTTCTTATAACAAACATAGGGACAAACAAGGCAGGAGTATATGTGTTACACGATTCGAAAGTAATAGTGTATTGATGATAGTTCTACATAGTAGGTGATGTTTTACTGCCTAACCGGTAGCATAAAGCGCGCGAGACAAACTCAAAATTTATTAGTTTTCTTTGCCGGTTATTTGACATCACATTCAAGTATTCATAAATTTAATTTCCCCTTATATTTTGGATTAATATTAAAAATAATAGATAAAATGCACACCTTTCAAAAATACTACTAAATTATATATATACCTAACTATATATATTTTATGTAAATGTTCAAGCAACCAAGCTATCCATGAAGTCTTCAAATACCGGCGTGTTATGATGCAGACATCGACCATAGGAGGACACACATTTGCCTCAAAGCAGAACTCGGCGTATCTCCCACCATAGGCCCACGGGTAGAGATCTCATGAGATTCAGCACCACGTGAAAGACTAGCATCCTCCACAATGAAACCGTGTCACCAGTTGCAATTCTCGACCATGTGCATCTGTAACATGTGGTCGTTTTGGCATCTGTGAAAGGGTCCCCGCCCAGGCGCGAGATCAACTCTCCTTGGCGGGTGGGGCTTGTCGCCGCATGACGCCTTCTCTCTCAAATGTAGTCCTCGGTGTTCCATTGTGCATGGGAGTTGGATACATTCAAACATGGCTCTCCAATCTTCCTTCCCTCCTTATGCGCCCCTCACCATCGGATCGCGTCTGGTGGCCCCGACATTTTGCAAGAAGCCATCTCTCCTCCTAGCTTCATCTATGTGCGCCTATAACCGTGAAACGGGCTTGCCTCGCAAGAGAGACCGCATGCCACACAGCTTTGTGTTGCACCTTATGCGCCCTTGGGCGAGATATCACGTGCAGCACGGCATTGCCACATGCTCCATTGTGCTGATGGTAGTTGGTAGCGCTAGGTGGGATAGTAGTTGGCGGCGCTCAATAAGTGTCTTGTGGGTGGTGTGGAGGAATGACACACAAATTGTATGCTCGTACACGATGGCCCATCGAGGAAAGGGAACAACCCATGTATGGTTTTGGTGATGTCTTCATAATAAAACTAAATTGCCGAGAATATTAAGGGAATTAAAGTTACGCTAGGTGCAAAACACGTTTCGTGTTTAACATTGGCAATTTAGACCGTTAGATCGATCTTATTTGAAAGCTCAGATGGTTTCGATCGGTCTCACTAGCTCTTTTTCATGTATGTGGTGATATTCATGAAAAAGTTCCTAATAAATATAAGAAGATGCACCATTATAAATCTTCTCAATCCATGGAATAAATCAGGTATGGTTTTAGGAAATTCAAATACGTTTGTGTAAGTTACATGGAAGAGACTTGAAAATAAAATGGTTACATGTGTCCGTAGTAGCTAAATGGTTCAATTCTGTCCAGCTAAGCTAACCAGTACACTGAATTAAAAAAAAACCTAACCATTGCACTTTTATACCTAGAAAAATAGAACTAACCAACACACAAATACATTTCCAAAGAAGAAGGATACATTTCTACTTTATCAGTTAAAAAAGGAGATGTAAACACTACTAAATGACGACCTTCTTCGGAGGAGCGGTGTCTGTGTAGCCGATGCCCTTCCTTTTTGTGGGGAAGATCATGAACACGAAGCTGGAGAAAAACGCCATGCCCAGCGGCAGGTTCTTGAGCAGCTCCTCCGTGTTCCTACCGGCATTGGGAAAGAAGCAGTTTCGCAGCCCCACGTCGCTGAGCGCCACGGTGAGGAAAACCATGGCGGTAAAGACGGCGTGAATGTAGTCGAGCAGCCTGACGCGAAGCCTCCGGAACTCGGAGGGATCCCACTGCTGCTTCTCCTCCTCGCTGGAGAAGTTGAAGACGTTGAAGCCGCGCGGCGTGGCGATGCCGTAGTAGAGCTTCTGGTCGGGGCCGACGACGCTGTCGGTGAAGGAGAAGACGAGGGAAAAGGTGGCGAGAACGGCGACTAGGGCCGCGGTGAGCCACCGGTTGGCGGGGGTGTCCTCGCACTTGCCGTGGTTGGTGAAGGAGGGGGCCAGCGCCTGGTACGCCAGAACCGTCCCGGTGGGCAGGAGCTGCGCGAGGTTCGCAGCGCTCGACATGACCTTGTCCGTCGCCGTGGCTTTAGGTCCGGAAGGTGTGGGCGCGGTGGCGAAGTCGCCGGCGTCCTTGGGCGTGGTAGTGGCCGTCCCGGCGCTGGTCAGTGGAGGCATCTGGATGACGATGGGCGAGGGCGACGCAGGAGATGCCAATGCCATTGCGTGGTCGAGTAGGAGTATACTAAGCTGCTTGATTCGTTTGGGAACGCGACGTTGGCCTTTATATAGGCGAATCCTCTGCGACTGATACCACGTTTCCAGCGTTGGCCGCGCGCGCGTTAATTTTTCTACCGCATGTGGCACACTAGCTGAAGGCTGAAGGCAGTGATGTTGACTGACTTGAACTATTTTTTAAGTTTGTGGAAAGGCGTAGATCTCTACGTGCATTGAATTGTCTCGATCTCTTGGATTCGATGTATACATGCAACTTGTCCCTAGGCTTTCTCTCGTTAACTTACCAGTGCCGTACAAAATTAAGTTAATTGTTCTGAACGTGCTAAGCAGTCTTCTTCCACGAAAGAACATCACAGTATGCTTGCTTAGTTGTTTAAATGTAGAGACTGTCCTTCACTCCAGTTTTAATATACACAACACTACACTGAAAATCCTACAGGTAGAAAGTAGCACTAGTACAAAACAGGCATTTATCCTAGTTGGTAAAGGTCTTTAGTGTCGGTTTTGCAACCGCGCTACGAAATCGGGACTAAAGATCCCCCTTCCCTCTTTAGTCTCGGTTTCGTTAGGAACCTGTACTAAAAGCTCTCCACGTGGGTTACGGACGCGCGTCGGGATGGCGAACCTTTAGTCCCGATTTGTAACACCAATCGGGATTAAAGGCCACGACGAGGTCTATTTTTTAATTTAATTTTTTTTGTAATTTTTTCCACTCCCTCTTTTTTTTCTTTTTTTCCAGAATTTCTAGTATTTGAGTTATTTGACCAGCTTAGTTTCTAACTAGACTTAATCTCTAGTCAAATTACTTACTTGAGGTCAAACTTCCCGATTGGTCACTCATCCTCAAACTGCTCCAGCACTAGCACACTTAACTTCTGAGTTCCTTCCGTCCCGCTTCCAAGTGATTTGCGCACATGTTAGTGATATTAGTATCATATCAATCCTATTAACTTGTTGGTCACGATGTCACACTTCGTTATTGTTTGGATTCTAATTTTAAATAACAATAAAAAATAATTTTTAATTTTTTTTGCAAAACCTAAAATCTGAATTTTTCATATTTCCCTTTGGCAGTTTGAGAATCTAAAAATTTGCCAACCGGGCATACCCAGGTGAAATCGGATATAAATTTTCGCGTAGATAGGTTTTCATATATTAAATTTGTTTTCCAAGTTCGTATGCAAAAGATATTGCCATTTTACCAAAAAGTACATTTTTGGCAAAATAAGTTAAAATTCATATTTGTTATTTTTCATAATAACTAGGAAAAATAAGGATTTTAAATTTTAAATTTTCTATTATTTTCTTTTATATTTTACAAAGCTAAAGAAATGCGATCCAGTGGGGGTGGTGGTGGTGTGTGGAGACAAAAAAAAACGCAGAAAACTTTTAGTCCGAGTTGTTGTCTCCAACCGGGACTAAAGGGTAGACCTTTACTCCCGGTTGGGGATACAACCGGGACTAAAGAGGCTCGCACCGGTGGGGCCTGCCGCAACCTCTTTAGTCCTGGTTAGTGTCTCCAATCGGGACTAAAAGTACCGTTTGAATCGGGACTAAAACCATGCGGCATCTTAGCCGTTTGGAACCGAGACTAATGCTCACAATAGCCCGGATCTAAACACGACCAAGACTAATAAGCTCCGGAAGCCCCGTTTTCTACTAGTCTAGCACTTTCTCCCTCCACAAATAGGTGACTCAACTTAAAGATGTAGATATATCTAGATACATTTTAGCTATAAATACGAAGGTATCTAGAAAAAATTAAGTCACTTATTTTTCAGAGTACTTGGAAACGGCTAAAGCATGAACTAAACCATTTTAGCTAGCTCCATTAGTAAGTGCATATAAAAGAATAGCTCGAGGAGAGAGATGTGATAGAGCAAAACTAATCTAGATTTTATCCCCTCCCGATGAAGCAGGCAGTCGATCTGCTCCGTTCCGGTGGCCTTGGGGTCATGGAAGCGTGGCGGATCATGCCACCTTGCTAGAGAGAGGCTCTCGTTATTTGTTTAGATTGTTTTTCAGTGTCTTCTTCTGGATGGTGACGCGACGGCTACATCTGAAGGCAGAATACAGTCCTTCTAGTCCTATCCTTACTCCGATAGTACGCCTAGTGCCGGTGAAGGGCGTGTGGAGTTGCGTGTCCGGCAAATCTCCTAGGATCTAGTCCCTCAACATGTCAGTCAATGTGGTTATAGGTTTGGCTCTTTCCAGCAACGGCTTTCATTATCGTTGATGCTTTTTACTCAGTCGCGTTTGTCCTCTGAGGTCTTAGCATGGCAACCCTTCGTTCGTCTATTAGAACAAGCACTACTTCGGCTAGCTTTTGACTCCGGTGATTGAGGGGCGAGGATGTCGGCGCAACTTCGGCTCGCTCCAGTGCTCGTGGTCATTGTTAGGTGGCCGAAAGACATATTTATGATGTTTTTTTTATTACATCTTGTATTCTTTATACTATTGTTGATGACATGGGCTACCAAAATATGTTAGATTTTGAAATAATTTCCGATAGGGTTTATTTTGTGTTGAACTTTGCCTAAGAGGTCATTTTGTCGTTTTCGACGTCACCCCAAGGTTGAAATTTAGCGAAGAATATTAGCTTTTATACGGAAATTCAGTTTTGGTCTTGAGTGAATATGCTCCCTTTGTCTAAAGAAAGAGAATGTGTTTAAAAAAATTAAGGAAAAAACGTATGTATATCTCCACATTCTGTGTGCGCACGTAATGTTTAGCCAAAAACTGACGTATTTTGTGCCATGTGTAAAAAAAACTGGCCAGAGAAATTGCCTTATTTCAGCACCAAATTTTGTGTTTTTGCATAGGCTGCCAAAAAAATTGAGTTTTAATTGAATAACTTTGTTAGCTCGTAGGATGTGGAGATATACATACAATATTTTGTTTTGGGTTTTTTGACATTTCCAAATATATATAAAATGCATTTTCAAACAAAGGGATCATATGCACCTGGAGCCTAAACACCGCGCTCCCTTTATACTTTATACTCAGATTTCTTAGTGATTTAGTCAATTAGGCTTAGTTTGGTTAGATAAGTATTTTCTAAACCGAAGTATTTTAAAACCAAAGTATTTCATCGCATATAGTTAACAAATACTCGATCTATTCCTAGATATAAGGTGTATAGTTTTTGAGAAAAGTCTCTAAATATAAGGTATATTGTGTTGGACAATCTGTGTGGATATATTTTTAGGGATTTGCCTGTAGTTCCTTATGTTTTGAAAACTCCTCATCTTATCATGTCAATTTTCCAAGATCAATCCAACCAAAACCTTTTGTAGTTTCTTTTTTATGTGTGTTTCTTAATTTCCGTGCCAAAAACTATACACCCTATATCTAGAAACTGAAGGAGTAGCATAGTTTAAAAGAGGGTCGGACCTATTTCGCTAGTATTTCAAAAAAAACTCATACTTTTGAAGAATGTTTTAGTTTAAAAACCATAGCATTTAGTACATCCAAACACCATGAAGTATAATTCAATATTTTTAGAAAAATGCTATGGTGTTCAAAAACGGAAGTGGAGATACAAAGCATTCCCACAATATGATGTTCTCTACGAAATATATGATGGTTTGTTCTCACAATGATGCTAAATTTAAAAAGGGTGATGTTACACAGCCTCATGTATAGGTGTCGTTGATATGTTGAGGCTGAAATATTCAAAGCGAGCATTTCAAGCACAGCCATGCATGTGACGCACCCATTCATGCATGCGAGCGCATCCAATCAATGATCTAGCATGCAGCACATCCGGTCAAAACGAAGATAAAACAACAAATCCCAAACACGTTGAAGTTTTGGCCAATACTGAGAAATAATGAAGTACCAACAAACTGAAGTATTCCTTCCCGATGCACTGAAATACTACAGTTTTGCAATACTTCAGTTTTAGAAAAACTTCATTGCCAAACTAGGCCTAAAGTATTCTGCAAATACTTTAAAATTACTTTGACACCAAACTGGCCCCTAGTCATATCTGCCTCACCCGGGAAGCTTAGATAATAAACCTATGCATTTAGAATACCCATATATATGTACAACAAATCTTAGTCAACTAGCTATAAGAATTGAAATAATATATTCTTGCCTAGCTGAAGGAGAGAGAAAGTAAGTGGACTCTAATACAAAAGCCAACTCTAGCACGTGCTTCTCGGCAGTTTGCGAGAGCGCAAGGTGAGCCATGTATTGATAAAATAATACATTCTTATAGCCAACTACTACCTTCATCTCAAAGCTTAAGGCTTATATTTTCTTATAAAAAATCAAACTATGTAAAGTTTGACTAATTTTTTACCAAAAATCATTAACATGCACAATACAAAATTAATATCATTAGATAGATAATGAAATATATTTTCATATGGTATCTACAACATATCATATTTGTTGAAAGATACTTTTAAAAGTTTGGTCAAATTTTACTTGGTTTGACTTTAAAAAAAAAGTCTTAAGCTTTAGGATGAAGATAGTATTGTACATGTTGGCTACAGATGATATGACATCTGCTTATAGCCATCAAATGGCTATACTATTAAACTTTCTCTTACATGTAATGCCAACTAATCATTTTGTTAACATGTCATATAATTAACTAAGGAAAGATGTGGTTATGGTTACCATGTCATCATACATCTCAAGCAAAAATAACTCTACAAAACAATAAATATTGCTTTTTATGTTACCACGTCTATGATACTCACACTATAAAGGTAATAACATAGATTACTAACAGTACTTACTTTCTATGTTACTTCTCACTATGAGGCTCCGTCCCTGGTGCATCGGGTTTGCAACCATGTCAGGGGAATCAAATCAGATTCGGGGAAAAGAGAAGGTATATAATGAGCTGTACTGTAATTCGTTTTAGCTTGGCCCTCGGCGCATGGAGTAGTGGTCATTAAGTGTTTCCATTTGATTGGCTTAGTCAAGAGCCACTATATCCAAGATAACACTAGAAAGTTTGAATGTAGTCATTTTGAGCCAAACACCAGAATCGAACCATGCAGGCAAAAAGGTACATTGCTCATGTTCACAGAGAAAACTGAGGTTAGTGAAGGATCAAATGACTAATGCGCTCCAGCTCTATCTTATAACCAAGATGATGACGAATTTGGAACCTTCCAGTGCTCCAAAAGTCTGAGTCTGAGGATAAACTTAGTTGTCTTGGTTTTTTAAGAGGTTAATATATTGATCAACGATTAATGTTCAGATTACAATCAGTTCTGATCACATCCACCACGCAGGACGGAACTGATCCTAGCAAAATATTCCCAGTACAACCACTTCGCCCAAACTTACTAGTTCACGTTCCACACAGTAATTACCCAATCTCTTGACCTCGCAAACCTTCAAATCAAACCTTCAAATCACGTTCCACACAGAGCAAGTATTTTTTTTTTCTCTTTCAGAACTCCGTATATAGCTGACATAGTGCGACCTGAATCATTTATTTGCAGTCGCACTCCATTTGCACTGGCTTGTCCGATAGAGCCAGAATTGCTTTGACGCCATTTAAGCTAGCGAGAGCTTTTGCCGTCGTCTTACTCTCCGGCCAAATGGAAATCCTTTTCCTGATGCCTCTTATCCTCATAGTCACATACTTGAATAAAGATGTATATACCATGAAACCTTATTTCTGCACCGAATATCATTTACCTTATCCTCATTTTCAACACTTTATATAACCAAAAGAAGAGAAAACTAGGAGATGAAGTATTCTAACAAGAGGGTGTGATATTAATGATGATGTAATAGTAGCTAGGCCCTTCAATATTGCTTATGCATCAGAGTTATGGCATATATCATAATGGTGAATTAATCCAAAGGTGTCACATTATGACCTACTTAATTGATGGTAATTGTAAGCATCAACCACACATACGAAGTGTGTTCTTTTCAGCTGTCCCGTTCTCATAGGTACAAATAAAAAGGAAAAAATATTTTAACAATTACTTTTACAGTCACATAACAATGGATCATCCGACAGACCATGTCGAGCTTGTCGGGAGAGTTTTACAGTTTGAAATATTTTATAAGAGATTCTCCTGCACTTTTCAGCTCATCTGGCACCGGTAGATAGATTACATACGAGTGTGACCCTATGTGGGTGTACCCATCTTCAAGAGCTTTACCCCCATACCTTCAAATCCATTGCAGCACAAGCATTTTTTTGGTTAATTTATAGCTACCTTTACTCTTTGGAATTGCTTTGGAATTCATATTACAATGGAAAAATACCACATGCCATGAATCCTTGTGGTTCCTTTTGGTGGAGGGATATTTTAAAACTGGTTCCAATCTACAGAGGAATTACTACTATCAAGGTTTCTGATGGCAGCACTACACTTTTTTGGAAGGACAAATGGCTTGATTTTATTCTTTCTGAAGAGTATCCAAGAGCATTTTCCTTTTCTTCATCTGAGGATATCTCAGCACAAGAGTTCCTTTCAGCTACCTGGTTGGCAGACAATTTTTATCTTCCTCTCTCTCCTGAAGCTCTTGAGGAAGTAAAGGAAATCCAGATACAAACTTCACGCATTGCACTCTCAGCCAATACTCATGACAAATGGACATATCAATGGAGCACTGACAAATATTCATCTGCTTTATTCTATAAATTATGCTTCAGAGATGTTCAACCTCATGCCTCTTTCTCATGGTTATGGAAATCAAAATATGTTCCAAAGATGAAGTTCTTTCGCTGGCCCATTCTGATAGACAGACTTAACACAAGAAATATGCTGAGAAGAAGACACTATAATCTGGATTCGGGATACAATTGTTTGATGTGCACCACACCACCAGAAGAAACAATTGAACATATGCTATTCCAATGTCCCTTCAGCCAAGCTTGTTGGGCAACTTTAAACATCTCATGGAAACAACATGGTAATCGTTTACAGATTATTGAGCAGGCTAAATCTCAGTGGACAAGGCCGATGTTCATGGAAATATTCACAGTTGGAGCCTGGAGTATATGGAAAGAAAGAAATAGCCGACATTTTGACAATAAAGTTCCTGACTTGGATTCTTGGAATAGGAGATTCATCACGGACCTCTCTCTTTTGGTTGATAGGACTAAAGAGTATTTACACGCTTTCATCACTTCTGTAATAAGTAGTCTTTAAATCTTCTTTTGCTTTCTACCCCAGTGGTCGTCCACCATGTAAAAATGTAATATCTTGGACTCTGCCCTGAGAGGGTGTTGATAATATACAAAACAGTAGGAGCCTTTCCTACTGTTAAAGCTTTCAAAAAAAATGCAGCTTAGACAAGTTGTCACGTGTTTCATGTTGACATGAGAATATGTTGCATTATTCTTCTCCCAAGGACTGAACAAGTTGCGATTTATTTATGCCAGGCATGTTACTCTGCTAGGTAGCTCACAGATATTTAAGCTCCAACTACCTAATCTGATACCCCCTCTGGTCCATATTACTTATCGCTAATATGAATATTAATGAGAATTTATATGGATCAGAGGGAGTACATTATAGTTGTTGTTCCTTGACTGAAACCCAGTTTTACCGCTGGGAGGAACAATGAAATGTGTTCTCACTTTTAGGGTTTACAGTAGCACCGGCCGTTAGCATATATACCCTCAACTATGCGATAATAACTAGCACCGGTTCTGCTAATGGAAGTGACCCCAGATGAAGTAAAAGCAGAATTGAATCGAAGAGAATCTATGTGAAATGATAATACTCTGATAATTAAGAACTGGAGTAGCGATGGCTTGATCAACTAGAGAAGGTGTCAAGAATTTTCAGTTCTTGGACAAAGTTACAGAAAGCAGCGATAGAGCAAATTAACAAATCTAGGTGGAGCGGCTGATGTGGACGGGGACGGCAGGTGCAAGAACAGTGTCACCGTCCAAAAAAATGTGAATAAATATATCTAAACGGGAGTCACATTAGCAAGTTGGCACAACGCTTTCAATCAATCTCGATGACATACTTAATTGCAGGGTAATTATATACATCAACATTCAACCACACATATGAAGCTTGTTATTTTCAGTAGATCCATTTTTGTTGGTATAAGATAAAAATAAGAAGCATATAAGAAATAGTTTTACAGACTCACAGATCATTGGATCATCCCATATCAGGTTTGCCCGGAGAGTTCAGTCTAAAGTATTTTCTAAGAGATTCTCCTGCACTTTCCATCTCATCTGGCACTGGCAGATTACACAGAAACATGACCCTCGTTTCGGCGATTTGATGTCCTCCACCCGTGTAGATGTATCCATCTTCGACGGCTTTACCTCCCATACCTTGAAATCCATTATAGCGCAAGCATTTTTTGGTTAATTTCTAGGCTCCTTCCCTCTTTGAAATTTTGCTACTGGTAAGCACATACAGAAGAGAGCTTTAACAATTTCCACAATGTTAATGATTTAGAGGAGTTATCACGTGTTTCATGTTGACATGAGATTTCCTTGCATTAATCCTCTCCTAAGCACAGACCACGTTGCAACTTATTTATGCGAGGTATGCTACTCTGCTACAGGGCCTGCTCTAAGCACACAGATATTTTGCGAGGCATTTTGCGAGGCACACTGTTCCTTTGTAATGATATGAATTGAAATATGTTACAGATAATCCAACATATTTCAACTCATATCATTAGGCCGTGCCTATGTGATAATCACTAGCATCGGTTCCACAAATACACGTGCATCTTCATGCAGTAATCATCAGGTTAAAAGCACAACTGAATCGAATCGAATATACGCGAAATGACCGTACTCAGATATTAGAAGTTAACAATTTTCAGTTCTTCGAGTAGGTTACAGATAACCATACAGAGAACAGCAAGAGAACAATTAACCTACCAGCGCCGACACACTGCCATGCAACACCTTGAATGGCTACGGACCAGGGGCCAGCCACACGGAAATATAAACACAAACACAGACGGCGCCTCGAGAAAGTTGCAAGTCCAAGTTAGGCAGCTACAAGATGAAACTCAGCCACATG
The DNA here is from genome assembly GCA_030979885.1 of Lolium multiflorum. NCBI lineage: Eukaryota > Viridiplantae > Streptophyta > Magnoliopsida > Poales > Poaceae > Lolium > Lolium multiflorum. The sequence goes on along the minus strand of CM061750.1, from coordinate 101,372,948 downwards.
ACAACAAGGTGGAAATCCTTTTTCTGATGCCTCCTATCCTTATGCTGGCATAAATGAAGAAAAAAGAATATACCATGAAACTTGATTTTCGCACCTTATATATTTTCCCTTATGCTCCTTTCTACAGTTTATATAACCAAGAAGGAGGAGATGGGGTATATATCATATTCTAACAACTACACGTGGTATTTATGATAACCATACGTAGTAGCTAGGCCCTTGAATAGTACATGAGAGAGTTAGCATACTCGGTACGTAGTACCGTTGTTCCAAAACAGACATATTGGAAAGAGCTTTCCAAGACATCATAAAAAAATGGTGGATAAATATATAAAAAATGAGTCACATTATGACATACTTTGTATACATCAACATTCAACCACACATACGAAGCTTGTTCCTTTCAGTAGAATCTATGTGTAGATATAAGATAAAGATAAGGAGGATATACGAAATAGTTTTACAGACTCAGAGATCAATGGATCATCCCATATCAAGTTTGTCGGAAGAGTTTACAGTCTAGAGTATTTTCTAAGAGATTGCCCTACAGTTTTCAGCTCATCTGGCACCGGTAGATTACATAGGAGTGTGACCCTCGCTTCGGCGATTTGAAACTCTTCCCCCTGTTTGGATGTATCCATCTTCCAGAGCTTTACCTCCCATACCTTCAAATCCATCATTTCAGAGAATTTTTTGGTTAATTTATAGCCACCTTTCTGCTTTGAGATTTGATAGTGATAAGCACGTACAGAAGATGGCTTTAACAATTCTCGCAATGTCAATGTGCTTACACGGGTTGTGAGGTATTTAATGCTGACATGGGAATACGTTGCATTATTTTTCTCCTAAAGACAGACCAAGTTGCGTTTTATTTATGCCAGGCATGTTATACTCGGCTAGCTAGTTCAAAGATATCTAAGTTTGAACTAGCAGATTTGATATATTATCATTGTTCTTGCTTGGCATAATAACTAAAACCCAGTTTTACAGTTCAGAGAAACAATGGGATGTACTATCTGTAGCATACTTCACATCACTAGGACGGTTTACAGTTTACAGTAGCACCGGCCACCAGAATAAATACTTTCTACTATGCGATAATAACTAACATCGGTTCTGCTAATGCAAATGCATCCAGATGCAGTAATTATCAGGCTAGTACAAGCACAACTGAATCGAGGGGAATCTACAGGAAATGACAATAATCTGATATGTTGTAGCTCAGCTTGATCAACTAGAGACGATGTTAATCCCTAAAAAAAAAAACTAGAAACGATGTTAAGAATTTTCAGTTCTTGGACTAAGTTGTAGAAAAGAGAGAATAGCCAAAATACCACTAGTGAAAGCCGAACATGCCAAATACCACTAGTGAAAACCAACTTGCCAAAATAACACTCACTTCAGTTTTTTTGTAGCCAAAATACCACTGCCATTGGTTGTCAGAGACACCGCGAGTCAAACCGTTAGTTCTTTGTCAGATAATTTCGTATTCTGAAATTACCCCCTAAAATCTTATCCTTATTCACTCCCCTCCAAATCCATCCCCACAGCTCCACCGTCCATGGCGGCACGACGAGGAACCGCACGCCGGCACCTCCCGGCAGCTCCCCTGTCCCTCTGACGTTTCTTCCGGCGCCCTTCGCCCGCCACCCTCCGCTCGACGCCCTCTGCCCGTAGCCGCTTATCGCCCAGCGCCCTCCGCCCATCGCCTGCCGCGTTACGACCGGCGCCCTCCGCCCGTCGCCCTCCGCCATCCGACAGTGGCCACGTGGCTCGACGCCCTCTGCGCGGCGCCCTCCGACTGTGGCCGTGTGGCAAAGCTCCAGTACACCTCCACAGGAACCCTCCCCTGGTGAGCCGTCCCTCTGTTGTTCCCCTGTTTGTTCCCAGTATTATTGCAACTGCAGCAAATTTAGAATTTGCTGTGTTTATGTGTTTCAGAGTCAATGTGATGGAAGATTTCAAAGTAGAAATAGTCGTTCTATCTTATTTCACAATTAAAGAGGGCAGAAGAGTGTAGACAAGGGGGAAAACATGGGATTTTATGGCCGGTCGGAACTTGTCGGTGGCGCAAATAAAGGCCGCCTTGGAAGAGAAGTTCATGTGGTCTAATGATCAGAGAGTGACCATTTGGTATGGACCTGCTGCAGATGAGACTGTCCAGCTAATTTCAGAATCAGAGTTTGCTGAATTATTTGATAGATGTTCTAGCACAAAAATTGTACGGTTTGGTGTGACCATTGAGAGTAAACAACACAAAGAACCTGCTCCTATCATTGCCGAGAAGGATGATGTTCAACCTCCTATCATGTCCGAGAACGATGATGATCAGCCGGTTCATGCACCATTCTTTGCTTGGCCGAAGCAAGCCTATGCAGGGGAGTACGAGGATGATGAGCCTGTTGGATGCAATGGAGAGAGCACTTATTCGGGGGAGGAGAATGATGATGCCAAGCCACAAAATAATAAGGAGACAGAGGTAGTTGCTAAAAGAGTTCCACTGGAAATACTAGATGTTGACAATTCTTATGATCCGCAACAGGTGAAAGGAGATGACGAGTCTTTAATTGCTAACAATGTGTCTACCACTTATATCCATGATAAGAACAATCCTCGAATCGAAGTTGGAGCAACATTTCCGGACTCTCAAGCATTTAAAGTCGCATTAAGACAAGTAGCCATCAGAGAAGATTGGTCCTTTAACACGGAGTATAGTGAGCCCGAGAGATTCAGGGCTAAATGCAAGGACAAGGATTGTCCATGGAGGATACTCTCCGTAGAAAATCGGTCCTTTCACTAGTGGTATTTTGGCATGTTCGGTTTTCTCTAGTGGTATTTTGGGTAGTCTCTCTATAGAAAAACAGCAAGAGAACAAACGAACTAACCTGGGTGGAGCGGCCGACGTGGACGGGTACGGCACGCGCAAGGATGGTGTCGCCAACGGCCGCGCTCCGAAAGTGGCTGATGCTGAGCTGCATGCCGGCGACGCGATTGTAGCCCGAGGCCATGTGCGCCCCCATGCTGGCCAGCCCCTCGGCTATCAGCGCCGACACGCCGCCGTGCAGCACCTTGAACGGCTGCCGGCCAGCCAAGCCAGACACACACAAACATAATCACAAACACGTACGGCGCGTCGAGAAAGCAGCAAGAAAGGCCGGCCGGGTCAGGAAGTTACGAGAGGGAAACCTGGACGCAGACGGGCGTGACGACGAGGCGGCCGGTCATCCGCGACGGCGAGACCTCTTCGATCTCGAATCCGAGGGCGTGGAGCGGCGCGTCCAGCTCCGCCGTCTTGGAGTTAGAGCTCGACGAGGCCGTGGCGTTGCCCATGGCGCCGCGCGGCCGGTAGGTGTTAGTTGCCTGGCTGCGGTGTGGTGCGGGGAAGGTGCGCGTGCCGTGTCTGTCTGTGGAAATCGAACGGGGAATGAATACGTGGTGGCAGCAGGACTGCAAGATATATATTCTAGAACGGGGATGGCATCAACTGGAGGGAGAAAATTACACAAGACCATCGTAACAATCGCTGTTATAGCAGACTAGTAAGCCCCCACATGCAAAACTTAGTCTTTCAAATAGAACACGTGTATTCTAAATTCTAAAGTTCTGTTTGGCCATAGACTTTATTTTCCGTTCTTTATTACAAGGCCACTTTATCTTTAGGCAAACTTTGATTAACGATAGGATGAACCAATTATGAGTTACATGTTATTCAAAATCATACTATTATTGGATGCACAATTCAATGAACTTTTCATTGGTTTAAATTTTTTGAATGAAATATATAACTTATATTTGATTGGCTAAATTATTAGTCAAAGTTTGACATGAAAAACGATGTGGCCTTATATTCATGAACTGATGGAGATTTCACACTCCACTAAAATAATAATTATGGATTAACGATATAACCACGAGCGTCCAATGTGCAATTCCCATACTCTATAACGGCTACAAAATCGACAAAGCACAATAATACATCTCTATTATCCAAAATATTGTACCCTTTGTTCTATGAAAACATTTTTCATATCCAAAGTTTATCTAAATTCGAGCATATCTAGACACTATTTAGTGCCTAGATTCATTTCAATCTGGATAAACTTCTGACATGTTTCATGAGACTGAGGCAGTATTTCAATTGCCATTTGAAGCAACACTTAAAAACTACTATTAGCGAACACTATCTATTTTTATTCTTTGATATGTATCCAACTCTTTATACAGCAAGCATATGAAATATTGACAATACACATTAAACAAATCATATACCACACCCGTTTCATTGAATAAGGTGCACACATATTTTAGATGAACTTTAACGAAAAAATTGCAACAAAATCTTGATTATATTTTACGTTGTTAGTATCGTTGAATTGGTATCCAAAAGCACTTTCTAATAATGCTAATTTTATACCAACAACCTTTATATATTAAAAGTATTTTTGGTCAAATAAAAAATTAAAAATAAGGGTGCCTTATCCATTGGAATGGAGAATTAAGGTTGTAATATAGTGAGATGCTTCATATACCGGTATGAGTTGGTGGACTGACACTAGAAAACCAATTATAAGATATATTGATAGTTTTAAATTGAAGTTATAAGAATAATGATATTGGTTCTCTAAAAAATTAAGAAAACCCAACCTGATTTGGCAACACCCATCGGGCACACACGACACACCCGCTCCCCACTCAGGGCCACTTCTTTTGGGCTTGTGCTTATAAAGAAGCCGACTTATGGATTCTAGTGGGGAGAAACTCCGGTGGGGAGAAGCTTTGAGAAATTGTCTTGGACACTTCTTTTCGGCTTATGAAAATTAAGCTTATCTTTTGTGTTTCGTTGTGTAAAGACCGTGAAGCCCCTAAAATTCAAATCTTCCTTTGTTGTTACGTAATATTGTATTGTTGCTTGTTTTACACATAAATAAGATCGAACATGAGAACCAGGCCATTCTTGTGATGTCATTCTATGTAAAATGGTCATAACGGAACAAATTTGCAATGCTTACACCATAATTTGAAAAATAAAATTATCAAACAACACATGTGCAAGTTTCTAAATTGCATTGGACAGGATCAAATTGCATCCATACAAACACAGTGAGGCACCGGCCCAAAATTTGCACTCCACACAAAATCGAAGTCGAAATAGAGGTGGCCGAGTTGTACTGGAGTGCAAGATGTAGAGGTGGTCCTAGATTGGTGGCGGGAAAGATGTTGACCTGCAGCGGGCAAGATGTCCACCGGCGGTGGAAAATGGGCCAAGATCCTTGACAGCGGCAACGATGTGTGTTGCAGGTGTAGCGACGGCCGCGGGCAGGCGGGCGGGGGCGGTAGCGGGACAGGCTGTGAGCAGCGGTGGTTGCAGCAATGAGCGGGAGAGTCTGTGTGCGGCGGCGGTGATGGGCGGGAGAGGCTGCAAGCGGAGGCGGTGACGACCCCTATAGATGCGACATGTCTTTCAGATGCGGGAGAGTATGCTCACTACGGGAGGTGTGCCCTGTGCGGTGCGTTTCTTTTCCTTTTTTCCCCCCTTTATATTTCTTTGGCTTACCATTCTCTCAGGTGGAGTGGCATTATGCCTTAAAATGTACTGAACTGGAGGGACATGTTGACATGCCGCTTCGGTTCCCTCAGCCAGAAGTTTGGGAAACTGCCCTAAGCTAGTTTTTGGAATTGCACTACGAGTTGGCTTCTCGGTGGAAATAAGCATGAGTTAAGCCAGAGAGTTCTTTTGGGCTTCAGCCGAAGTGGCCCTTGGCTTCCTCTCACTCACACATTCGGTCGTCTGTGCGCCTCTGCACTCTCCACTTCCTTCTTGGCGCTGGCGCAAGGAACACCCTCTCCCCTGCTGATGCGTTGCTGAGGGAAGGAACTCGAGCTACCATACTTCTACTCACTACTGGAAAAAGTCCTAGCGATAATATCAGTAGCAGTGGCGCACCACACCTATACATGGTGTGTCATAGCTATCAGAAATACCAGTGGCACACCTGGTGAATAGTGCGCCACTATTATGTTTGACCCATCCCCTAGACATACCACTTCTATTTGAGGTAGCAGTGGAGCACCTATACGTGGTGCGCCATTGGTTTCCCTAGGGGGTGGCTGGGATGTTTGGACCACTTAGCACTGGCGCACCTAAGTGGTGCCCAACATTCCCACCACCCCCACCCCCCTCCCTAGTGGATCAACTTTTCAGTTTCCAAAAAAATAAAAGAAAAATGTTATAAAGTGAAAGAAAAAATCCTTCGAGATGACCGTTTGTTATGTCATCTAGTTTTAATTAATATTAACAAGCATGAATTTTGATTTTTTTTTTGCAAAATCGTGCCATGTATCGGTAAAATGACTTTTCTGGTTGCATACAACCTCCGATGAAAATGTTTTTTTGTATGAAAATGGATCTACGGAAAATTTACATCCCAAAAATCAAAAAAGGAAACATGAGTTTTTTCAGGTTTAATTTTTAGGCAAAAAAATGTTAGCAGTGGTGCAACAAGCCTTGTGGTGCGTCGCTTTCCCACCTACGAATTTCAAAATGGTTGGCGCCCACTACCCTTATCCACCACCCACTTGCCTCCTTCCTCCACCATGCTCTTCTTTTTTCTCTTATCCTCATCCATCCTCCTCCTCCATCCTCTCCTGCTCCTGCTCCTCCTCGGTTGGATCTCCTCCTCCTCCTTTCTCCATCCGGACACCATCTCTGTCCTCCTCCTTTTCACTTCCAGAGACCTATACGGAGTCCAATTGAGCTAGAATTTTTGGAGCGTTATTTTTTTCATCGGGAGAAGCACCAAAAGGGGTCTAAGGCCCAAAAGAGCCCAGGAATTCCCTATATATGTCCCCGAAGAGTTCTCGGGAGGAGAGCGCCGCAGGAAGACAGAAACACGAAAACATAGGCTACAGCAGGGAAGAGTTGAGGGAGAAACTGCGCCAGGATCACCGGCGGAGGGATCTCCATTCTCCAACGTATTCCTCATCATCACCATGATGAAGGGGGTTATCCACCTCTGGACTACGGGTTTGTGGCAGTAGTTTGATCTATTTCTCTCATATTCTTCATAGTTATTAGTACCTTATGAGCTGCCCAACATGATTATGGTAATATTTGAAATACCTATGTGGTGGATCTTTATTCTATGATATGATACTATGATATTTTGCTATAATTTGTGTAAGATGTATTGATAGATGCATATTATGTACCCCGTTCTTAAGTATTGGTTCTGATCCAACTTTTATGCAAGAACGTGTGTGGGGTGATGTGTGTGTTAGATGTAATAGCATGGTTTTAGTGATTAAATAGTGATAACAAATTCATGATCTATTACGGCTTTGCCTTTTATTTTGCTATCTCGCTAGGGATAAAGTGAATGCATGTGCTATGTTCATTACGTGACAAAGGTAATGATCTTGTTTGTTCAAGGTATCATATTTGATATTTAAACATCATGTCAAAGTTATTATAGCTATGCTATGTTAATTCTTAATATACAAGATTGCTTGAAGTTAATTCCTATGTTGTGGAGTGTAAGAGATGTTGCATCATATCTATGCTAGGACGTGATACTCATATGAATGCTTATCTTACATGTTAGAGTTATTGTCTTCATATTTCATTGATGAATTGTCATCGTACACTACAACTTAAAAGAGAGAATATAGTCAAGTGAAGCCATGAACTCCGGTCCAATTTTAATTATAAGCAACATCTTTCCATCACTTTATCTTACTTTTTATTTGCATTACTATTTTAATCTGAAAAAAATAAAAAAAAATTTCTTATTTGCACTCAAAACCTAAAAACAAACAAACCTTTAGGGCTTTTTTACTTAGTTTATTTTAGTTGTCACTACAAGAAAAGTTCTGATAGACAACGTCCCAAAATCGTCAACTAAGGGGCATTTTTCGTCGCCTATGGGCCTAACCCGACGATATGGGTTCCGTTGTGGAAACTGCGTCAGGCAAAGTCCAACGACGATTTTTCGGTCCGTCGCGCTTGGGCGCCTTCCGCCACGGAAAATCGGACCGTTGCGAAGTGTTTTGGAGCCCGTTGATCGACGTCATGCAACCGACACGTGGCGACGCGTTAATCGCGCTAACGGCGTTAACCTGAAACCCCGTGGTAGATGGTAGGCCCACACGAGGCCTGCCACGTCTTAAGCGGGCGGGCCGATGACATAGTTTGACCGGTCAACTATATAGCCGGGCTGGTCCATTAGTTACGTGGGCCGGGCCTAACCTCTAAGGTTGATCGGTCAAAACTTAAATGGGCCGCCCATTTAACATGTGGGGTCCACCTTACAAGAATCGGGCCGGCCCATTTAGTGTGCGGGGTCCACCGTATAAAGCGGGCCGCCCAACAAGCTAGCGGGTCGCCAAAACACAGTGGGTCCCACTTTCCGCTTAAAGGGTCGGCCCATTTAGTTTGTGGGGTCCACCATATAGCAATGGCCGGCCCAACAAAATAGCCGAAAACACGTGGGTCCCACTTTCCTGTTAAAGGCCCATTTAGTTTGTGGGGTCCACCATATAGCAAGTGGGCCGGCCCAACAAAATAGTGGGGCCAAAAACACAGTGGGTCCCACTTTCGTTAAAGGGCGGCCCATTTAGTACGTGGGGTCCACCATATAGCAAGTGGGCGGCCCAAGAAGATAGTGGTCGGCCAAAACACAGTGGGTCCCACTTTCTCGTTAAAGGCCCCCAATTAGTAGGGTCCACCATATAGCAGTGGGGCCCAACAAGATAGTGGGGCCAAAAACACAGTGGGTCCCACTTTCCTCTTAAAGGGCCGGCCCATTTAGTATGTGGGGTCCACCACAAAGCAAATGGGCTGGCCCAACAAATTAGTGGGCCGGCCAAAAGCACAGTGGGTCCCACTTTGTTAAAGGCCGGCCCAATTAGTATGTGGGGTCCACCATATAGCAAGTGGGCCGGCCCAATTAGTGGGGTCCACCATATAGCAGTGGGCCGGCCCAACAAGATAGTGGGCCGGCCAAAAACACAGCGGTCCCACTTTCCTCTTAAAGGGCCGGCCCATTTAGTATGGGGTCCACCACAAAGCAATTTGGCCCAACTAAGTAGGGTGGGGTCCACCTTAAAGCAAGGGCCACCAGAGTGTGGGGTCCAGTCAATCAAATGGGCTGGCCAATAAGTAAGTGGGCCAGCCCAATAAGTGCCCCGTTTAGTTGCTGTTTATATGCCGGCATAATATGGGCTTTAGGAATTTGCGGGCGCACATATGTGATTTCGCTTAAATGGGCCGTTTAAGGGATGGGAATTCGTGATTTAGATACTGAGAATATTTACGCAGCATTGATTTCTGTCGGATAGCCTCACTTACCACAAGCACCAAAGAAAAAATGCGCGAAAGAACTATAAAAACTAACTAAATATTACATCAGCTGCAAGGCATTGAAAAATATTACAGAACCCAGAGAAATTGAATGGTAATTAAACCTAGCAATACAATGAAGCGATCCGGCAATCTTTTAAGTTGTCCATGCAGCACCTATATCTGAAACAAAGACATTACAAGTTAAGACAACAACAATGGAAAGGCAAAGACACTACAATATTGTTTGCCAAAGAATTTGGAACTCATCATTTCGTCGTTATAACAAGATCATTGTAATGCGCACAATAAGCAAACAAAGAGTGCATGCCGCATACCAACAGCCAATATAACAGAGCATGTTAGAATGAAACAGCAGACTTACTACTGTCGAGTCCCATGCAAACCAACATGTTCAGGGAGTACAAAATTGGCATGAACAACAGAGTAGCAGGCTATAAATTTTGTAACAACGACTGAGCAAGATGAAGTTATGATGGCTACATCTACAGAGCAGGGAATGTAAACCAAAAAATAGAAGTTACGATGGCAAAAGCTAAAGAGGAGGGAATGTGAACCAACATGTGCCAAGTGCAATTACTTCATTTTGGCCGTGAACTAAATAATACTCCTGAACTTATAGTGAAGGGGATGCAAATCAAGATGTTTCGGGATATAAACTTGTAATGAGCAACACATAGAGGATAGTTGATGCTGGAGCTTAGGATGGACCAGATACAGAATATAGTGGGATCACCTGTGAACTTGTATAAGAGGGAATGCAAACCAATATGTTCAGCTTTCCATATGTGAGCGTCATGCCAAGTCAGAGAAACAAGTCAATAATGCAGCTTTTGAAGAACAAGATGGCACGCAAAATTATTATCTAGTAGTATGACAAGTTTATTTGTACTACAGGCTAGATAGCAGAGTGATAGCATGCCAAACTAAGTCCTTACTTTGTTAGCTTACAATGAACTAGATACAAAACAATGGCATCACCTGTAGTACAGGGAATGCAAGCCAACATGTTCATGGAGTAAAAAATTGGCACAAACAACATAGTAGCAGGCCATAATTTTTGTAACAACGACTGAGCAAGATAAAGTTATGATGGCTAGATCTACAGAGCAGGGAATGTAAACCAAATATAGAAGTTACGATGCCAAAAGCTATAGAGCAGGGAATGCGAACCAACATGTGCAATTACTTAAAATTGGCCATGAACTAAATAATAGCAGGATGTTACTATAATACCTACAGTATAATTTTTGTAACAACGACTGAGCAAGATAGAAGTTATGATGGCTACATCTACAGAGCAGGGAATGCAAACCAAAATGTTCAATCGCTTAAAGTTAGCAATGAAGTAGAAAATAGCAACGTGTTACGGTCATAGCTAGGAATGAACTAAAAGAGCTTCAGACAAACAAGCATCTGAACCCAGAACATGGCGCTAAAACAAGGGACTTACATTAGGAGAAGCACTCTGTGGGAGTCACAGCAGATCTTCCTGGGGTTGATAGATCCGGTGATGAAGTACGCTACATGTGCTACTTGGGGTTGGAGAGACGGCCATTACACTTCATGGTTACTCATCTCATCTGCAAAAACGTAACGGCGCGTCGTTAGCACAAACAGGTTCCCCCAAGATTAAACAAGAACTTGCAGGCAAGCAATAGAAAAGCGACAGTAGAAGAGTTTAGATCATGCACGGCGCCGGTGAAGCAGATCCGGTTCATGCACAGCGGTGTCGGTGAGCAAGATACGATGCGGTGGACGACGGATCCGGCGAAGCGGCTCCGGTGGGGTGGACGATACCGCAGCTGAAGCGACTGCGGTAGACTGCTGGATGAGCATATGGTTTCGAGGTTCGGCGGGGATGATCCGGTCCGGTTGATGACGGCGTCGATGAAGCGGCTCCGGCAGGCAGCCGGATGACGAGGATCGCGAGGGCTCGGGTAGGCCAGGGAAGTCCGGCGGGGATGTTCCGGTGCGGTGGTCGTGGAGGTGGTAGAGAGAGGGACTTGAGAAGTTCCGGTGGGTGGTCTCAGATGAGAGACTGAGGGAAATGAATTTTTTTGGGAGGGTATCCGGGGCTAGGGAGGTGGTGATCCAAAAAATGACGGCCAGACCCCCCCACCAACCGACTTTGCTGTCATCTCCACAGGGGTAGAATCGGAATTTGGAAGCGTGTGAAATTTTTGTATTTTGTGGGCGGGAAGTTTTGCCGCTATGAGATTTTGAATTTCGCTAAGGTACAAGTATAATGATAAAAAATTGTGAGACCGTACTAGTACCTCTGTTCAAGGCCGACTGTAAAATCAAATCATCATCAAGTTGAACATCGGTTACTACCATGATCATCATCGGACACAGATCTGGTGACATGCACCTGAAATTGGTGCATTCGTTGCAAAGTATAATGCTAAAAAATTAGTGACCGTACTAGTACTTCTGTTCAAGCCCGAGTGCAACATCAAATCATCATCACGTTGAAAATTTGTTACCACGATCATGATCTATCTCTAAATTTGGCGCATCCGCTAAATCTGGCAAACTATAATGATAAAGAAATTGTGAGACAGTAGTAGTACTTCTGTTCATGGTCGAGTGCAACATCAAATCATCATCACGTTTAAAATTTGTTACCATGATCATGATCTACCTCTGAAAATGGGCGCATCCTCTAAAACTTGCAAAGTATAATGATACAAAATTGTGAGACCGTACTAGGACTTATGTTCAAGGTCGAGTGCAACATCAAATCATCATTACATTGAAAAGTGTGTTACCATGATCATGATCTATCTTCTAATTTGGCGCATCCGCTAAATCTCGCAAAGTATAATGATAAAAAATTGTGAGAATGTACTAGTACTTATGTTCAAGGCCGAGTGCAGGATCAAATCATCATCACGTTGAAATTCGTTACAACGATCATGACATATCTCTAAAATTGGTGCATCCGCTAAATCTCGCAAAGTATAATGATAAAAAAAATTGTGAGAATGTACTAGTACTTGTGTTCAAGGCCGAGTGCAGGATCAAATCATCATCACGGTGAAATTTATTACAACGATCATGACATATCTCTTAAATTGGCGCATCCGCTAAATCTTGCATGTGGCGCATCTCAGTGCGGAGCAACAGGCCGGTGCTATCAAGGTTGAGGCGTCGTAGCGTCATCGGGCTCTCCTTTTTTGATAGATCTTCTACATGGCGTGGCGCACCGCCCGTCGAGAAGCAGTCACATGTGATACCGAGGTGGAGACGTCGCCGGCATCCTCGAGGCGCGGCCGCCCTTCTATGAGCCAGCGTCGACTCAAGGTATATATGAATCCATGCGTTGTCGCGCCCCTTCTTCCGATGAAGTGGGGTGCCTTAGATTTATTGTTCTTCTCTTACGATTATTTGAGCCGAACATGTGTGCTCTTTCTCTGAATATATTGCTTGAAAAGCTAACCAAGTTAATTAAATTCACTTCATTCTTAATCTTGCGTGCTAATTCTGTTATTTTTGCTGGCAGTGGTGCGTGCAAGGAGATTTATTTGTGGGTGTGCTGAGCTGTTAGGCCTAAGTCATCCTCAGCTTAACGAGGCCTCAGCTTAACACATAAAAAAGGTGTTCAATCTCGCCCACAATGTCCTTTTCTTTCCTCTTCCTTTATTGGAACTTGTTTTGCACACAAGGAAAGTGGCACGTGTAATGTGAGTAAAACCCTCTTAGCCAAAATCAGCTACAAGCAAGATTTTCTGTATTGTAGATGCCCCAATTGACTCTAATCCCCAATGTAGTCTTTTTTTTATGTCAGTATAGACTTCTTTACATGGCATGCATTTGCCTAATGAGCAGCATTGTATTGCCATTCTAGCCAACCTGATCGATATGTCAAGCTTCATGCACGAGATGCCATGTTTAATTTACTCCCTCACTCCGATCCATATTTCTTGGTGTAAAATGAATGTGAATCGAAGGGAGTACTTTTCTTAGATACTAGTAGTACTATACCATTTCAAAAAAAATACTAGTACTACTACATCACAAATGCATCAAAAGAGTACTACCATCACAAGACCACCACGGTTGTACTAGTAGAGTTTAATACTGAACTTCCAAAGGGAATAAGATTACACATATGAACTTTAAACAGGACCAGGAGCATGAGGGCCAGCAGCAGGGGCGTTGACTGGGAACAAGCCAGGCAAGACGTAATTCTGGAGGAAGAGGCCATATGCTGCGTGCTTGGCCTTGGTTGCAGGGCGGTGCTTCCCCGATGTACTTAGGCCTACACCCGTCGCATGCTGGATCAGGCTGCGGATGTCCTTCTGGAGGATTTTGCCACAGAATGGGCAAAATAGCTCCCCGCGCTTGCGGAAACGAATTTCACCACCCTTCAGCCGCTTCAGAACGTAGCGGCTCTTCTGGTCCCTGCGCTCCTTGTTGTCGTCCATGTCGTCAGAATATTCCTGTGAATTATAAAGTACATAATAATCAGGTGCTTAATGACAGATCGAATAAATACTGCACTATCATAAGCAAACCTTAGAAACCCTAAAATTAAATGTGTAGAACAAGTAAATGGCAGAAGAAATCATACTAAATCACGAGAAAACCCTATGAACAGCAATGAACATAAGCCACAACAATTGCAAGTCCACTAAGTATGAACACATAAATTAATTATATGACAAATCAAGCCAACTACATGGCAGATTAGTCGAAATTAAACTAGAATCTGACCGTACGAACCGTAGAATCAAGTACGTCTACAAGAACAAGGTAGGAGATCAAATCAATCAAGAACCAGGTTCGTGCAAACCACGTGAACAGTAATATGACACAAAAAGGATCGGGACAGTTTCGGTAAAAGAGCAGTACCTCCTCGTCGTCACCCTCGACATCCTCCTGGAACTGAACGTTTGGGCCGAAATCGTCGAAGGGGTCGAGGTCCGCGTCCAGCACCGGGTCGAGGAAGACCTCGCCGTGGTGGCCTGCAACGCCTTGCGATCTTCGGCGGGAGCAACGGCGTTGCTATCCACCTTCTCCTCGACGGCCAGGACGCCCGTTTCGACCGAGGTCGAAGAATCAGACAAGCAGAGGAGACGAGCGGCCTGGGTACCCGGTGAAGCCTCACCCGCCGCGACGGCCACTACCGCAGAGGCATCCTCTGCGCGAGCGGCCGCCGATTGCTCCGCCTCGTACGCAAGACCTGTCTTCATGCTGCTGCGGTTGGAAACGAGGAAGTCGATGCCTCGGAGGTGCGGTGAGTTGATGGGAGGGGAGAGGACGAGCTCGCGAGAGACGATGAGGCCGATTATTTTATAGCCTCTGACTCTCTGTATCAGAATGGCATTAGTTGTGGACGCGAGAGACGATGAGGCCGATTAGTTGTGGACGCGTGAAGTCGTGCATGTACTCGATTCTCACGTATACCAATACTTCCAAACGTCATAAGTAATTCACAATCATTCAGAATAATATGAGACCTTAACATTTTATTGTTTGTGTCAGATATTGTCCATGAAAAATAACATCCTTCAAAAAATAAATCCCCTATGCCAATCCGGTCATGCCCGTCTACTCCAACTAGCTTCCTCGAGTAATTTGTCACCTTACATTCTTAAAATGAACCAAAATTTGGCACAGGGGCATCACATGGAAAATGATGTTACCATTCTCTCTTCCCATTTTTGTTTGAATTTTTCAAAATTGTCATGCCCTAACGGAAAAAATGTATGTTCCTTCTATGAAGCATGTATCAGAATGGCATTACCAAAACCTGGGGGTGGCGGGGCACATGGTGGTGTGATGATACATCACATTTGGACCACACAACACAATTTGGACCAACCAAAAAAATTCAACAACCCTACACAAACCCTGGTCAAAACTAATTTGACCAATATTACAAAAGTTGTACATAATTCAGAAACAGTCAGAAATATACGAAGCATTCAGGAGTCAATACTGAAGACAAAGCAATTATGCCAAAAGACAAAGGCAGAGGAGGAACAGGTCTTGCTATATTGCACAACAAAGCCAAATTCAACTTTTCATCGATTCCAAAATTCTGGCTGCAATTAGCACACCCTGGTCTCCTGATGTCGCAATAGTTGGCTGCTGGGAGCGGAGACACTCGACTTCCTTCTTCAACTTATCGCACTCTGTGCGAACTTTCAAGTACTTCGTCTCGAAATATTGCGCATGTTCAGCATGCAACTCCACTTCCTGTTGAAAACTTTCACAGTCACAGTTGCAATCACACTGACCAGCCTTGTCAGTGACCACACTCATCGGTGGCTGGGCGCGTAGTTCCTCGACTTCCTTCTTCAACTTCTCACACTCCACGAGAACGTCTGAGTACCGTTTATCAAAAGAAGATTGCATGGAACGGGCATTCTCCTTCGATATGGCACGATTTAAAATGCACCTGCCCACGAGGTGGCGGATTTTCTTATGAAGGATGATGTTGTGGCCCTTGATCTGGTCCAGTTTCGCGGAGAATCGTGTTATCACATCCTGCATTGCAAATTCAACAGCAATGAAGTATGCAGAGTGCAGATGAGGGGGGAGAAATAAACAAATGGAGTGCCAACCTCTTCAATATGCCTGAGAGCTGCAAAGTCCTTGTCCATAGGAACCTCTTCAACGATGGAACCGCCATCCCTGGAAGAAAGACATTTAAGTAGTTGGATCTGGCAGCCAGCAAGGAGGCGATGAAACTGCGGCACGGCAATGGAAACATACACGGCCGAAGATGCACACACGCGCACTGGCTGCTCCTCTCCCGGAGACTGGGCATTCGTCTCTGATTCTGCATTCATGATACCAAACCTATGCAAGAGTTTGAGGTTTCTGTTCTGAAGGGTGGTGTTGTGGCCCTTTAATCTCATAATCCCTTCCTGCATGGAAAAATTCACCAGGAACGAATCAGGGATCCTTTTTCATTCACAGGATATGAAAATCATAAGATTAGGAAAAGCATAGGATTTTGTATACATTACAGAGGGTGTATGCGCTATTTTATGGGCTATTTGGAATGTACAAAATGAAGTCGAGTTTAATAAACCCAAATCTCATCCCTTCTTGCAGGTTATCCCTATGATTATTCACTAGATCCGTATGTTTCTTATCTCCAGCCCGAGGATCAGCAGGATATCATGGAGTCTGGGTGCAACTGACTAGAGACAGCCGCACGGGATTTTTACAGCCAGGGTGGCTGGCAGTTTCCTCATAGAATTACTTACTGATGTGTTTTTGCCTTTTTGGCACCCGCTGTTTTCTATGTTTCGTTGGTGGATCTTTGTGTCGACTCTAGCTGATCCGTGAGAAGTTGTCATAATTTGTGTATGAACTGAAGAAAGCAATAAAGCAGCCATATACATCATTTTGATGCAGAGGCTGTGATATGTCCCCCATTTCGAAAAAAGGAACAAACATAGGATATATTTCTATAAATCAAACAACTAATGTAGGAAAAAAACCATAGGATCTAAATGCTACACAATTCTTATAGAAGTCCTACGAATTAAAGAAGCCCTCATGCAGTACGGAGATGAAGAGGAAGAAAAAAAAGCAATGGATATATATTATATAGTGCATACATTATTAATGCTCTTGAGAGCTAACAAGTGCTCATCAAACAACGGGTCCTCGATAGCTAAGTACGAAGTGGATCCTGCGGTAGAAAGCACGAGCCTGGAACCGTCGGCCCTGGAAGATGATAGCCGGTTTAGTTGGCACCGCCTGCCAGCAAGGACTCAACGAAAATCCGGCATGGCGATGGAAACATACCCAGGAGCTTCGTACCCACCAGGTTGGCGAGAAACGAGCGATTTCTCAACTTGGGTAGGAATGGCGCTGAAACCAGCCGCCATGGAAGAAAGACGGTTAAATTGTTTGATCCGCTAGCCAGCCAGAAGGCAGAGAAACTTCGGCATGGCGATGGAAACATACCGGGGAGCTTCGTACCCACCATCTTGGCGAAACACGGTCGATTTCTCGGCATCGGTAGGAAGGGCGACACTTGAACGGGCGGCCCTGGAAGAAAGACGGTCAAATAGCTGGTTCTCCCGGGTAAAAAAATAGTTGGATCTGTTTGCCTTGCTGTAATCTGCGTTCATGGGGGCAAAGAAAGCACATGGCGATAAAAACCTACCAGGACTCTTGCTGGATTACTCTGCCCTGACCCAACAAGCCCGAAGCAGACTGAGCTTGCGATGGAAGCGCA
This sequence comes from Lolium multiflorum, assembly GCA_030979885.1. Classification (NCBI taxonomy): domain Eukaryota; kingdom Viridiplantae; phylum Streptophyta; class Magnoliopsida; order Poales; family Poaceae; genus Lolium; species Lolium multiflorum. The sequence goes on along the minus strand of CM061750.1, from coordinate 101,355,378 downwards.
GACATGCCTGTCCGCCGGCGCCGCTGGTACACTTTCAAAGTCGGAGTTTGCAGGACTTTCAGCGGGATGGATTTCACCGCGGATTTAGTCTCAGACAACAACGCCTCCTTCCTCTTCTTACACTTCTTCATGTTCTTCTTAGACAACTTGTTGAACGATGGATGAATCGCTGGAGGAAGAAGGAAGGGACAAGCAGGTGGGGATAGAAGGGGTCGGTGTAGAGCTCTCCGGGGAGGGTTCCCCGGGGAGGAGGATGAAAACTGGAACGAACAGGACAGGGATGGGACTGGGCAATCTTGTCCGTCCATCCAAAATCAAAGGGCGGGAGCACATAAGACTTTGGGCCATTGACAGGCTGGTCCTGCCACAGGCGGACCCCAAGTTTCAGCGATTCAATGTCAGTGAAAAGATGGGCAATGTAAAAGAATCTTGTTCGGGGTCGGCCGCGGAAGCCAAATCTCTGTGTCCCAAAGTCTACTAGTAGTCTACTCCTATATAGGTATAGCTGCATAGCCATCATACCATTGCATTGATCGAGCTGTACGCCTTTACCACTCTGATTCAGGTACAAAATATTAGTGTTCTCTTGTCAAATCAAAGGCCATGTCAGTTTAACGAAATGGACGTTCTTTAACTCACAAACTACTCCAAGGACATCATTTACGGACTACTGAAGCCATGTACATAATTTCTGGATCGATTTAGTAATTTGCTACAACTGTAATATTATTTCCAATTTTCAGCAATTTATTTGAATTTTAGGATTTTACTTATAAATTTCGCTAATTGACATGTGTAGGAAAGATAGAAAACAACTAGTGTATGCATGACCAATTAATCTGACTAAATAAATCTTATAGTGGCCACTTTGCATCACTCAAACTGAGAGGGCATGTTAGATTCATATGATAGAATAATGGAGAATCGCTATGACATATGCCTCCTTGAATCCTACGGGAAAGAAATCTACATGAATTGGTAGAGCTAGGTGTGTGATGGTATCATCGGAAAGACAAAGGAAATTTCTATAGAGATTGAGAGTGCATAGCATAGTTGTCACAGATGCATATGAATTTTTCCAAGAGGTCTAACCTCTTATTAGAAATCCTATAGGGTTGTACTAGTATAAGAAAACAATACATAGAAATTTTGGAGGATTCAATTCTTCAAATCAAACAAGCTATATAGGGGGAAAATCATATCCTTTGATTCGTACAATTTGTATAGGAGTTATGTAGGATTTGACTATAGGAGTTATGTAGGATTTGACTATAGGATTTGAATATTTGTACGGTTGTGTAATATTTTTACCCAGATCAATTCACATACCACCGGTTATGTATTTTTTTGGGCTATAAAAATAGGAGGTGTGGTATATTTGATGTGTGTAGAGATAATCTCACCATCTTATAGCCACCCCTAACATTTCGAGCAAACAAAAAAAAATCTATACCACTACCCACCTCTCGTCCTACACTCAATTCCTACACAACCAAACAACAAAAATTGGCTATCCTAGCCAGGTGGTTGGGGATACTCTCATCCCATAAACCTATCCCCTAAACCAAACAACCCCTAATATGGAGGGAAGGAAAACCTAGATCTGATACTGTACAAAAACACATAAAGCAATCTGGAACCGTCCACATAGAATCAACGGGCCAGAGCAGATGCCTTCTTTGGGAAGGGTCTTGCGCGGAAGCCAAGGAATCCTCTGCGTCGACAATCTGGTGTAGCAGTAAAATAGACCATCATAGCGGAACATTGATGGAGTCACTACAATGCGTCCGAATCCGGGTATAGTCTTGTCATATCAATGGCCATGTCAGTTTCTCCAGATATAATCTATCCGTTAGCTAGTACTACTACTCTAGAGGCTGACGCCACATGCAGAAGTTGTACAGTACTACGACTACTATCGAGTATCGACTAGTCCGATCACGTCCAGGTCGCAACTACTCAAAAATGGCCGTAAAGAAAATGCAGAAGTAGGATGGGGCCACGACAAAAGACATACATCTATTTATGGACAGAGGTAGTATCATATCAGCATGCATTAGCATCTCATTTGCAACTAGTTGCACTCGCATCCTATTATCGGATATCACACTTCTGCACTTTTAAAAAATATGAAGAAAAACAAAACTGGGACACATATTATGTTGTGTATTGCTCCACAGGTCACAGATGAGTATGTAAAAAAAATTCTAGCTTGCACAAAAAAGACAAATGATATGTGAATAGTTAAGGAATATTATTCACTTTGGTCTTTTCTTTTTTCCACAGCTCACATATGGTCACCTTTTGAAACAAATGTTTAGATGTGCGAAAGATACAACATAACCCGTGACTATGATTTGAATTTACATTTTTTTACAAACTCGAAATGTGACATCCGACAATAAGATGAGGGATCAACTAGTTGCGAAATGTTTGCACTCCTGACCATGCATCTGAATCTATCTACTAGACTACTACAACAACATACAAAATGCACCAGTTTTGAACTAGAGATGTAACAGCAGTACTAACCGTTGGTTTCCAAAATCTAACGCTTGTGATTAGAGGGATTCGCGTCAAGAGATACCACAACAGCATACACTTCTTTCTAGAACCATCATGTAGCCATTATGTAGAAGAAGAAAAAAGCAGGGTCACACCAATATCACACGTCCCACTCGATAGTAAGAAAGGTTCCAAGTTATTGTTCCCATTTCTCAACTGGTCATACCTATTTCGATGGTGTAACCTACGTAGTATAAGTTATATATTAGTTGTATGGAAAGTTTGAGCAACATTTAGAACATAATTTTGTACTCCTAATTGGTCCAACATGCATGCTAAGATTGGGGTCTTCACCTTGAAACGGCGAGCGCCGAAAAGCGGGTCAAAATCGCCCAGATCCTCGAAGATATCTACAGGCGCAGCCGCTGTATGAGAGACGGAGTGGGAAACGAGTGGGGCGATGTATGAGAGACGGAGTGGGGGTGTAGTATGTACTATAGTAAGACGGCGAGACGGCGAGGTCAGAGTGATTAAGACTAGTCACAATGGGAAGTACGTAGTACGTAGTATCATACACTACTAGTTTGTGATACTACCTCCACAATGCATAGTATCATAATATGGTTCATACTTATGTCATATTTAAAGTTTTGTAGAATCTCAATGCAAATGTGTGTACATGATGTATTTGTCATGAAGTTTTCTAAGTTTTCTAGGTTTATGTGTTATAATACTACTCTCATATCTCACCTCATAATTGATGTGACACATTAGATTTTTGCCAACATGGCATGTATGATACTACTTACGAGCCTTAAAAGCACTTTTTTGTGATGTTGATCAAATTGTACTCTAAAATTGTCACTGGACAACAGGTCGGCCTATTGCAAACTTGTTTGAATGAGCTAAAATAGTTAGAAATCTAGAAAATTTGTCACTTCAATGAATTTTCATCCTATAACGTTTACTTAATTTGAAAAACGAATGGGGACGTTTGCCATAATGGGACGATCATTTCTACAAAAAAGAATAAGATGGAAAGTCTCGCAATGTTATTTATCATGACAACATTGACAATGTCACAACCGTGGGGTGATTAGGGAATCCACTCCGCTAGAAAAAACAAACTTATATAAGGCATGTGTGGCAATGCAGTTTGTCTACCTTATACACATATCTAGATGTGTAGCTATATATGGATTTTATTTTCCAACTTTAGATGATCAGTTTATAGTTCACCATTTAATTAGAATTCATAATTTTTGGGAATAAAATACTTGGAGGTACCCTGCAAGTGTGGTACCACAAACTAAGCCAAAACATGGGTCCCAATAGTACAACATAGCGCGCATAGGAAGTTTGAGCAAATTTGAAACCAACCAAATGAGGTAGAAACAAATCAGAAAAAAGTTGTGAAACATGTGCATGGAGCCATCACATGACATGTACTTACTACTAACAAGTAAAAAATATAAAACCCTATCATACATAGAGGTTTGGGGTGAAGAGTTATTATTCACACACATATAGAATAAATATGGACTGCTTTTGGCTTTCTACCCATTAATTTGAGCAAGCTTCATGCAGTGTCCACTTCAAACTTGACAACATTGGAACCATAGCTGCTTGAGTTCGCCTCGCTAGCCTCTTCCCATATGTAAGCTTAATTAATTGGTTACACTACGAAAACCACAATCAACTTCTGAATAATGCATGCATTGCCCCCCTTTTGCACATATGCAACTTTGCAAAGTAGGGATTTTTGGTTTACCACACATTAGTGTGTTGTTTTCTTTTTATTAGGACCCATGTTTGGTAGCCACATTTTTCCAAAGCCAAAGTGTGGTTAGCCAAAACAAAAAGCTAGTATGGCTAGCCACCAAATTGTGGCTTAAAATATTAAAGCCAAACTTTGTCAAAACTTTGTAAAAAAAAGTTGAGTCTATGACAAATGGACCATATATACATGCAATGAAGTGTGATAAGCCAAATTGTGGCAAAAACCAAACACATGCCAAATAAACTATATGCATGCATGGCTGCCAAATTTTGGCTTCTTGACAAATTGTGGCTAGGAACCAAACATGCCCTTGCTGGCCAAAGGGGTCCGAATATGTGTTTTGTTTATTCGCTATCATGTGCAGTACGTGTGTGCACAATACCGCAAATCAAAATTTCACGGGTAGGCCAAACATGCATGCATGGTAGGCGAATCGCCATTTCGAAGGCTAATTTGTCAAACTAGCTTACCATGAAACCATCATGTGTACTCCAATTAATTAAGTTCGGATATGAATGGTGGTCATCAACCAAACTAAAAAGAATTCAAAATTTGGGATGATATAGGGATGTGCCCTATTGTTGTGGAATCAGAAAACATTAGCCAACGAAAATGTGGGTTGCATCCAAGTATAGTAGCTCACAAAGTCGATTGCCAAGAAGTTTTTGCCTAAATTTGAAATAAAGCCAAAATGAGGTTCAAACTTATTGAAATCAGCAAGCAAGGCAATCACGAAGTCACCAATTACTACTTTTATCTAGGAAAAATAACAAACATGATGGCATGCAAATATTCTTGAGAAGCAGAATCATTCTGTAAATATATATTTTTGGAACCATGCATGTTGGACATTGATTCGCTTCTTGCCACATGGGTGAGCTAGCTTGGTTACCGCAAGAACCATGCATGGCGAACTTTCGAATCATGACCCCTTTTTTAAGAGATCAATGAAAAACTTCTTATTTTCGACTATACTTTGCCAAATAAAGTTTTTTTGGTTTTCCACATAAAGTCTTTTCATTTTTATTGGCCGAATTAAGGGGGGCAAAATTAAAAGGATGTATTTGTGAAGTGGCTACCGCGTGTATTGCGCACACTACCACCTATACAATTTTCACAAGAGGGTGACATGGTTGGATGGCCATGCATTTCCATGGTTTGTTGGATTATCTCATCATGTAGTATATAATAAATTAATTTTGTAAATATTTTTCAATTCAAGTATTAACGATGGTTATATTACAACTCAAATAAATTGGGAAAATACTGGGGTTCGCCTCCCTAGAATCAATCTTGCCCGTCCATTTCCTATCAACTGACTATAGGGAGTACTAGATTTAAATGGCGGTTGGAGTTAATTCCTCAACCTCATCGCAGTATTATTCCCATCTGTCCCCACTAAACAACCCCTGGCGGTTCGTTCTCCCCTGCATTTCGGCAAGTTCCAAAAAACCCCATTGTTTGCAGTTGCTCTCCCTCCCTCCCCCTCAATCCCTCCGATCAGTTCGACGTGCTTCAGCGCTGCCATGGCCGACGGCGGCCTGTTTACGCTAAAGAGGAGCGTCGTTCCCCATGGGACGACCAAGGTGAACGTGGTCTACACGAATGACCCTTCCGTTCTCGAGCACACCCTCAAGATGTACGAACAAAAGCTACTAGAGGACAGGTCCAGGTTCGTCGGCCTCGACCTAGAATACACTGCGGACCAAGTAAGTACCGCCGTCGTTCAGTTGGCCATGGACGACCACGTCCTGGTGTACCATTTCTGCAGGTATGTTCTTCACATGCCTTCCTTTATCCTTTTGTTTTTTAATATAGAAACTCTTCCTTTATCTTGGATCTGCTTTTTTATTTCGACATAGACTAGGTTCTAACTTGTATGAAAACACGAACAAACTAACTTGTATGAAAAATGTGGTCTGGAACGTAATATCCAACATATACTTGTATAATTTTTTTGGATTGACCACGATATCTAGTTTCATGATTTTGGTACTCAAAATTTGCACAAATTTCATGTACTCATACTCACCGATAATCGGCATGGATGTCAAGATATTAACATATAGTAACTGAATCTTAACTTGATGACACTTAAATAATTAGATCATATAGTCGCAACAATAATTCATGTTATTTTGATGTGTATCACTGATGCAAAATCATTGTTTCACTGCAACAAGTATACAGTTTACTGGAAGAAAAATATGTGTACTATTTCAGCATATACGATCTTACAAGATTGATTTGTGTTAACATGCAGGAGTCCTGATAATCTGGCACTGCAAGAATTCCTTCAACATAAAGGAATTTGTTTCACAACTGTTGACATCAGGGGTGACTCTAGCAGGTTTGCTAGAGATGGCATTAAAATTCCTAAACATAATTGGATTGACATTCAGGATATGATCAATTTCAATGGTCCTGGCAATAGGACTGGCATGGGTGATTTGGCAGCCGCCATCATTGACCCATCTTACAAAGACATGAAGACCAAGTTCCCTACTAGCAGCCACGATCAATGGGAGTGCATGCCATTGCCTGAAGTAAACTTGAGGTATGCTGCGATTGATGGGTATGTCAGTTTTGAGTTGTACAGGCGACTCAAAAAAATCAATGATGGGCAGCGTCAAGCACAACCAATTCCAAGGGAAGTGGTTTGCCCGGATTGCAAGGAAGCGGCTAGGTTGGCCGCTCTTCCCCCTGCCTGGCGCGACGAGAAGAAGCAGTGTGTCGGGACAACCTACTGGGAATTTGTATCTTATTGCTTTAGGCACAACATACCATTTGATCCGAAGAAAATGCCACCATGGATAAAGGACTCGTGCGAGCCTACTTCGGGGTCTCCGTGGGATGGCGGTTCACACGGTGAGCAAGCTAGGGCAACGGCTGGATGTGGTGAGCTAGCAAGGGCAGGGCCTGTATCTGGTTGGGAAGCTCCAACAAGGATTCCCGACACACGAAGTGCGAACGAGTGCAGAACTTGGACTGCCAACCCGTGGGAGGCAGGTACAAGCGGCACCGGCAAGCGCATCAAGAGGGATGATGATAATTGGTGAACTAGGCTGGCGTTATATGTTTCCAAGATTGTACATAAGTTTAGAATTATGAACTGGTAGTATTGTTTAGGTGATGTAATTACTTTTGCAACAATGTGTATGAGGTTTCAGAATCACGCATCCTTATTTAAACATGTTTAAAACATGGAAATGAAAAGGTAAGCCTGCATCCTTCTTAGTCACTCCAAAATTAAGCTTTTGGGAAGGTATTTGAAATTTCCATGTTTGAAACCCAAAACGACTTCTCTTCGTGATTGACTTCATAAGACAAAGTTCAGGCTTAGGGGTAGATACATGATTTTTCTGGTTTGAATATGACTAGACCTTGTTTATCAACTTGAGTGCTTACTATATGACATAAGAAGGCTATGTGCTTTGGTTTTTCATTTTTTTTTGAATCTTGGTCAATTCCTAGGTACGGTTTGACCAAGATTTGAACAAGTTTAAAATATGAAAATAAAATGTAAGCCCGGTCTGGATCCTTCTTAGTCACTCTGAAATGAAGCTTTTGGGAGGTTTTTGAAATTTCCATGTGTTTGAAACCCAAAACCACTTCTCTTCATGCTTGACTTCGTAAGATAGATTTTAGGGTTAGGGGTAGATACGTACATGATTTTTCTAATTATTTTTATGCCCATTTGAATCTTGGTCAAATCATAGGTTTGACCAAGATTTAAACATGTTTAAAATATGAAAATGAAAAGCTAAGCCTGCATCCTTCTTAGTCACTCCAAAATGAAGTTTTTGGGAAGGTTTTTGAAATTTCCATGATTGAAACCCAAAAACGACTTCTCTTCGTGCTTGACTTTTAGGGTTAGGGGTAGATACATGATTTTTCTGGTTTGAATATGTCTAGACCTTGTTTATCAACTTGAGTGCTTATTATATGACATAAGAAGGCTATGTGCTTTGGTTTTTCATTTTTTTATACCCATTTGAATCTTGGTCAAATCCTAGGTTTGACCAAGATTTGAACAAGTTTAAAACATAAAAATAAAAGGTATAAGCTCGACCTGGATCCTTCTTAGTCACTCTAAATTGAAGCTTTTGGGGGGTTCTTGAAATTTCCATGTTTGAAACCCAAAACCACGTCTCTTCATGCTTGACTTCATAAGACAGAGTTTAGGGTTAGGGTAGATACATGATTTGTCTGGTTTGAATATGTCTTGACCTTGTTTATCAACTTGAATGCTTAATATATGACATAAGAATACTATGTGCTTTGGTTTTCATTTTTTGATTTTTTCTGAATTTTTATGCCCATTTGATCTTGGTCAAATCCTAGGTTTAACCAAGGTTTAAACAAGTTTAAAACATGAAAATGAAAAGGTAAGCCTGCATCCTTCTTAGTCACTCCAAAATGAGGCTTTTGGGAAGGTTTTTGAAATTTCCATGTTTGAAATCCAAAACGACTTCTCTTCGTGCTTGACTTCATAAGACAAAGTTTAGGGTTAGGGGTAGATACAAGATTTTTCTGGTTTGAATATCTCTAGACCTTGTTTACCAACTTGAGTGCTTACTATATATGACATAAGAAGGCTATGTGCTTTGGTTTTTCAGTTTTTTTGAATTTTTATACCCATTTGAATCTTGGTCAAATCCTAGGTACGGTTTGACCAAGATTTGAACATGTTTAAAACATGAAAATAAAAGGTAAGCATGGATCCTTCTTAGTAACTCTAAAATGAAGCTTTTGGGAGGTTTTTGAAATTTCCATGTTTGAAACCCAAAACCACTTCTCTTCATGCTTGATCGACTTCATAAGACAGAATTTAGGGTTAGTGGGTAGATACATGATTTGTCTGGTTTGAATATGTTTAGACCTTGTTTATCAACTTGAATGCTTACTATATGACATAAGAATACTATGTGCTTTAGTTTTCATTTTTTTGATTTTTTCTGATTTTTTTGCACATTTGATCTTGGTCAAATCCTAGGTTTAACCAAGATTTAAACATGTTTAAGACATGAAAATGAAAAGGTAAGTCTGCATCCTTCTTAGTCACTCCAAAATGAAGCTTTTGGGAAGGTTTTTGAAATTTCCATGTTTGAAACCCAAAACCAGTTCTCTTCATGCTTTACTTCATAAGACAGAGTTTAGGGTTAGGGGTAGATATACGTGATTTGTCTAGTTTGAATATGTCTAGACCTTGTTTTATCAACTTGAATTCTTACTATATGACATAAAAAAAACTATGTGGTTTGGTTTGATAGTTCATTGTTCATAATTCATAGTTGATCATACATACGGATCATACATACAGAATTGCGCGATCCTTATCGCGACTTCTAACCTATCTAGTCGTCGAGGAAGATGATGGTCGCGTTCTCCTCCGCATCCCGCGCCTCCTTCTCCTTCACGGCGGCGATGGCCGCCGCCTTGTCTTCTTCCTCCGCCCTCTTCTTGTCGGCATCGTCCTTGAGGGACGCGGCCAGCGCCTTCAAGAAGAGGGGGTCTTCCCCTTCCTCCGCCTCCTCCGCCTCCTCGCCGGCTGGCGGCGCGAATCCGCCGCTGGTGCTCGCCTCCCACGCCGCCTTCGACCGGCGGTTCCTCTCCCGGTCGGCGCGCCATTTGTTGAAGACGGGGCCGCTCATCGGTTTGAGCGGCGGATCCGCCTTGTACCAGAGCCCGCCCGGGGCGAACTCGCGGAGCGACGACGGCATGTACAGGGAGCCTCTGTACCTGCACGCCGCGCGCCGACTCCCGGCGGCGGACTGCTTGCACTGGAGCCGCCACGCCTCCTCGAGCGTGTCCGGCGCGCGGGATCGCTTCGATCCGCTCGCGGGCGACGCGGAACTGGTACGGCGTGAATACATGGCGAGCGGCGAAGAATCACCACCCTGCAATCAAGGCCAAGCACGCAGCATATGGCCTCTTCCTTACGTCTTTTGCCTGGTTTGTTGCCGGTCAACGCCCCTGCTGCTGGCCCTGATGCTCCTGGTCCTGTTTAAAGTTCAGCATTAAACTCTATATACTATACAACTGTCGTGGTCTTGTGATGTACAGTAGTACTCTTTTGATGCATTTGTGATGTAGTAGTACACTGTACTTTTTTTTTGAACTGATATACTAGTACTATCTAAGAACAGTACTCCCTCCGATTCACATTCTTTTTAGCACCAAGAAATATGGATCGGATCACCGGAGCGAGGGAGTAAATTACCCTTTTGTTGTGGCTTATTTTGACTTTGGCAAAAGCCAAAAAAAGCACCTAAATAGGTGCTTTTTGGGCTTTTGGATTTTGGAAGCCAAAAGAATAGAATCTTTGTTCTTGGCTTCCAAAATCCAAAAGCCCAAAAAAGCACCTATTTACGTGCTTTTTTTGGCTTTTGCCAAAGCCAAAAGCCAAAAAAAGCCACAACAAAAGGGCCATAAACATGGCATCTCGTGCATGAAGCTTGACAGATTGATCGGGTTGGCTAGAACGGCTAAACAATGCTGCTCATTAGGCAAATGCATGCCATGTACGATAGTATACATCTAGTAAAGAAGTCTATACTGACATAAAAAAGACTACATTGGGGATGAGAGTCAATTGGGGCATCTACAATACAGAAAATCTTGCTCGTAGTTGATTTTGGCTAAGAGGGTTTTGTGCCCATATTTGTATCTTGGTATAATCCTAGGTTTGACAATGATTTAAACAAGTTTAAAATATGAAAATGAAAAGGTAAGCATGGATACTTCTTAGTCACTCTAAAATGAAGCTTTTGGGAGGTTTTTGATATTTCCATGTTTGAAACCAAGAACCACTTCTCTTCATGCTTGGCTTCATAAGATAAAGTTTAGGGGTTAGGGGGTAGATACATGATTTGTTTGGTTTGAATATGTCTAGACCTTGTTTATCAGCTTGAATGCTTACTATATGACATAAGAAGACTATGTACTTTGGTTTTTCATTTTTTTTAAATTTTATGCCCATTTGAATCTTGGTCAAATACACTAGCTATGACCAAGATGTAAACAAGTTTAAAACATGAAAATGAAAAGGTAAGCATGGATCCTTCTTAGTCACTATAAAATGAAGCTTTTGGGGGTTCTTGAAATTTCCAAGTTTGAAACCCAAAACCACTTCTCTTCATGCTTGACTTCATAAGACAGAGTTTAGGGTTAGGGGGTAAATACATGATTTGTCTAGTTTGTTGTTTAGACCTTGTTTACCAACTACTAGTTCGATTTTGGGCTACTAATATAAAATTAAAATAAGTTGAACTAGTATTCCTCTAAAAAATCATTTTGGTATGCATTGTTTGATACTTTTCATAGCTATAGTGCATCACAAATTTATGATTTCATGCTTTGCTTTGCCAATTTCGATTTTTTCTAACCACCTTCTCTTTGATTTCAAATTTAGGTCAAACTATCGATGCCTACTATGTGTTCTACTTGAATTGGATGCAGCGTGCGCACATGTTTTGCCATTGTTCTGGGCTTCCACACATCTTTGGGGCATCCAAGTATTTAAGTTACCTTGTTTTTTTGAATTGTAATTCATACCCTTCCTCCCAATTTTTATGCACATTTGAATCTTGGTCAAATCCTAAGTTTGACCAAGATTTGAACAAGTTTAAAACATGAAAATGAAAAGGTAAGCCTGAATCCTTCTTAGTCACTCAAAAATGAGAAGCTTTTGGGAGTTTTTTGAAATTTCCATGTTTGAAACCCAAAACCACTTCTCTTCATGCTTGACTTCATAAGACAGAGTTTAGGGTTAGGGGGTAGATACATGATTTGTCTAGTTTGTTGTTTAGACCTTGTTTATCAACTTGAATGCTTACTATATGACATAATAATACTATGTGCTTTGGTTTTCATTTTTTTGATTTTTTCTGAATTTTTATGCCCATTTGATCTTGGTCAAATCCTAGGCTTAACCAATATTTAAACAAGTTTAAAACATGAAAATGAAAAGGTAAGCCTGTATCCTTCTTAGTCACTCCAAAATGAAGCTTTTGGGAAGGTTTTTGAAATTTCCATGTTTGAAATCCAAAACGACTTCTCTTCGTGCTTGACTTCATAAGACAAAGTTTAGGGCTAGGGGTAGAAACATGATTTTTCTGGTTTGAATATGTCTAGACCTTGTTTACCAACTTGATCGAGTGCTTACTATATGACATAAGAAGGCTATATGCTTTGGTTTTTCATTTTTTTTGAAATTTTATGCCCATTTGAATCTTGATCAAATCCTAGGTACAGTTTGACCAAGATTTGAACAATTTTAAAACATGTAAATAAAAGGTAAGCCCGACCTGGATCCTTTAGTCACTCTAAAATGAAGCTTTTGGGGGTTCTTGAAATTTCCAAGTTTGAAACCCAAAACCACTTCTCTTCATGCTTGACTACATAAGACAGAGTTTAGGGTTAGGGGTAGATACATGATTTTTCTTGTTTGAATATATCTAGACCTTGTTTATATCAACTTTAATGCTAACTATATATGACATAAGAAAACTATGTGCTTTGGTTTTTAATTTTTCTGATTTTTTTATTTTGATAGATGCACATTTGAATCTTTGTCAAATCCTAGGTTTGGCCAAGATTTAAACAAGTATAAAACATGAAAATGAAAAGGGGAAGCCTGTATCCTTTCTTAGTCACTCTAAAATGAAGTTTTTGGGATGTTCTTGAAATTTTCATGTTTGAAACCCAAAACCACTTCTCTTCATGCTTGACTTCATAAGATAGAGTTTAGGGGCTAGGGGATAGATACATGATTTGCCTAGGTTTGAATATGCATGTCCAAACCTTGTTTATCAACTTGAATGCTTACTATATGACATAAGAAGACTATATGCATTTGTTTTTCATTTTTCTGATTTTTTTAAATTTTATGCCCATTTGAATCTTTTGGTCAAATCCTTGGTTTAATTTGACACGGATTTAAACAAGTTTAAAATATGAAAATGAAAAGGTGGTAAGCAGGCATGTATCCTTCTTATATATATTAGTCACTCTAAAATGAAGCTTTTGGGAGGTTTTTGAAATTTCCATGTTTGAAACCCAAAACCACTTCTCTTCATGTTGTTGACTTCATAAGATAGAGTTTAGGGGTTAGGGGTATATATACATGACTTGTCTTGTTTGAATATGTGTCTAGACCTTGTTTATCAACTTTAATGCTTACTATATGACATAAGAACACTATGCGCTTTAATTTGGTTTTTAATTTTTTTAAATTTTGATGCACATTTTGAATCTTGGTCAAATCCTAGGTTTGACCGAGATTTGAACAAGTTTAAAACAAGAAAATAAAAGGTAAGCCCGCCAGACTGGATCCTTTCTTAGTCACTCTATAATGAAGCTTTTAGGGGGTTGTTGAAAATGTAAGCATGTATCCTTCTTAGTACGTCACACCACAATGAAGCTTTTGGGAGGGTTTTTGAAATGTCCATGTTTGAAACCCAAAACGACTTCTCTTCGTGCTTGACTTCATAATTAAGACAAAGTTTAGGGTTAGGGGTATATAGATACATGATTTTTCTGGTTTGAATATGTCTAGACTTTGTTTATCAACTAGCTTGAGTGCTTACTATATGGCATATATAAGAAGCTAGGCTATGTGCTTTGGTTTTTCATTTTTTTTTGAATTTTTATGCCCATTTGAATCTTGGTCAAATCCTAGGTACGTACGGTTTGACCAAGATTTGAACATGTTTAAAACATGAAAATAAAAGGTAAGCATGGATCCTTCTTAGTCACTCTAAAATGAAGCTTTTGGGAGGTTTTTGAAATTTCCATGTTTGAAACCCAAAACCACTTCTCTTCATGCTTGGCTTCGTAAGATAGAGTTTAGGGTTTGGGGTAGATACGTACATGATTTTTCTAAGTATTTTTACACCCATTTGAATCTTCGTCAAATCCTAAGTTTGACCAAGATTTGAACAAGTTTAAAAACATGAAAATGAAAAGGGTAAGCCTGGATCCTTGTTTACGGTTAGGGGGTAGATACGTACATGATTTTTCTAAGTATTTTTACGCCCATTTGAATCTTCGTCAAATCCTAAGTTTGACCAAGATTTGAACAAGTTTAAAAACATGAAAATGAAAAGGGTGTAAGCCTGGATCCTTGTTTAGGGTTAGGGGGTAGATACAAGATTTTTGTGGTTTGAATATGGCAGACCTTGTTTATCACCTTGATATATGACATAGGAAGACGGTGTGCTTTTGTTTTTCTTTTTTTTTTGAATTTTTATGCCCATTTGAATCTTGGTCAAGTCATAGGTTTGACCAAGATTTAAACAGGTTTAAAACATGAAAATGAAAAAGTAAGCCTGGATCCTTCTTAGTCACTCCAAAATGTACCAATTGATAAATGAGTTAACTTGGCTTCATGGAAAAAATAATGTCATGTAAATGATTTAACTTGGCTTTCGTACCCTTGAATCCATAGGAAACTTTGTATAAATGTAGTAGTATAATAATCAACCGAGTTTTTACATCAACAGGTCTGTCACTTACGTGTGGTGCCCATGCGTGAGGTCCCACACTTCAGTGAGCACAAGTCACGTGCAATAGGTACGCAAACTCCCAGCCATTTTCTTTGTCAAGAGAAGACGCATCAGGATGCGTATTGGAAGTATGTGGGTCCTTCTGGATCCTTCGGTTGTCCCTCTCACAAAAAAAAATCTCTCTCATTCTCGGCCCCGCTCGACTCGCTCGCTCGCACCTCCTGCTCACTGACAAACCCTGCACAAAAGTCAACATCATCACCCGAAAAAGGGAGACACCATAATTCTCTCCCTTCTTCTCTCCTTCCGAGTGATCCCTTCTTCCTCCGAGTTTCACTCGACGGGCAAACACACATGTGCTGCATAGTAATAATAAAAAAGTAGAAAAATCGACCTACGAATCTATGATTAAATAGGTTAAACTAGGGTTTTGCCCACTACTATACAGATCAAGTTCAGAAATATCCAACTACTAGTTCGATTTTGGGCTACTAATATAAAATTAAAATAAGTTGAACTAGTATTCCTCTAAAAAATCATTTTGGTATGCATTGTTTGATACTTTTCATAGCTATAGTGCATCACAAATTTATGATTTCATGCTTTGCTTTGCCAAATTCGATTTTTTCTAACCACCTTCTCTTTGATTTCAAATTTAGGTCAAACTATCGATGCCTACTATGTGTTCTACTTGAATTGGATGCAGCGTGCGCACATGTTTTGCCATTGTTCTGGGCTTCCACACATCTTTGGGGCATCCAAGTATTTAAGTTACCTTGTTTTTTTGAATTGTAATTCATACCCTTCCTCCCAATTTTTATGCACATTTGAATCTTGGTCAAATCCTAAGTTTGACCAAGATTTGAACAAGTTTAAAACATGAAAATGAAAAGGTAAGCCTGAATCCTTCTTAGTCACTCAAAAATGAGAAGCTTTTGGGAGTTTTTTGAAATTTCCATGTTTGAAACCCAAAACCACTTCTCTTCATGCTTGACTTCATAAGACAGAGTTTAGGGTTAGGGGTAGATACATGATTTGTCTAGTTTGTTGTTTAGACCTTGTTTATCAACTTGAATGCTTACTATATGACATAATAATACTATGTGCTTTGGTTTTCATTTTTTTTTGACTTTTTCTGAATTTTTATGCCCATTTGATATTGGTCAAATCCTAGGCTTAACCAATATTTAAACAAGTTTAAAACATGAAAATGAAAAGGTAAGCCTGTATCCTTCTTAGTCACTCCAAAATGAAGCTTTTGGGAAGGTTTTTGAAATTTCCATGTTTGAAATCCAAAACGACTTCTCTTCGCGTGCTTGACTTCATAAGACAAAGTTTAGGGCTAGGGGTAGAAACATGATTTTCTGGTTTGAATATGTCTAGACCTTGTTTACCAACTTGAGTGCTTACTATATGACATAAGAAGGCTATATGCTTTGGTTTTTCATTTTTTTGAAATTTTATGCCCATTTGAATCTTGATCAAATCCTAGGTACAGTTTGACCAAGATTTGAACAATTTTAAAACATGAAAATAAAAGGTAAGCCCGACCTGGATCCTTTAGTCACTCTAAAATGAAGCTTTTGGGGGTTCTTGAAATTTCCAAGTTTGAAACCCAAAACCACTTCTCTTCATGCTTGACTACATAAGATAGAGTTTAGGGTTAGGGGTAGATACATGATTTTTCTTGTTTGAATATATCTAGACCTTGTTTATATCAACTTTAATGCTAACTATATATGACATAAGAAAACTATGTGCTTTGGTTTTTAATTTTTCTGATTTTTTTATTTTGATAGATGCACATTTGAATCTTTGTCAAATCCTAGGTTTGACCAAGATTTAAACAAGTATAAAACATGAAAATGAAAAGGGGAAGCCTGTATCCTTTCTTAGTCACTCTAAAAAGAAGTTTTTGGGATGTTCTTGAAATTTTCATGTTTGAAACCCAAAACCACTTCTCTTCATGCTTGACTTCATAAGATAGAGTTTAGGGGCTAGGGGATAGATACATGATTTGCCTAGGTTTGAATATGCATGTCCAAACCTTGTTTATCAACTTGAATGCTTACTATATGACATTAGAAGACTATATGCTTTTGTTTTTCATTTTTCTGATTTTTTTTAAAATTTTATGCCCATTTGAATCTTTTGGTCAAATCCTTGGTTTAATTTGACACGGATTTAAACAAGTTTAAAATATGAAAATGAAAAGGTGGTAAGCAGGCATGCATGGATCCTTCTTATATATATTAGTCACTCTAAAATGAAGCTTTTGGGAGGTTTTTGAAATTTCCATGTTTGAAACCCAAAACCACTCTTCATGTTGTTGACTTCATAAGATAGAGTTTAGGGGTTAGGGGTATAGATACATGATTTGTCTTGTTTGAATATGTGTCTAGACCTTGTTTATCAACTTTAATGCTTACTATATGACATAAGAACACTATGCGCTTTAATTTGGTTTTAAATTTTTTAAATTTTGATGCACATTTTGAATCTTGGTCAAATCCTAGGTTTGACCGAGATTTGAACAAGTTTAAACCAAGAAAATAAAAGGTAAGCCCGCCAGACTGGATCCTTTCTTAGTCACTCTATAATGAAGCTTTTAGGGGGGTTGTTGAAAATGTAAGCATGTATCCTTCTTAGTACGTCACACCACAATGAAGCTTTTGGGAGGGTTTTTGAAATGTCCATGTTTGAAACCCAAAACGACTTCTCTTCGTGCTTGACTTCATAATTAAGACAAAGTTTAGGGTTAGGGGTAGATACATGATTTTTCTGGTTTGAATATGTCTAGACCTTGTTTACCAACTTGAGTGCTTACTATATGACATAAGAAGGCTATATGCTTTGGTTTTTCATTTTTTTGAAATTTTATGCCCATTTGAATCTAGATCAAATCCTAGATACTGTTTTGGGTGATTTGTCATTCAAAAATTTGGTATCATTCGGATCGGAGGAAGTATAGTTGGAGATGAATGGCCCACCAAGTCTCTGCCTTGAAGTTTGCTCTTTGACCAGTATTACTACTCGCGAGGTGCCGAGGAGACGGGGAGGCCAAATTTAAGAACTAACCTTTGCTCTTGCCGTCTTCCTCAGTTCACCACTTTGTTTACCTCTTGGAATACTACTTCGCCACCATGACCGGGAGCAAGTCTCGCCACAGAAGGGCTCGTGCGGCTGCGGCGAAGCTGAGGGAATCCCAGCAATGGCGTCCCTGTGCTGCTGTCGAGGTGCCTTCTGCGCAAGAGTCTTCAAGGGCGTCGCAGCCCGCGACTGCTACCTTCAGGCGATCCTCCGTTCTTGCGCATCTTTCTATGTCTTTCACAACTTATCATCCCCTCCTTTTCTTACCTTCTCTCAATCGTATATTCAGGTCGGGCGGCCTTAGTTTTCCCGCAGCCCTCCTGCCTGCGGAAACATCTTCCACGGAGCCAAGTTCTCAAAGCAGCGAGGTATAGACATTCGTGCAAATTGGGATTCCCATTTTCTCTTTCTTGGTACTTCTCTGGGTACACTTCTGATTTTGTGCTCCATCCCCATCTGATAGAAGCCCCGCTACGAGATCGGTCCCATTTTAGAAATGGTTATGGGCGATTTCTGCGTCGAGACGGCGGACAGAAGCGCCCTCGCCGATGAGTGCATGAGACTTTATTCTGAGCTCGCCACTGAGAAGATCCGGATTCGCATTCTCGACGATATCGCCATGAAATCGTTCACTGCGAGTAATGAGATCCAGCGGCGGAGCCTCGGCCAGGCGGAGACCATGGACAAACTCGCCGGACTGATCCTGAACCTCACGGTTAGGACGGACAAACTAGAGGCCGAGCTGTCACAGGAGAAGGCTCTCAACTCCGAGCTGAAGCGTCAAGCAGGCTCAAGGTAGATCTTGACCAGGTCACTGTGTACCACTAGCTGCAATCCTTGATGACTGTTGTGTCACCTGGCTTCCGAGTTTCTGAAGGTTAATTTTCGAAATTTTGTTCGTAAAATTGGCCTGTGGAAATGTAAACTAACTAGTACTCTTACTTTATTATATTAGTACTTGTGTCAATGTAGTAGTTGTGTCTGAGTCGAGTCAATGTTGAGTCGTTCTCGTTGAGTCACCTAGTCTTCTATTATATACTAAAAGCAAAATAAGATGTTTTAAATAGAGACACAAGGTTAATCCACATCATCTTAATTATTATTAATCGTTGGATCTGTAATTTGTGACTAGGATTTACTAATAGATGAATATAACGTAAACGTACACATGTGTAACACGAACTCAAACTTGACACGATCTATTTTTTTTTATTTGGTGCGGGAAAGTCTAAGGTTGCACGTAAAAGTGTAGTTTTGGGAAAAACATGGAAACAGAGTCTGTTGCCCATACGAGTTTAACATATGTTGTTTTCTTTCTTTGACCGTAAGAATCCTATCAGATTCTGTCAAAAAGAAAAGAATCCTATCAGATCACGTTTAAATGGGATCTAGATTGAGCCATATATTTACGTGCATGTGACCTATCCCGTCACGTTTAGACCAGTTTTTTTGAAAGTTTAGATGAGTTATCTGTGTATTATCCTAGCGTCGGACTGTGTCGTGTGCATACATATTCTGAACCACACGTGCATGACAAGGTTTTTAAACTAGGACGTGTAATATTTTAAAATTAGAATTCATTTTTTTAGTAACCACATGAGCTGAGCGAGAGTGCCGGCGAGGAGGACGTGTTATGCGTCGAGCTACTACGGTCGTCCTGCCGTCGAGCCGGGTAGCCTGGAAGATGAGGATGTACGCTAAATAGTGTGAAGTGGTTTATACTACATGAATTGAGTGTACTTAAACAAATCGAAAGAAAAAAGGTTACCCTCACTCTCGAGAAGGATATAGCAGATTTTTAAAATTGGGACGTTTCTTTACACCTACACTAAATAGTGTATAGATTCATCAAAATTTAAAAAGAATTGCGACATCTTTTTCTGAACAAGGTAGTACAAAGTAGAGCACATGTATGTACTCCCTCCGTTTGTTAATGTATGACATTTAAACAAGCTAGATTGGCTAGCTAAAACGTCTAATATTTATAAACAGAGGAAGTATGATATAAAAAAATATTATCTAAAAATATTGAGCACGCATCTTGCTCCACAATTATCTTGCTCGATAGTTAGATACGAAGTTTTTCCCCAAACTTCATTTGTAGGTAATACGGTTGGTCATTGCCATAATCATATACACTCATGGTAACCACATGCTATCCTGTGTTCGTCACACACAAACATTCCATCTGGTCTATCCCAAATCATTCTAAATCAGTTATTATGAGAGAAGGGTGTAATTGGTTCTGAAGAGTGAATAAGTTCCAATTAGACCAATTATTTTCGATAGAGTGCTGTGTTTCGAAGAAACATGTTAGAAAAATCTCTATAGATGATTATAAATACATTATTATATGATTTTGGATTTAAAGCTCACCGCCATGTTTAGCTACGTTTATTTATGAAAATTTTACAAAGTGTAATATCTAGATAGTCATGTCCCACTTCTAAGTCGGCTACACAAGTTTATGGTTATACTAATTGGGACTCCGGGTCAGAGGGTACGACGCGGTAAATAAAAAACAATTATATCCGGGTGAGAGTACTATTTTGCGTGGATTTAAGTGGTTTTATCAAAATTTCCACAGGCGTATGGATATAGAATCAGGACAAGATTGCTCCATTGTACCTTAAGTGTTAGTTTTAGAAAGATCATGTCAACAATATTGGAGTTCTTATTTGGAATCAAACTCATAGGCACATAAGTAATCCACTAGCATAGTTGGATTAAATAGAAGAGAGAGTAAGGACAATATGTATATGGAGGTAGTTCGTCGGTCTATTATTAGAGAGAATAATGATGTAAGTGTAAGAGTAGCAATAACAATAGGTTGTTTTGTCACGATAAAAATCCACTAATGCAAGGCTACACCTTCAATATTTAGTCATCAAACCAGTGGAATTTTAAATACCAAAAACTCAAATATAAATTGTAGAATATGTGACATGGTATTCTTGGAAATGTCATAGTAACTATTCATGGTAAATCAAAATTGCGAGGGCCATCTTGCTAGTATCTATAATATCTAAATAGGAACAAGAAATCCAAAATTTTCAAATTCTGGCAAAAATTAGAACTTCTCAGGAAAATCTATTTTTTTATAGGAAATCAAAAACACTGAAACGAGTATACTATTTTAATTTGAGCCATTTATGTGCAGATTTGCATAAAAAGACTGACATTTTCCCTAAACTTTGTATATTGTGAAGTCAAGCATGGAGAGAAGTGGTTTTGGGTTTCAAACATCCTTTTCATTTTCTTGTCTTAAACTTGTTTAAATCTTGGTCAAACCTAAGATTTGACCAAAAGATTCAAACATGCATAAATTCAAAAAAATCAGAAAAATGAAAAAACAAAAGCATATAGTCTTCTTATGTCATATAGTAAGCATTCAAGTTGATAAACAAGGTCTAGACATATTCAAACCAGAAAAATCATGTATATATCTACCCCTAACCCTAAACTCTGTCTTATGAAGAGAAGTGGTTTTGGGTTTCAAACATGGAAATTTGAAGAACCTCCCAAAAGCTTCATTTTAGATTGTGACTAAGAAGGATCCAGGCTTACCTTTTCACTTTCATGTTCTAAACTTGTTTAAATCCTAGTCAAACCTAGGATTTCACAAAGATTCAAATATATGGGTATAAAATACAAAAAAATAGAAAAATGAAAAACGAAAGCACATAGTCTTCTTATGTCATATAGTAAGCATTAAAGTTGATAAACAAGGTCTAGACATATTCAAACTAGACAAATCATGTATCTCCCCCTAACCCCTAAACTTTGTATTATGAAGTCAAGCATGAAGAGAAGTGGTTTTGGGTTTCAAACATGGAAATTTCAAAAACCTCTTAAAAATTCATTTTAGAGTGACTAAGAAGGATGCAAGCTTCCCTTTTCACTTGCATGTCTTAAACTTGTTTAAATCTGGGTCAAACCTAAGATTTGACCAAAAGATTCAAACGGGCATAAAATTAAAAAAATCAGAAAAATGAAAAACAAAAGCATATAGTCTTCTTGTGTCATATAGTAAGCATTCAAGTTGATAAACAAGGTCTAGACATATTCAAACCAGAAAATCATGTATATATCTACCCCTAACCCTAAACTCTGTATTATGAAGTCAATCATGAAGAGAAGTGGTTTTGGGTTTCAAACATGGATATTTCAAGAACCTCCCAAAAGCTTCATTTTAGAGTGTGACTAAGAAGGATCCAGGCTTACCTTTTTCATTTTCATGTACTAAACTTGTTTAAATCCTGGTCAAACCTAGGATTTCACAAAGATTCAAATATATGTGTATAAAATATAAAAAATAGAAAAATGAAAACCAAAGCACATAGTCTACTTATGTCACATAGTAAGCATTCAAGTTGATAAACAAGGTCTAGACATATTCAAACCAGAAAAATCATGTATATATCTACCCCTAACCCTAAACTCCGTCTTATGAAGTTAATCATGAAGAGAAGTGGTTTTGGGTTTCAAACATTGGAATTCCAAGAACCTCCCAAAAGCTTCATTTTAGAGTGTGACTAAGAAGGATCCAAGCTTACCTTTTCATTTTCATGTTCTAAACTTGTTTAAATCCTGGTCAAAACTAGGATTTCACAAAGATTCAAATATATGGGTATAAAATTCAAAAAAATAGAAAAATGAAAAACCAAAGCACATAGTCTTCTTATGTCATATAGTAAGCATTAAAGTTGATAAACAAGGTCTAGACATATTCAACCTAGACAAATCATGTATCTACCCCCTAACCCCTAAACTCTGTCTTATGAAGTCCAACATGAAGAGAAGTGGTTTTGGGTTTCAAACATGGAAATTTCAAAAACCTCTTACAAAATTCAGTTTAGAGTGACTAATTAAGAAGGATGCATTCTCCCCTTTTCATTTTCATGTCTTAAACTTGTTTAAATCTTGGTCAAACCTAAGATTTGACCAAAAGATTCAAACGGGCATAAAAAAATCAGAAAAATGAAAACCAAAGCACATAATTTTCTTATGTCATATAGTAAGCATTCAAGTTGATAAACAAGGTCTAGACATATTCAAACCAGAAAATCATGTATATATCTACCCCTAACCCTAAACTCTGTCTTATGAAGTCAATCATGAAGAGAAGTGGTTTTGGGTTTCAAACATGGAAATTTCAAGAACCTCCCAAAAGCTTCATTTTAGAGTGACTAAGAAGGATCCAGGCTTACCTTTTCATTTTCATGTTTTAAACTTGTTTAAATCCTGGTCAAACCTAGGATTTGACAAAGATTCGAATATATGGGCAAAAAATTCAAAAAAAATAGAAAAATGAAAAACCAAAGCACATAGTCTCCTTGTGTCATATAGTAAGCATTAAAGTTGACAAAAAAGGTCTAGATATATGCAAACTAGACAAATCATGTATCTACCCCCTAACCCCTAAACTCTGTCTTATGAAGTCAAGCATGAAGAGAAGTCGTTTTGGGTTTCAAACATGGAATTTTCAAGAACATCCCAAAAGCTTCATTTTAGAGTGACTAAGAAGGATCCATGATTACCTTTTCATTTTCATGTTTTAAACTTGTTTAATCTTGGTCAAACCTAGGATTTGACCAAGATTCAAATGGGCACAAAATTTAAAAAATCAGAAAAATGAAAAACCAAAGTACATAGTCTTCTTATGTCATGTAGTAAGCATTCAAGTTGATAAAATGGTTCATGCCGGCGTCTTAGCTGCTAAAAAAAATTATACACCAATTGATTTGACGAATTGATGATTTACTCTAGTCTGCTTCTAGACCATGCAGCTAGCGAGTATTCATATGTACTGCATGGAGCCCCCAACTTTTGACTTCCCGTGTCGGAAAAGGCCTGTCTAATAATGTGGGGCAGTGAGGTATCCCGAAGTATCTAGAGGGTTCCAGTGTTTCAGGCTTTCAGCATCGCCAGTCCAAGGGAAGGATGGGTGACGAATCCGTGCATTCACAGCCGTTTAGATCTGAAGAGTCCTTGTATGATGAGCGGTAGATAGCACCTCTAAGCTGCAAATCAACAGCTTCAATTACTTCAAATGAGCATTGGCCGGAACGCTGACAGAGTGAAAAAATTCAATTTCAAAAACTCATGTATAGAATAGAAAAAAATAAAAAACATGTAGATAGAATAGAGGTATAGATAGATTAGCCCAAAAAAGAAGAGGACGGGGAAATTTCGAACGCTCGCCTTTAACTCAGCACAGCAGACACCTCCCTCGCGCTCCTAAACTTTCGAACGCGCGCCCAATATTTCGAACGCTCGCCTTTAACTCAGCACCCAGCCCACCTTGTTCTTCTCTAGACACCTCCTTCGGCGCCCTGTTCTTCTCTAGACACACCCTCGGTGAACCAGGCCGCGCACCAAAACTTCCCCACGCTGTCTATCAGCCGCGTCAGCCGGCGACTGCTGGTGGCGCCGTTCTTCTCCAGCCGCACCGGCAGGCGCGGTCAGCTGGTAGATCCTCACGGTATGCATGCTATCTTCAGGCCTGGGCAAGTACGATTCATTATAGCTCAATCGAAGTCAGTCGCCGTCGCCCAGCCCTTATAAGTTCGTTAGTTCGTTCGAATCGATCGGTTGATATTGTTTTCCTCTCGATGTGTTTGTTTGACATTGTTTTCCGCTTTACCTATTTGCTCGAATTCGTTCGTACTGTACACTGTACTGCTCACCATTGCCCAATGTTTGTAGTCGTCGCTTGGTGCCAGTCCTCTATGGACCTGTTTGTAATCTTATTACTTCTGGGTTCTTTGCACTGCTAATACATCGGTGGATTTACGGCCAAAAAGAAGAAAGAATTTGTTGGTATTATATTGCTTTCGATTGATCTGTTCGCCCCCAAGCTTTTACAGAAGCCGCAAGAGATTCAAGGATGAAATGGCTCTCCTTGTTTGCAGTGGCGGATCTACAGGGTATGCCGTATATGCCACGGCATACCCTGCGTCCAAGCCGTGCAAGATCTTTGATAGTTTAATGAGCTGAGCAATTAATCAAGATGAGTGATGTATATGTATACATGCGGTGCTAATACATGTGGCGTGCAGCCATGCGAACACTGAGCTAGTGCATGTAACCGATTGATTAGACATCCGATTGATTAATGCATTGGCTTTAGCCAACAGTCTACTTGCATGTTTTTCAAGATGTGCGATTTTGTCTCGCGTGTAAGCCTACAAGGCCAGCTATGGCCATGCACCATGACCTGATTAGATATCATGATTAATCAAAGGAAATATCTTGCTACTGTATATACGATTAATCAACTGATAATTAATCTTTGGTAGTCAAGTATATGATTAATTATATATATTTAGTGAGAATTCAGTTCAAAATTAGAGCACCCCGTCAACGGTGCATTTTTCAACAATTTACATTTTGATTATATGCAAAATCTGTTTTATTTAATCATTTTGACATACTCCCTTCAATCCAAATTAATTGACTCAACTTTGTCTAGATACTGATGTATCTTAGACAAGTTTGTTGAGTAGATACATTTATATCTAGACAAATTTGAGTTAATTAGTATGAATCCGAGAAAGTATTTTATTTAATTATTTTTATTAGGACAAAAGAAATTCAATAGAAACTCCAAAATTTTGTTGTGTCATACCCTTTCCTAAAATCCTAGGTCCGCCACTGCTTGTTTGTAAGGCAAAGAGGAAATCATATCATGGCTTATCATCATGGGTATAACCTTTTTAGCTAGATTTTGCTGTTTGGGATCTATGATCCTTTTAGTTGCTGCTCTCCAGTAACATTTTCCCTCTTTTTTATTACAGTGAAAAATACACAGCGAGGAAACCACTGTCCAGCCTAAAAAAATAGACCTCAGTTGGTTTGCTGAAATCGGCTCAAATAACGTGGCATTTAGTTATATAGTTTTATATTCGACCTGTTTGCTCAGATATGTTGGTTTACGTTCATACGCAACCTGTTGGGCAAGTATGGACACAGCTTCAGTGACTTTCAGGTCAAAATTCCAGCGGTTGAGTGATTTTTGGTTGGATCCATTCCTGTGCGTTCGATCGGCTTTTGATGGCTGTTATTGAGACAAAGTCATGGCTGGACTTTTGACGCAGCTCCAGTGACGTTCAGCTAGGTCAAAAGCCCAGCGTTGACTTTGGTTCAATATCAGCCATCCAAAGCCAATCGAACACACATGAATGTATCCAACCAAAAATCACTCTACAATAAGTCGTTTCCAGACAAAAACAATGTTTATTCCCAAACTATTTTTTTTGAATCCGACCAATCTTTCCCGGAATGCAGAAGAAATATATAAGATTTACTGGAATGTTGTTCTTTTTACTGGACAGTTTGAATTTTAAGTTTAAAGTTGGTTGTAAAACATAAAATGAGGTTTATTGATAAACAATATGGCTGAATCTGATGAAACTCCCCCAGAATGCATAACCCGACATATAAGATTTACTGGATTTTTGTTTCAAAAACTTCTAGGCAGTACGAATTTTAAGTTTAAAATTTTCTCGTGAAACTTAAAATGGGTAAATTTTGGATCCATTCTCGTGCGTTCGATTGGCTTTTGATGGCTGTTATTGAAACAAGTGTTAATTGGTTCTATGCCACTCCTCAATTCACAAGTTGTGTTTATGCCATTACAAAAACTGAAGTTGTGTTTATGCCACTCTCAATTCTCAATATCCCCTTCTATATATGCCATTTTCAATACTCCACTATAATAAATATAGCATATCTATGATAGTACTCTATGATACCACCCACTATGCACCCATGTTCCAAACACCACTCCCGCTGACTGTACCTTATTGTATCGAGCGATAAGCTTGATGAGCAACCCAAACAAACAAACAAAAAGACTGTACCTTATTGTACTTGCTCTTACCCGTATCTTCTCTTTCTTTTTCATCGCGAGTGCAGCTAATTCAGTTAGTCTTCCAATGAATATTAATATTTTGTCTCAATGATGTCATGTTTCGACTAACAATTAGCACTTTTGAATTCTTAGATTGCTTTTTCACACGATGCACTTCTTTTAATTTATTTTACCACATTTCAATGTGAACCTTGACCAAATAAATAGGACAACAATATCACGATCATATAATACATAAGCAGCATTGTTAGAATCGTGTTGGAAAATACTTTCTAATGATACCAGTTTTATATCAATTTTTTTTTTACTTCATCCTGAAAAATATGTTTCAACTTCATCAAAACTTGCATGTATCTGCAAACTAAACTCATCTAAATACATGTATATCTACATAAAATTGAAACATCATTTTTAAATAGAGAGATATAGATTAATATTTTTTCGAAGATAAAATACGAAAAACAAGGGTGCATTGTTTATTGAAATGGAGTGAGTAGTATATATAAAATCATTTTAGTTGCCAATGATCATGTTGAGGGCCTCTATTTCTTGTTTTGCTCAGGCCCTCCGTATTCTCAGGTACGGCCCTGGTGGTCTATGAACCTGTATGTAATCTTATTACTTTTGGCTTCTTTGCACTGCTAATAGATCGGCGGAATTACGGCAAAAAAGAAGAAAGAATGTGTTGGTATTGTATTGCTTTCGATAGATCTGTTCGCCCCTCCCCCCCAAGCATTTATAGATGGCACAAGAGATTCAAGGATGAAATTGCTCTCCTTGTTCATAAGGCAAAGAGGAAATCATATCATGGGTAGAACATTATATATATATTTTGCTGCTTGGGATCTATGATCCTTTTAGTTGCTGCTCTCCAGCAACTTTTGTACATATTTCCCTCTTTTTATTAATAAAAAAATACAAAGTGGGGAAACCCAGTGGTCAGCCTAAAAAAATCTGTTCGCTAGGTAGCCGTAGTTTTGCACTCAGTTTGTTTGCTGAAATCGGCTCAAATAATGTAGCATTTATAGTTTTATATTCGACCTGTTTGCTCAGGTATGCTTGCTTACATTCGTAGGTGACCTGTTTGTTGAAATAGCTTATCGCTTCTCTGACCATCTATCTCCTCAACAGATGGACAGAACTTGGATATTATTTGACTCATTAACCACACCAACATATTTGAGTGGTATTGAAGACTTCATGAAGCACGTTAGTGATTTTACTGACGGCGACAAGACAAAGGAAGTGATTTGTCCATGCCGCGTATGTTTGAATATTGGGTCCAAGCCTCAACATGTAGTCTCAGATCATTTATTCGTTTATGGGATGGACCAGACATATATCAGGTGGATTAACCATGGTGAACACTATGATCAGCCTGACATTATTGATCCTCTTTATTCTGATGGTTATCAGCCTGAAGATCTCGTCCAGGATGAGGCTACTGCTAATTTGTTACGGGATCTGTATCCATATGCAAGCCAACAGCCCCATGCTTATCACAAAAAGCCTCTTTTCCATGACCTGATAGAAGATGCTAAGCGCTTAGTGGCCCCTGGTTCTGTTGTGTCAAGATTCGAATTAATTGTGAAATTACTTCATGACAAGTCATACCAGGGGATTACCAATAAAGCGTTCAATGCAGTTGCGAAGACATACAGCGATGCACTCCCTGGGGCTGGACTGCCAAAATCCTTTTATGAGGTGAAGCAGTACATCAAGGTACTGGGACTTGGATATGAGAAGATTGATTTTTGCAAAAATAACTGTGCACTGTTTTGGATGGAGTATAATGACCTCGATGAATGTCCAGTATGTAAGGAATCAAGATGGAAACATGATGGAGCTGGTGGTAAGAAAAAGATTCCTTGGAAGGTTCTGAGATACTTTCCACTTGTACAAAGATTGCAGAGGTTGTTTGCTTCAGAACAAACATCTCGGGAAACAAGATGGCACAAAGAGATTCTCACGCCCGACCCTGATTTACTGAGGCATCCTGCTGATGGCGATGAATGGAAGCAATTCGACCTGGATCATCCAGATTTTGCTGCAGATCCAAGGAACCTGAGACTTGGCCTTGCTACAGATGGATTCAACCCATTTGGCAACATGAGCAACTCGTATAGCATGTGGCCAGTACTAGTTACACCTTACAACCAGGCTCCCTGGACATGCACCGATCAGTCGAACTGTATGATGGCCTTACTCATCCCAGGTCCCAAATCTCCTGGGAAGGATTTTGATGTGTTCATGCAGCCTCTTATTAGAGACTTGCAAACATTATGGGAGGGTGTCCCTACATGGGATGTGTGTCAACCTAAAGAACAAAATTTTCTATTACGTGCTGCTGTACTGTATTGCACCCATGATTATCCAGCTTTGGGCACTATGTCAGGCAGAGTAACATCAGGTTATAATGCATGTGTTCACTGTGATACTGATCAGCTGGCAGTGAGGATAATAAACAAGATATGCTATATGGGCCATCGCCGTTTCCTTCCATTAGATCACAGTTTCCGAAAAAATAGAAAAAAATTGCAATTTATTGGTGATCAGGCCTGTAAAAAGACTAAACCGCAGCACTTTAAGAGTCACGAGTTGGAGGCGCACCTAGAAGCGGTCAGAAATGTTAAACCAGGAAAACCACCAGCCGCCACAGCAGGTACAGGCGTACAGCAGAGAGCATAGAGCAACATCTCTAGTTATATTCCTTTATTTTTCATGTCTAAATTGTTGTATTTGTGTTTGCTTGTAGATGATGACAATGGACAAGAAGCTAGCTTCTGGAGTGTTCTTGAAGATATTGAGGAAGGCCTCGAGGTTAGCATCTATCTCTAATACTGTAGCATTTTCACTATACTACTATGATAGATGAATGGATCATCAGTTATTCACTTGCTTGTTTCGGACAAGATGATGATACTACTATGATAGATGAATGGATCATCAGTTATTCACTTGTTTCGGACAGGATGATGATACTTGTATAGAACAAGCTTTCAGTCTAATCTTTTCACCTTATGCAGGGCCTGAAGCTGTAATGTTTAGTGAGTCGCAGCCTGCACTTCAGTGCTTCTACAAGTCTGAAATGATGAAGCAAAGCTTGGAGTAAAGACTGCAATTTATCTTCATTTTCGGTTCATTCGAATTCTGTATTGTCATGAGTCATGACTCTTGTCATGTAATGGCTGAAGTTAAACTGCCAATTGATTTGTGTCATGTAATGGCTGAACTTAAACTGCTACTCCTACCATTTGTGTCATGTAATGGCTGAAACTTAAACTGCTATGTGTCCCTGTGCGGCTATGTGCCCAGTTTTCTCCTATTGATTTGCTGTCAATATTTTTAGCTAAGGTACTAGAGAAGTGCTGCTCAATTTTTTTTAGCCTATTGTCAGGGATGGGTAACCGCTGGTTAGCCGTTAACCCGATGGTGGTGGTTATGGTATGCAGTATGTCCCCGTGGCAGTTATCAGGGATGGGGACGGGAAGAACTTTGCCTCACGGGGACGGTTTTGGTTTAGTAATAACCAGCGGTTTCTCTCCCCGTTGCCAAATGGAGGTACAGCAGAGAAGAATACAGAAGATGCAGCAGCAGTAGTAGCAGATAGAAAAAGGAAGAAGAGACGAGATGAACTGAGTCTAGCAGCTACCAAAAGGAAGATGGGAGGTGAAATAGCAGCACGTACCAAGAGGAAGGAAATGGAAAATGATAGACCGAGAATATTTTATAAGCGCAGGACCACTCTTTGGGACTTGCCGTATTGGGCTGGTAAGAAGCTTCGGCATAATATTGATATCATGCACATGGAGAAGAATATATGTGACAGCATTGTCGGCACATTACTCAACATTCCATCCAAGACAAAAGATAGCTCAAATGCTAGGATTGATTGTGCAACATTGAATGTTAACAGGCACTTGCAACTGGATCGTAATGACAAAGTGAACAAAGGCAAGGAAAAACATTATAAATTTCGAGGCGCGGAATTCACATTGCCGATGCCTAAAAGGAGATTATTTTGTGAGTACCTCCGAGGTGTGATGTTCCCGTTCGGATTTGCTTCCAACATTGCAAATTGTCTCAATGCTGAAGGAAACAAGCTCCAAGGGTTGAAAACTCACGATTGTCACATCCTGCTGCAAAGGCTTTTAGCTATTGGCATTAAAGATTTAGTGAAGCCAAATATGTACAACGTGATTGCAGAGTTGGGAAGGTTCTTTAGGGAAATATGTAGTAAAACTCTAAGCAGAGCTGTTGTAGAACGTCTTAAGGTGGACATAGCAGTAATCCTGTGCAAGCTGGAGCTGATATATCCTCCAGCCTTCTTTGATGTGATGGTGCATTTGGCTGTTCATCTACCTGATGAGGCACTTTTAAGAGGTCCGGTACAGTATGGATGGATGTACCCTATAGAACGTCGACTGTGCACTTTCAAGAATACAGTTAGGAACAAAGCTAGACCGGAGGCTTGCATTGCAGTGGCGTATATTGCTGCTGAAGCATATACATTTGCCTCAAGATATATTCCTGATATTGAGACCAGATTCAATCGGGGTCGCAGAATTTTGGAAGTTGGAGGATCTGTTTTTAAACATGGTGTTGAGCTAATAGGAAAGAGGACCGAAAAAACATTAGAGCAGTCTGAATTTGAACAGCTGTCTTGGTATGTGCTGAATAATGCTACAGAGGCTGATGAATATGTTAAGTGAGTACTATGCACACGAACTACTCAGTTCCTCGCATATACTATGAACTTGTATCAAAATGAAATATATTCAGCTGACTTGGCTATGTTTTGCAGGTTGTACATGGAAACGAATGGAAAGCTATCGGCACGTGGGAGTGGGTTTCAGGACTGGTTTGAGAAATATGTAAGATGTTCAATTGCACTCTGACTTGTCTATGTGTTTTCACATGAGATGACCTCTTGTCTATTTTGTAATCGTAGATCTCGAAACTCCATGCGGAGAATCCAGGCGCTGTTAGTGCTGATCTCCTTGTCCTATCACGTGGTCCAGATAAGAGGGTGTTGGTAGCTGCAGCTTGCAATGCCAATGGTGTCCATTACAGCTCCTATGAGCGTGAACAACATTTGAAGACACGAAATAGTGGCATCACAATCCATAAGAATGGTCATGTTGACAAATTTGATCCAGTGTTGAACAGAGCCAGAAACATTTCAAAAACTTGAGCATGGAAGAGGCTAGGGGTAAATGCCCCAAGGCCAGCCGAGCCTATCGTAGGTGCCGTCCCGAGGAGGAAGTACCTTAATTTGGGGCGCGCGCGGACGCTGCGGTACCCCGAGCTCGAGACGCCGCCGTACCGGTAGCTCGACCCGCGACGAGGCATGGCGGCGGCGGCGGAAGCGGAGCGGCGGCGGCGGAAGGTAAAGCTCCTGCTGACAAACATATTAGGCACAAATGGGCAACCTTCAGTAACCCATGTTCCATTTTTTTTTGTCAGGATAACCCCATGTACCACCTTCCCAATAGAAAAAGTACTGTTCAACCTTCCCCTGTTGGGCCCAATATTTCACTTTTGGGTTGCCAAGGAACATCTACATGGTAATTGTTATCGGTCTACTTGCTCCGGCCGTCGAAGCCCAATAACTTCAAATGGGCCTTTCTGCTCATGCAATTTCGGCCCTTTTCTAATGAAACACAGATCCTATGATTGGCAAAAAAAAATACACGGAGATTCTACATAAAAGTTGTTTTTATTTATTTTGAATTATAGGGTTCCAATTTTTGAAACTGCTCATGCCCAATATGAAAATCCTTGATCGCTCCATACCCACATGGATAACGGTATTTTTAAAAATTCATAAAGTGGATTTGAAATTTAAAACATATCCTAATAATTCCTTGATTTAATCTATCAACTTGCAAGATCTTGGAGCCAAAGAGCTTGTATTAGTCTGCGAAAATAATACTGATAAACCTGTCGTTAACAAGAAATGAAGGTTTATCGTTCAGAGAGGATGCCATGTGGGACCCATGAGACAGTACCGTCCTCAACGTTTCAAAGAAAAAGGCAAGTAGCCCGAAAATAGGGGTAAAAAATAAATCCTACAAAGGAAACATTTATTGTTCATAGAGGCTGACATGTGGGACCGATCTGCCAGCTGCATCCTCATCATTTCGAAGTCGGCAGGGATCAGAAGAAAAAGGCAAATAGCCAGAAATTAGGGGTCAAAAATAAATCCAAAAAGGAAACTTATATTCTTCATAGAGGATGACATGTGGGACCGACCTGCCAGCAGCGTCCTCATCGTTTCAAAGGCCGCAGGGGATCAAAAGAAAAAGGCAAATAGCCAGAAATTAGGGGTAAAAAAAATACAACAAAGGAAAGGTTTATTGTTCATAGAGGCTGACTTGTGGGACTCATGAGCCAGCGGCGACCTCAATTTCAAAGGCGGCATATGATCGAAAAGAAAAAGGCAAGTTAGCAAAAATCAGTGGGTAAAAAAATCTAAGAAATGAAACTTTATTGTACAGTCCCATGAGCCAGCACCTTACTCAACGTTTCAGTGGCGGCATGAGATAGAAAGAAAAAGGAAAGTGACCAAATATCAGGAGCAAAAAATAATCCAAGAAAAGAAACTTTTATTGTACATAGATGATGACATATGGGTCCCACTTATACAAGCTCTTTCGCTCCAAGATCTTGCAAGTTGATTGTACATAGAGGATGACATGCGGGCCCCTTGTGTCAGCATCTTACTCAACGTTTCCAAGGCGGCAGGGGATCAAAAGAAAAAAGGAAGTAGCCAGAAATTAGCGGTAAACAATAACTCCAAGGAAGGAAACTTTTATTGTTCATAGAGTATGACATGCGGGACCCATGCGCTAGCAGCTTCCTCAACGTTTCAAAGGGGGCATGAGATCGAAAGAAAAAGACAAGTGACCAAATATCAGGAGCCAAAAATAATCCAAGAAAAGAAACTTTATTGTACATAAAAGATGACATGCGGGTCCCATTTTGCAGCAGCGGTGTCAACGTTTCAAATGCGGCTTGAGATCAAAAGAAAAAGAGTAGCCAGAAATTAGGGGTAAAAAAACTCCCAGAAAAGAAAGTTGATTGTACATAGAGGATGGCATGCGGGTCCCATGACCCAGCACCTTACTCAACGTTTCAGAGGCGGCATGAGATCGAAAGAAAAAGGAAAGATACCAAATACCAGGAGCAAAAAATAATCCAAGAAAAAGAAACTTTTATTGTACATAGAGGATGACATATGGGTCCCACTTATACAAGCTCTTCCGCCCCAAGATCTTGCAAGTTGATTGTACATAGAGGATGACATGCGGGCCCCTTGTGTCAGCAGCTTAATCAATGTTTCCAAGGCGGCAGGGGATCAAAAGAAAAAGGAAACAGCCAAAAATAAGAGGGTGAAAAAATCCAAGAAAAGAAACTTTTATAGTATCGAGGATGACATGTGGGTCCCATGAGCAGCTTCTCAACGTTTCAGAGGCTGCATGAGATCGAAAGAAAAAGGCAAGTGACCAAAAATAAGGGGTAAAAAAATCCAAGAAAAGAGACTTGATTGTACATAGAGGATGACATGCGGGTCCCACCAGTCAGCAGCTTACTAACGTTTCCAAGGCGGCAGGGGATGAAAAGAAAAAGGAAATAGCCAAAGATCAGAGGGTGAAAAAAATCAAAGAAAAGAAACTTTTATAGTACATAGAGGATGACATGTGGGTCCCATGGGCCAGCAGGTTCCTCAACGTTTTCAAGGGCGGCATGAGATCGAAAGAAAAAGGCAAGTGACCAAAAATCAGAGGGTGAAAAATAATCCAAAAAAGAAACTTTTATTGTACATAGAGGATGACATGCTGTCCCAACGTTTCAAATGCGGTTTGAGATCAAAAGAAAAAGAAAGTAGCCAGAAATTAGGGGTAAAAAAACTCCAAGAAAAGAAAATTGATTGTACACAGAGGATGACATGCGGGTCCCACGAGTTTGCAGCTTACTCAACGTTTCCAAGGCGGCAGGGTCAAAAGAAAAAGGAAATAGCCAAAAATCAGAGAGTGAAAAAAAACCCAAGAAAATAAACTTTTGTAGTACATAGAGGATGACATGCGGGTCCCATGAGCCAGCAGGTTCCTCAACGTTTCAAACGTGGCATGGGATCGAAGGAAAAGGCAAGTGACCAAATATCAGGAGCCAAAAATAATCCAAGAAAAGAAACTTTATTGTACATAGAGGATGACATGCGGGTCCCATTTTGCAGCAGCGGTCCCAACGTTTCAAATGCGGCTTGAGATCAAAAGAAAAAGAAAGTAGCCAGAAATTAGGGGGTCAAAAAAACTCCAAGAAAGGAAAGCTTTATCGTTCATACAGGCTGACATGTGGGACCTATGAGCCAGGCTTGAACGTTTCAAAGGCGGCAGGGATCAAAAGAAAAAGGAAATAGCCAAAAATCAGAGGGTGAAAAAAATCCAAGAAATCAAACTTTTATTGTACATAGAGGATGACATGCGGGTCCCATGAGCCAGCAGATTCCTCAACGTTTCAAACGTGGCATGAGATCGAAAGAAAAAGGCAAGTGACCAAATATCAGGAGCCAAAAATAATCCAAGAAAAGAAACTTTATTAGACATAGAGGATGACATGCGGGTCCCATTTTGCAGCAGCGGTCAACGTTTCCAAGGCGGCACAGGACCAAAAGAAAAATGAAGTAGCCAGAAATCAGGGGGTGAAAAAAATCCAAGAAAAGAAAGATTTCAATTGGGCTGCATCTAAACATCTGGGCCTTCGAACTATCCTTCTGGGCCTTTTGACACGTACAATTTCAGCCCACTCCAGAACATGATAGTTCGGATTTTTCTCAAAAAAAAAAACAGGAAAGTCCTATGCTTCGCCAAAACAAAAAACAAGGAGATTCAAGATATATGTTGTAAAAATAAAGATTTAATTTATCCGTTTGCAATAGCTCAGAGCGCAATACACTGTTTATTGTCTGCAAAATAATCAAGATATCACATGTTTCTTGTACGGGGAGGCTGACATCGTGGACCCATGAGCCAGCAGCGTCGTTTTAAAGGCGGCAGGGGATGGAAAGAAAAAATAAACCAAAAATCTGTTGGTAAAAAATCCAAGAAAAGAAACATTTTCGTTCTGAGAGGATGACATGCGGGACCCATGAGGCAGCAGCGTCAGCGCTTATTGTTCATAGAGGCTGACATGTGGGACCCGTGAGCCAGCAGCGTCCTCAACGTTTTAAAGGCGGCAGGATATCGAAAGAAAAAATAAGCCAAAAATCATTTGGTAAACAATATCCAAGAAAAGAAACATTTACCGTTGAGAGGATGACATGCGGGACCCATGAGGCAGCAGCATCCTCAACGATTCCAAGGCGGCAGGGGATCAAAGAAAAAAAAGGAAATATCCAGAAATTAATTAGGGGTTCAAAAAAATCCATCAAAGGAAACTTTTATTGTTCATAGAGGATGACTTGTGGGACCGACCTGCCAACAGCGTCCTCATCGTTTCAAAGGGGCGGAGATCCAAAGAAAAAGGCAAATAGCCAGAAATTAGGGGTCAAAAATAACTCCAAGAAAGGAAACTTTTATTGTTCGTAGAGGATGACATGCGGGACCCATGAGCCAGCAGCTTACTCAACGTTTCAAAGGCGGCATGAGATCGAAAGAAAAAGGCAAGTGACAAAATATCAGGAGCAAAAGATAATCCAAGCAAAGAAACTTTATTGTACATAGAGGATGACATGTGGGTCCCATTTTGCAGCAGCGGTCTCAATGTTTGTAATGCGGCTTGAGATCAAAAGAAAAAGAAAGTAGCTAGTAATTAGGGGGTGAAAAAAATCCAAGAAAGGAAAGTTGATGGACATAGAGGATGACATGCGGGTCCCTTGAGCCAACAGCTTACTCAACGTTTCAAAGGGGGCGGGGATCAAAAGAAAAAGGCAAGCCAAAAATCAGAGGGAAAAAAAATCCAACAAAGGAAACTTTTATAGCACATAGAGGATGACATGCGGGTCCCATGATG
This sequence comes from Lolium multiflorum, assembly GCA_030979885.1. Classification (NCBI taxonomy): domain Eukaryota; kingdom Viridiplantae; phylum Streptophyta; class Magnoliopsida; order Poales; family Poaceae; genus Lolium; species Lolium multiflorum. The sequence goes on along the minus strand of CM061750.1, from coordinate 101,318,606 downwards.
AGCCAGCAGGTTCCTCAACGTTTCAAACGTGGCATGAGATCGAAAGAAAAAGGCAAGTGCCCAAATATGAGGAGCCAAAAATAATTCAAGAAAAGAAAGTTTTATAGTACATAGAGGATGACATGCGGGTCCCATTTAGCAGCAGCGGTATCGGCGTTTGAGAGGTGGCAGGGGATCAAAAGAAAAAAGAAATTGCCAAAAATCAGATGGTGAAAAAAACCAAGAAAAAGAACTTTTATAGTACATAGAGGATGACATGCGGGTCCCATGAGCCTGCAGGTTCCTCAACGTTTCAAACGTGGCATGAGATCGAAAGAAAAAGGCAAGTGAAAAAATATCAGGAGCCAAAAATAATTCAAGAAAGAAAGTTTTATAGTACATAGAGGATGACATGCGGGTCCCATTTATCACCGTTTGAGAGGCGGCGGGGATCGAAAGAAAAAGGCAAGTGAAAAAATATGAGGAGCCAAAAATAATTCAAGAAAAGAAAGTTTTATAGTACATAGAGGATGACATGCGGGTCCCATTTAGCAACAGCGGTATCACCGTTTGAGAGGCGGCAGGGGATCGAAAGAAAAAGTCAAGTGACCAAATATGAGGTGCCAAAAAAATCCAAGAAAAGAAAGTTTTATAGTACATAGAGGATGACATGCGGGTCAGTTAGCAGCAGCGGTATCCGTTTGAGAGGCGGCAGTGATCGAAAGAAAAAGGCAAGTGAAAAATATGAGGTGCCAAAAATAATCCAGAAAAGAAAGTTTTATAGTACATTGAGGATGACATCGGGTCCCGTTAGCAGCGGTATCACCGTTTGAGAGGCGGCAGGGGATCGAAAGAAAAAGGTAAGTGACCAAATATGAGGTGCCAAAAATAATTCAAGAAAAGAAAGTTTTATAGTACATAGAGGATGACATGCGGGTCCCTTAGCGCAGCGGTATCACCGTTTGAGGCGGCAGGGATCGAAAGAAAAAGGCAAGTGACCAAATTTGAGGTGCCAAAAAAACTCCAAGAAAAGAAAGTTGATTGCACATAGAGGATGACATGCGGGTCCCATTTAGCAGCAGCGGTCTCAACGTTTCCAAGGCGGCAAGGGATCAAAAGAAAAAGGAAGTAGCCAGAAATCAGGGGGTCAAAAAAATCCAAGAATAGAAAGAATTTTGGTTCATAGAGGATGACATGCGGGACCCATGATCCTGCATCGTAAACGGCTCGATCGGAGAACGTTGAACGAGATGGCGCGATGTAGAAAAAAACAATGCCAGAGAGGCTGCCATCCGGGCCCTACATCCCTCGGCGGTGCGGATTTGCGTTGACTCGGCGCGAACCCAAGATTTCGAGATGCACCACGTCCCGGGCCACCATACGCCACGTTTTGGCCGCTTTCGTCGGGCTAGGTGGCCTCAAAAAAAAAAAAAAAAGTTTTGACATGCACCACGGAGGGACCAAAATCGTCGGCCATGGTACACCAGCAACCACGGCGCGACTTCAACTTCGTCGGCCATGGCAACTTTTCTTGTAGTGTGTTCAGTTTACTTTACTTTAGTTGCTACCTTGTTTACTTTTACTTACACAAATCCTTGTGCTTCACAACCACACGGTGGAGTTGGGGACACAAGGCTTTATTTTATTTTGCAGGATTGCTAGAAGAAGAGAGGGAGAGATAACTACTTAGGCCATTCCCCGATTGTTCGATATAAACCCTCGAGTCACCCTTGTGAGAAAAATACTCTGCTGACACAACACTCTGCACTTGGAGTCCCAACGTCATCAGCCACTAGTGCTTCAATTAGTTGTGGCGCACCACGGCGCGTCACTGCTAAAAAAAAAAGGTGAGCCACCGCTAAGAAAAATAGGTGCGCCATTGCTAAGGTTTTTTTCTAGTAGTGATGTAGCGATAGCACCCCCCTTACCTGACCGCTCCCTCTCCCCGGGATCTTTTTCCGCCGTCACGGCGCACGAGTTGGAAGGTTCTGCACTAACTAGAGGAGGCCATTGGCGGCCCCATTGCCTGGATGTCCGAGCCCGAGTGAGTGTCCTTCTTGCCGGGGACCTCATAACACTGTCCTAGCCCGCCGGCGCCATCCTGAGCATCCTTGAGCTCGACACCCGCGGTAGAGGGATTGGGGTGCTACCGCCCACAAATTCTCCGTCAACAAGGAGCAACTTCACAATTGCCCGCGGGGACCTAGCTCGGTACTTCGTCGATTGTGAGGAAATCCGAGATCCCTATTAAGATTTCCTTTGATATATGATATTTCCAATAATATTGCCGTGTCTGTGTGTGCCCGTGTGGAAATTGGGAATGAACCGTATAGTGTATTGGTGAGTGCTACCGACAAGATTCTAGAATGGGGATGATAGAAACTAGAGAGAGACGCTGACGCATTGGACACAAAGGTGTACACATTAGAGCATCTTCACTCGCGTCCTCTATAACCGCGTCTAGTAATAACACCGCATTCAGCGTTTGGGATCCGCCGCCGCGTGGTGCCGCTTTTGTGACTTTTTCTAGTTGTTTTCCCTAGATAGAAATTTCAAAACAAAATAGATTTAACCATAAACACTCGAATTCATTCAAGTGCTTTGGGGCGTGCGGCTAGGGGCGGATTTGGCGCGTCCCAATTTCCTTTGGAGATGGTGTGGGGAACGCGGCTGGAGATGCTCTTATATGTAGATCGAGATGAGATTTGTTCGTTTTCTTTTTTTTTTCCATTTTTATACTGAGTTCATGGTACCGTAATCTTAAAAGTGGTACAATAAGATTTAGTATATGCAGGTTATAAGCAATATTATATTTATGCGCAGTTGAAGTAGAGAGAAGGCAAGTAAATTTTCATCCAAGAGCCAGCTCTTACATATATTAGGCACTTTATGATAACTAGTGGTTGGGGCGCCCCATGGGGCGCCTCCTCACCGGTCCTTAGCGATCTAATCAAGGAACACACGAATGTCCTAAGTGAACACCATAACAGCAGTAAAAGCCATCAGTCAACACATCAGCACATAACCAAACCAAACAAGGATGTATTTTTCCCATCACAAAAATGTTTACAACAGTAGAGGAAAAGGACATGACACTCAGGTTACTCTTTCTTTATAGCACACATATCTACAAGCGGGCACTGAAAATGCAGGCTTCTATTTGCTAGTGGTTGCGAACAACGAAGCTTAAAACTCTAGTGCTTGCTGCTCTATGATCATATGGTGAACTCGGGGAGTGTCGTGGGCTTCAGGATGTTGTCAACATTATCAAGCGTGGCCACCGATCTTGTATCTCACGAGTGCTTGTTTCTGATCCTCTTTGGACCACACTTCCGAGAATCTTCCCTTTACATTATACTTCTTCTCCTCCAGGTACGAAGAAAAATCTGCTGCAGCGACGAATGAAGGGCTCGACACTACCGGCCACGCAATGGGGATGGTGTGGGTTGTGTTCAAGATTCGGCCGGCCATCTACCCGAAGCTCGGTGGTGTTGGCAACACATCCTTCCCGGCCACTTCTACAACATCACAAACATTGCATGTTGATACCGGCAAAAGATACATAAGTTAGCTACATGGCATAATCAAGTACCGCAAGAAAATAAATTCATTGTTACTTTCAAGGATAATATTAAGCCACGCAGATATCCCGTAAAACTAACAATGAGAAACAACGGAGCAAATGAAATGTATCATCCGATAGACTATTTGACAATAGCAAGTGTGTAACACAATGTGCTCCGATGAGATCATGTAATTACTTATAATACATTCATCAAATTCATGGCACGAAATATTGACGTGGACAGGGATCCCAACTATAAAATTTCAGGAAGTATGGTGGCAATTAGCAAACACAAAGAAGGTTTTTTGTTCACTCCACCATGTAGAGGTAAGCTTAACCGGCATGCAGACTATAACCATTTTTGCTCTAGGGAGATTGATGTACTATTCACCATGCATGAATTCACTATGCATGTGATGGCAGTAGCTCATAGCTCAACTAACATGGCAACCTCATACAAGGAAAAGCAACAGTTATTAAATAGGACTGAAGCATGACATAGTGTGTGTAGCATGTAGAATGAAGGGGGCAAAGAAAAGGAAAATTGCCCACCAATTTATTTCCCTTCTTGAACACTAAAGTGTAGACCCCAATACTTTCATAGGCATGTTCAAATATTAGGGCTAGGCATTTTGCTGTTGCCTAGTAAAGCTAAAAAATGAACCACTCACTAATATTGGGGTACTGAAAAAATATAGTAATAGCACCAGAACATAGTGCAACCTGCGACATCTTGATGTATTTCTTTGATCTATCCAGGTGTCTTTTTTTCCAAACTTACTTCAGAATAACCTCCTCCATCCATGTTCTGCAAACAGCAAGCTTCGGCTCAGTATTATCAAACAGTGATGTTGATTGGAAATTTTGAAGCAGTAAACAATACAAAAAATATTCTCCAGCAAACCATGACAGACTGAAAGCCAATGATCTAGTACATCAAGTATTTCACTCCATTTATATTATACACCACGAGACAACTGAGAATATCTTATAATATATCTAAATATGTTCTGAGGCACAAATTAACAGGTGTGTTTTTCCCACCTTATTTGTTTTGTACATTTTTTTACTACACCCTTAATAAAGCTGGCTCTGGCCCTTTCAACAAGACTCATGGTGTGAGTTAATTTACACAAAGTACGGTTTATTACGGTCAATAAAAGGAGCTCAACTTCCATTCTAACATCTAGTCAAAAATTGTGTAGATTTACCATACAAGGAAAATTAGCTAGACTTCACATATGGAAGCATTCATATATGAGACGTGAAATACATATACATCGTAGATGAAGAAATCGCACCATTCTCTTTCCACCTTCCATTCCACTCTTGATAGCTATAGGTTTCCATGAAAAAATAGAACATAACTAATTACAATTCAAAAGGCATACAAAATTTGATAAAAGTATAGGGCACTATATAAAAGAATGGACATATATAATTTTGAACACGTGAAAACAGGCAAAATGTTTCTCTACAGTGGGGAAGCCAAAAACTAAATAAAAACGTAGTTCTTTATATCCAACCAAATACATGGAAGAAACAAAACAAATTGGCAAGAATTCAACATATACATGGAAGAAACCACAACTCACCAATAGGATACTGAGGAAAACTGACCAACAGCTCATGTTTCAACCAAGTGCTCTCCCACTCTCCAACACCTTCAAACACTTGCTCGGTTGTAAGCATTACGGCATTGACACAGAACCTGCAATAAAAAAAGTTAACTTAAAAAATAATACATGGAACTATAATATAATATATTTTTTTCACCACCCTACAGCAGTTACAATATCAAATTCTTGCAACACGAAGGGGAAGTAGATTCATGCTTGATCTTCATTTAGGCATTTTTCAATCACGTTCTCAACAGTATGTATACATAATGCAATTGAATCCTCCATATCTCTCATTAAGTCTAAATCATTCCTAATCTCCAACTCACTCATGTTTATCTTGCAAAAATGCAGAGATTGGCATAGATGATGCGCAGGTAAGAATTATTTAGATTCATCATATATGGATAGCATGCATACCTCAAACCATTGGTGATGCTAGCGACCGATTCGAGCTTGATGCCGCCGTCTTTCAAGCGTGATGCCACTGCCTTTCCCTCCTTCCTACAGCCCACCACAACTTGGCTCCATCTCGCAGTTCAATGGCGCCCCGCGGGGATCTGTAGGTCGCCTGCCCCGTTCGTGGTTGACTCTATAACCAATGGCTCTAACGTCGCCACAGTTTGAGCAGCGGTGTCGCCGCCTCCCAATGTCATCCTCCTTGTCACCGGCTGCGGTGCAGCCTCATGTACTGCTCCTCGTGTTGGACACCGAGGAAGGAGAGGCCAAATCAGGTGTGGTGCGAGGTGTGGAAGCGTGAGAAGCAGCAGCGGAAACAAGGGAGCACCTAAGAAATATTGGAAATTTCCCATCCAAGATGTTAAATGAGGATAATATAAGAGCTTTACATGTCTCTGTTATTGGTATTAATTAATGTATATATGACCAGGACAAAACAGTGAAACTATGACTCGTCGTATATTATCATCTAGATATTTTTTGCATTAGTCCGAAACATATGTTGCATGGGAGGTCCTGTTTGTATCATTCCATGTGGCACAATTAATTATCCAACAGTTAGGTATATGGGATTCCCGAATGACATTGCCAGAAAATATTTGTCCACTGAATTTCAATAGCCAGTTGGCATCACTTGATTCAAAATATGCAATTATTGTCCTGATGTCAATCAAACAGCTAAAGCATATGACATCATACAATGGTACATTTTTAGAGTTAGAAGGGTGATTACATACCAGAAGACCCAGAAAAATTTGGAATTGCACTATGTGGATATCTTTGAGTCATGTAATCTGAATCCCTGAATTTGAGTAATAGCAACCATGCAGCCGCAGTGCAAATAATCAACGCTATAACAGTGGATGAAACGGCAATAGAAATTAGACTCCCATTAGCTTCTCTTTTGGGCCATCCACCATCATCCCCTAGTGGCCTCATTGCCCTTGCATTTTTGTTCTTGCCAAATGCACCATTGCCAGCACCATCTAGTGCTGAAGGGCGAGAAGGGGGAAGACCTGAAAAAATCCAAACCTTTGGTGAAACTCTTGGTGCAAAAGTGCAAAATGCTTAACACTGAGATACAATGAGCATAAACCACTGAATCCACTGATATTTATGAGATCAATCAAATGACTACAGTACAATAGACGTAAAATAGCCAGTATCGTTTACCAGACACAAATAACTGAATAAGAGATTAAGGGGCACAAGCAAGAATGCAGACCTAGACATAGAGAATCTCATAGTCCCTGAAAATTGACGGCTAAAGAGAAATTTGTTTGCTCCACAAGCTTTGAAATGTAGAGAAGGCATTGGCATTATCCAAATTCACATGCATTTGTACCAGATGCACAAGAACCACCGTCTTGTCAGGTTGATCACCAGCCACATTTCTACCCATAACACGAACCATCCTCTATGTCATGTTTACCCCAGATCCCACTTCTTAATCACAATCGGAAACTAACGGAAAGAGTGAATAAAGGTCTACCATTAATCTGTGGAACATAATCACATGGAGCTCTTGTAGGTTGACCTGTTAGAGGCTTTGGGCATTCTAACGAACTACAATCTGCATATTAATCAGAAATCATCGATATTATGCACTATATACAGACCCAATATGTGAATTATAAGAAAACAAAGATATGCAAACACATGAGGAAAATGTACGGGAAATCCCCAAATAAGATGAGTTGATGGTGCTTCAGACTCTGTTTTAGGATGAATTGGTGAAAGTGTAGGATAAACACGAGATCCTGAAAATGACATAAAGTTTAAAAAATCTGTACTTAAATGAGGAAGCCTAATACCACGCAAGGAACCTCCTCACCACCTCACTCCACGCCAAGGTGACTGACTTCAGCTTTGCTCGGTTCAGCGCCTGCTTCTACTCCAGCGACTCCAACATTGGAGTATCTGCTGACGGGCCACAGAGACGTTACTCCTTTGGGATGTTGCTGATGGACTTGGTGCCTGGGCGGCGACCGACCGAGACGCCTACGCGCCCAAAGGGGCGAAGGCAGCCGCATCGGGGCATGGTTGATCTACGTGAGATGCAGCTGGTGTCGACCTTGGGTGGTACCAGCGGTCACCCTCCATGGATCACACTGCTTCCTCCTCTGGTCTTCCAAGAGACAAAGGGGAGAGACGAGAGTGAGAGCAAGAGAGAGAGAGATACGGAAGAGAGGGGAGGGAGAGGCAAACCTGGACAAGCTCCAGCCGCGTGCTCCCGCTGCTGCTTGAGGCGGAACGAAACCTGCGTCTCCCTAATGAGACTTGATCGCTAAGCGGCTCTGCCTGCCTCTGTCGGTCCGCACGGCGGCCGTTGTCGTCCGCTCACCATCCCCCGCCGCGCGTTCTCATAGGCCGCACCACCTCCAGCAGCCTCTCATTCTTCGTCGTTGTGAATCCCTCCGGCGTCCTCCCTCCACCTCCACCTGCACGTCGAGATTTGGGGCTCCTGCTCCGGCTCCGATGCCTGGTCCCGTCATTCTCTGGCCATTATGTCGATGGGAAGCAGGCATGCCGCGTGAGTGAGCAAGGGCGGAGGAGATCGATGGTGAGGCACGGGGAGGGAATGGGGAGGGCGAGAGGCGGCGGCGGCCAGGGGACGGGATAGGGTTTGTGACCACTCGCGCTACTCCTTTTCCCCTCTTTGCATTCTTTTTCTTCTGACTGACACCAGCCAATTATAGATTGACACGTGGCGCAACGGATGGAGATAAAAGAAGGCCATCGCCCAGTCCCGCGCGGGTATCGTGGATAGCCTGAGAGGCTCGCTAGGGTGGACGCAGGTTCTCAATGAAAGATAGATCATGTATTAATAAAGTTGTACTCATGGGTGCTAACATGGATTTTTGGCTCATGGGTGATCCCATTCTCCATTGATCTACTATTCATTACTACTTTGAGATGGACCAATCACCAATGGAAAGAAAGGAAAATTCAGGGCTGAAATATATCTATTTTAAATACACCGCTTTACCGCTGCAGATAGCTGACATTAAGCTATTCCGCCTGGCCCGGAAGCAGCGGGTATTTAATGTGTCACACTGTACATGTCAGTACAGAAATCCTGGGCCAAATATCCCACTAATCCGGAAGTGCCTAGTTTTTTTTCTAACAGGAGAGGTCCCGAAGGACCTAGAGCTTCATTGCATTATCACGGGGGAGTTACAAATTACATCAAGGGCCCTGAAGAAAGGAGAAATTACAAACCGACCCAAACAATTTGCACTAAGGACCTTTGACTAATAAAAGAAAACGTGATCCAGTCCAGCTCCAGATCCACCACCGTCGAGCTCGCCGGAGCCAACCTCCATGCCACCGAGGACAAAACCACTTGGGGCATGGAGGTGGGAGCTAACTCCAATGAAGCTATTGAGCTTCCGCCTAGATGATTGGAGGTTGAAGAAGCCCTGAGGATGACGAACGAGCATCGTCTCCTTAGGATGGAGGGGCCGCCCTACGGCCAAGGAGTACGGCGACAGTGGCGCCGTGATAAACCTCCAAGGGTAGAGGGGCCGCCTTCCAGCCATAAAATACGGCGACAGCGGCGCCGTGGAAGTCCTCCGATGAGAAGCCTGCTTACTCCCCTGCTGCAGACGCGGCGAGCAGGCACGAATAGCAAGCGACCCAACCTCTTCTCTCTCATCACCACGATGAACAGAGAGGAGGAAGCCACCACTGCATCGGCTGCCGCCAGATCCACCCGATACAGCCTTATTTACGGAGATCTCCACCTTCCTCCGTTGCCACAACTCTGGCTCCGACCGCCGGAGCTCCATGAGGCCGAAGAAGAAGATGAGACGGTGCCAGATCCGGCCGCTGGGATCCGCCACCTCTCTCCCGGCATGAGCGCCATACGCCACTACGGACCATAACCTAGACCTAGTACTACTACTATGTACTCCGGCTCCATCTCCTCTCCATCTCTGGCCGGCTATTCCGGCGGAGAGGAGGAGGGAGCGGCCCGGTGGGGATAAGGAGGAGAACAGTCGTGGATGACCAGGGAGCGGAGGGTGTGGGGGGAATGAGAGCTCTCCGGAAGTGCCTAGTTGAATCGAGCGTATGAACCTAACGGTGGCTGAAAATTCAAGATTCGTGTGCGGTGAAGGACCACTCATCGAATGCACCTACAGATGTTGTACTATACGAAAGATGTATAACAACATGTTGCACAGGGATGATATCATTTTTTCTAGATAACACCAGCGATGATATCTGGTACCCCTGAACGTGTTGCAGGGCCAGCAGCTAGGCTACCGTATAACAGGGGAAACCTGGAGTGTTTTTACCAGCCCTGCTCTTTCTTTTTAGAGAGCAACTTCAGCCGCGTCCCCTAAAGTAAAGATATTTAAGGCGCGTCAGATAAATTTTCGTTTTCATCCGCGCGCATCAAAGCCTCCTTTCATCCGGCGCGACCAATATGGTGTTCGGCGCCCCGTGCCCGTTCCCGGTCCACAGGGGACGCTCCGGGCACGCTGGACACAACGAAAATCGAAGCGAGGAGATGCAGGCCTGAGGCCTCAGCGGCACAGTCAAGTTTACCTAACCATCGCTTGCCTCGCGACGAAAGTTATTGGTACGCAGTGACAGTGCAGTTTTCGCAGAGACGCAGCGAAGCGTCTCTTCGCGCTTAGCTCTCCGTGCCGACGTTAATGAGCGTCATCGCTCCCCCGCCTCCCTCCGGTCTATAAAAAGGGGCGCTCTCGCATCGTTCCTCACACACAAGCCCTAGCACCTCTCTCCCCAACCCTAGCTGCCACCATCTCAAGAGTCGATGCCATGGCTATTAGAGGCAGAGGTCGAGGCTGAGGTCGCGACCGTGGTCGTGGCCGCGGCAGAGCTGCACGGTCGACGTCGCATGCGACATCGTTTTCTTCATCGTCGTACCGCAAGAAGAGCACCAAGTGATGTTCGAGTTCGTCGCCATCCTCAATGGCGACCCACTCGGCATCCAGAGGTTGCCGAACAAGTTCGCCGAGTTCGTCGCTGGCAACGAGCCAGCCGCGCTGCATCTGCGGGAAGCTGACTGCGACGGCTGCCGGTGGCCGGTGGCCGATGGCCGGTGGACGTGCTATTCGACGGGCGCGGCAAGACGTACCTCCACACTGGCTGGGAGAAGTTCGCGCACTACCACGACCTCCAAGCCGGCTGCGTACTCACATTCTCCTACCTAGGCGACGCGGATATGAGCGTCAAGGTGTTCGACGACATGTCCTGCCGCCGGAACTACCACGGCGACTACTAAGAGAAGGACGATTGAAGAAACCGAGTGTTCTTTCTTCGCAGCGAAAATGGTAACGGAGGTTTCTGGATGTTCTTCCTCGAAAATACCAACAGGGCTATCATTACCAGCTGGATTTTCCAGTTTGGGTGACTGAGAGTGCCTGAGAGTGTTTTTTTAGCAGCGAACATACAAAATCTGTGATGCCAACACTAGTTAGGTTTCCTAATTTGCAATGTTTTAACTATGTATTAGGTTGTGGAAACCTTGTTTCAAACTATATCTTAGTTTGTGTAAAACCATGTTCCCAATTATATATTAGTTTGTGGAATGTTCCTCCTCTCTATTGAAATGAAAATGCAAAAAAGAGTATTTTAATGCTAAAATAAGTTTAGGGACGGCGTTTGGGGTACGCGGCTGGGAAGCGACTGACAAGGGATTAACTGTTGGAGATATGCCCAAGAGGCAATAATAAATGGTTATTATATATCTTTGTGTTTATGATAATGTTTATATACCATGCTATAATTGTATTAACCGAAACATTGATACATGTGTGATATGTAAACAACAAAGAGTCCCTAGTAAGCCTCTTAACTAGCTTGTTGATTAATAGATGATTAGTTTCATAATCATGAACATTGGATGTTATTAATAACAAGGTTATATCATTATATGAATGATGTAATGGACACACCCAATTAAGCGTAGCATAAGATCACGTCATTAAGTTATTTGCTATAAGCTTTCGATACATAGTTACCTAGTCCTTATGACCATGAGATCATGTAAATCACTTATATTGGAAAGGTACTTTGATTACATCAAACGCCACTGCGTAAATGGGTGGTTATAAAGGTGGGATTAAGTATCCGGAAAGTATGAGTTGAGGCATATGGATCAACAGTGGGATTTGTCCATCCGATGACGGATAGATATACTCTGGGCCCTCTCGGTGGAATGTCGTCTAATGTCTTGCAAGCATATGAATAAGTTCATAAGAGACCACATACCACGGTACGAGTAAAGAGTACTTGTCAGGAGACGAGGTTGAACAAGGTATAGAGTGATACCGATGATCAAACCTCGGACAAGTAAAATATCGCGTGACAAAGGGAATTGGTATCATATGTAAATGGTTCATTCGATCACTAAGTCATCGTTGAATATGTGGGAGCCATTATGGATCTCCAGATCCCGCTATTGGTTATTGGTCGGAGTGAGTACTCAACCATGTCCACATAGTTCACGAACCGTAGGGTGACACACTTAAAGTTGGATGTTGAAATGGTAGAACTTGAATATGGAATGGAGTTCGAATATTTGTTCGGAGTCCTGGATGAGATCCCGGACATCACGAGGAGTTCCGGAATGGTCGGAGAATAAGATTCATATATAGGAAGTCATATTCCAAGTTTGGAAATGATCCGGTGCATTTATGGCAGGTTCTAGAAGGTTCTAGAAAAGTCCGGAAGAAACGCACTATGGAAGGTGGAGTCCCGGAAGGACTCCACAAGCTTGGCCAGCCAAACCCTAAAGGAGGAGTCCCAGGTGGGCTCCACCTAGAGGTGGCCGGCCACCCCACCTCAAGGAAAGGTGGGAGTCCCACCTTGAGTGGGACTCCCTCCTTGAGTAGGTTTCCCACATATGGGAGGTTTTAGTGTTGGGGTCTTATTCGAAGACTTGGACTACAACTCTTGGGGCTTCCACCTATATAATGAGGGGCATAGGAGAGGGGGCTGACCACTTCAAGCCTCAGCCTTGGCCGCACCCCTTAGAGGGCCGGCGCCCAACCCCCTCTCTCCCCAAACCCTAGCGGTCTCTCTCCTCCACCACATCCCGCACGCTTAAGCGAAGCTCCGCCGGATTTCTCCACCACCACCGACACCACGCCGTCGTGCTGTCGGATTCAAGAGGAGCTACTACTGCCCGCTGGAACGGGAGGTGGACGTCGTCTTCATCAACAACCGAACGTGTGACCGAGTTACGGAGGTGCTGCCGTTCGTGGCGCCGGAAGCGATCGTGATCAAGATCTTCTACGCGCTTTTGCAAGCGGCAAGTGAACGTCTACCGCAGCAACAAGAGCCTCATCTTGTAGGCTTTGGAATCTCTTCAAGGGTGAGACTCGATATCCCCTCGTTGCTACCGTCTTCTAGATTGCATCTTGGCTTGGATTGCGTGTTCGCGGTAGGAAATTTTTGTTTTCTATGCAACGTTATCCTACAGTGGTATCAGAGCCGTGTCTATGCATAGATGGTTGCACGAGTAGAACACAATGGTTTTGTGGGCGTTGATGCTTATGTTGTCTTTAGTTTGAGTACTTTGCATCTTTGTGGCATAGTGGGATGAAGCGGCTCGGGCTAACTTTACATGACCGCGTTCATGAGATTTGCTCCACGCTCGACATGCAACTTGTATTGCATAAGTGGCTTTGCGGGTGTCTGTCTCTCCTACTATAGTGAAGATTCAATTTACTCTTCTATTGACAACACTAGTATCACCGTTGTGGTTCATGTTCGTAGGTAGATTAGATCTCACTCGAAAACCCTAAACCACGTAAAATATGCAAACCAAATTAGAGACGTCTAACTTGTTTTTGCAGGGTTTGGTGATGTGATATGGCCATGATGTGATGATGAATATGTATGAGATGATCATTATTGTATTGTGGCAACCGGCAGGAGCCTTATGGTTGTCTTTAAATTTCATGTTGAGTAGTATTTCAAAGTAGTTGTAATAGTTGCTACATGAGGTGAACAACCATGAAGACGGCGCCATGGACCTTGACGCTACGCCGACGATGATGGAGATCATGCCCGTTGATGATGGAGATCATGTCCGTGCTTTGGAGATGAAGATCGAAGGCGCAAAGACTAAAGGGCCATATCATATCACATATGAATTGCATGTGATGTTAATCCTTTATGCATCTTATTTTGCTTAGATCGCGACGGTAGCATTATAAGATGATCCCTCACATTAATATCAAGATAATAAAGTGTTCTCCCCTCGTATGCACCGTTGATATAGTTCGTCGTTTCGAAGCATCTCGTGATGATCGGATGTGATAGACTCAACGTTCACATACAACGGGTGTAAGCCATGTTGCACACGCGGAATACTTGGGTTTGCTTGACGAGCCTAGCATGTACAGACATGGCCTCGGGACAACGGAAACCGAAAGGTTGAACACGAGTCATATGGATGATATGATCAACATGTTGATGTTCACCATTGAAGCTACATCATCTCACGTGATGATCGGTTTTGGTGTAGTGGATGTGGATCGTGTACCACTTAACAACTATGAGGGATGTTGTATTAAGTGGGAGTTCATTAGTAATTAGATTAAAACATGAACTAATTATCATAAACATAGTCTGAGTAGTATTTTGAATTAATTTGTAGTATTGGCATCCGTTTTTCTACCAAGCGCTAGTCTTGTTATTGAGATAGAAATACTGTTAAAATCTGAAAATAAACTTTACGGACTGGTACCGTATTGTTAAAGAATCAAGAAATGATTAAGTCCTATTGCAAACTTTTAGTAAACCTCACATTGTTGATTCAAAGAACAATGGTTTCAATTAGTACCTAAAATCATCTTGTCTCCATGAAACTTGAAGTTCAAATCCGTTTGAAATTAAAGTAAGGAGCTGGAAATTTTGTTTTCAGAAATAAGCGAGGTATAAGATATATGTGATATCTAAGACCTTATTGCAAGTTGATAGAATATAATTTGGTGAGAGTACATAAACTCATAAGTTTTATGGGAATGTACGAAGGTTGAAGACGCCAGGCGTCCCAATCCTCCAACTATTGGGGCACTAACGATATTCGCATATCCATGAAGTGATCGTCCTTAGTATGCACCGTTGCTAAGACTCGTCGTTTCGAAGCATCTCGTGATGATCGGGTGTTATAGATTCCACGAGTGCATACAACGGGTGCAAGCCAGATTTGCACATGCGAATACTAAGGTTAAACTTTATGAGCCTAGCATGTACAGACATGGTCTCAAAAAGTTGTCATGAATTGATGGATAAAATTATGAGTGAAATTGTTCATCATATTACAAAGTTACTAATAAGTGAAATCTAGAACACTTGTCATATGATGATCAACTTCAAAGTAAGAACCTCAAGGTTATTAGTATTAGACCAACAAACCTAGAAGTTATTGATGTTGAAGTGTTTTTCTGAATAATGAGGAAAGCTAAAAGAGAAACTGCAAAAGATATTTTGGCAAAAGAAAAGAAAAGACTAGAAAGTCTAGCTCAGGTGTATATAAATGATATACATGTTATGGTTGTATTCCTAGTTAAGTCACATAATGAAATTCTTGGGTATTAGTACCATATTGGTTGGTATGAAGTGTCATACAAAACAACGCAATACAAGAATACAATGGCCTAAGTGACTGACAAGGAATATGATAGGAATGCACGTCTGGAACAAAAATAAAGAGTTATTATGTTCATCGTTGGCATTCTATCTAGCCCTTAGAATTTATAATAAAGAACTTAATAATTGTTATTTTGCTCTGGTCAAATGAAAACAATGAGTTGTTCAAATTATGACATTACTCCATGTATGATGGATAAGTTATTATAAATCTTAATGGTGAAACACACATACATAACACTGACGCTAAAATGCCATAAGGCAAATGATTTGAATTCCACTTATTTGTGGAACCGCCATTTAGGTCATGTTAGAAAGGAACGCATGAAGGAACTCCATGCAAATGGATTTTTGGAGTCACTTGATTTTTGAATCATTTGACGCTTGCAAATCTTTTCTAAAGAGAATGATTAAAATACCGTTCATAGGCCAAAAGTTGAACGGGCAACTAACTTAGTGAAAAATACATGATGATGTATGTGGTTCACTGGGCATAGTTGTGTGCGGGAGATTCTTCTACTTCATGAAAACTTTCAACAATGAATTGAGTATATATATGTGGATATATTCAATAAGGAAGAAGTTTGAAACATTTGAATGGATTCAAATAAATTTCAGCATGAAGTGGAAATCATCGTAATAGAAAAGTCAAATATCTATGATTGGATCATGGTAGAAATATTTGAATTACGAGTTTTAGCGAACATCTAAGAGAGTTATGAAATTGTTCTACAACTCACATTTCTTGGAGTATCATAATGATGATATAGTATCCGAGATATGTATCCAAACCTTGTTGGATTAATGATGAGATAAAATATTATGACGCCATTATATTTTTGTGGATTATGCTTTAGTGACTACCGCTTTTACACTGAATAGAGCATCATCATGATCCGTTGAAATGACACCATACGAGTTATGGTATGGGTATAAACCCTAATAGTCTTTCTTTAAATTTTGGTCTAAGAGTTTACAACCAAAATCGGATGAATGTCTTTGTTGGTTATCCCAGAGATTTAATTGGGAATTCTTCCCACGAGACAAAGACAAAAGTGTTTGTCAATGTTTCTTATTTCCGAGAAATTGTTTCTAGTGAAGTATTTGAGTGGGAGGACAATATAATTTGATAAGGTTTATGAACCTGAGCATAATGATCAGAGTAGCGCAACGGAATTTGTTTCGGAAGCGGCCACGACGATCATGGCTCCCATGACTACAAAGTGTTTTAGCCATGGAGATCGAAGTACATATTGAACCTTGTAGGTATGGTTTACTTTGTGATCAAATAAATGATTTGTGAACAAAGGATTGATTTTGAATAATAATAAACCAACTACAAACAAAGAAGTTATGATGGGCCCTGACTCCGTTAAAATGGCTATGCGCCATAAAATCCAAGATAGGTGAATATTTTTTGAAAGTAAATGAATCTATGAATTTGATGGACTTGGATGAAATATCCTTAAATAAGCACGACTTGTCGAAAAGTTGTTTACGACAAAGTTCAAAGAGTTGAGTACGATAAGATTAGATCTTCCGTAGCAATGCTTATAGTCCATGTGGATTATTCTAGTAATCGCTACATATTTCTTTTATGAGATATGCTAGTAGGATGGCAAAATATATTACTTAACAGAAGTGTGTATTAAAGGTGTATACAAGATACAACCAAGAGTTTTGCTAGTCCGTAGAATACTAGATAGGAATACGAACTTCAATTGGATGAAGTGAGTATTACGGAGTTGGAATCTTCACCGGATGAAATAGTCAAAGAGTTTTGATTTCATCAGAAACGATGAAGGTGCTTGCATTTGCAAGAAATTAAGTGGGAGCGCTGAGACATATTTGTAATACTTTATGTAGCTGACATATCGTTGATTATAAATAGTGTAATTATATAATTGATTAAAAAGGTTTCATTGAGAATTAACTTCAATGAAAGAATATGGACTGAAACATATTTAGTGTCAAGATCTATGAAGATAGATTGAAACACATAATAAGTTTAAGTCAAAGTACATAGAAAGGATATTGAAGTAGTTCAATATAGAAATATTAAGAAAATGTTCTTGTCATGTGAAGTTTTAACAAGACTTGAGTGTATCTGACACTCAATGAGTAAAAACACATGAGTGATTTTAAATCACAATTAATATGTACACAATCAGATGTCCTGAGCTCTAAAAGTTAGGAGCATATACCAGAATGATTCATGTGATGATCATTGACAAACAGTAAGAATATCCATGTGTGCTTTAGAAGAACCAAGGATATATATATAGTTTTATATGGGTAATGACAAACAAAATCGTTGTAAAGTGTTGCACCGATATTAGTTTGGTCATATATAAAAATAAATTTCAATCTCAATTAGGCTAAGTGTTATTAAAAAGGTAGCACAATGCTAAATTTAGAAGAGTTCTAAATATTGTGACGGGTTCTAAATATCTTTGTGTTTATGATAATGTTTATATACCATGCTATAATTGTATTAACCGAAACATTGATACATGTGTGATATGTAAACAACAAAGAGTCCCTAGTAAGCCTCTTAACTAGCTTGTTGATTAATAGATGATTAGTTTCATAATCATGAACATTGGATGTTATTAATAACAAGGTTATATCATTATATGAATGATGTAATGACACACGTCTCCAACGTATCGATAATTTCTTATGTTCCATGCTACTTTATTGATGATACCTACATGTTTTATGCACATTATATGTCTTATTTACGCATTTTCGAACTAACCTATTAACAAGATGCCGAAGAGCCGATTCTGTTTTCTGCTGTTTTTGGTTTCAGAAATCCTAGTAAGGAAATATTCTCGGAATTGGACGAAATCACCGCCCGGGTCCTATTTTTGCATGGAGCTTCCAGAAGACCGAAGGAGAGTCGAAGTGGGCCACGAGGGGGCCAGGGGATAGGGCGGCGCGGCCCGGGCCCTGGCCGCGCCGGCCTGCCTGGGCCCCTCGTGCCGCCTCTTGACCGCCCTTTCGCCTACTTATAGCCTCCGTCGCGAAACCCCCAGTACCGAGAGCCACGATACGGAAAACCTTCCAGAGACGCCGCCGCGAATCCCATCTCGGGGGATTCAGGAGATCGCCTCCGGAGAGGGGATTCATCTCCGGAGGACTCTTCATCGCCATGATCGCCTCCGGAGTGATGAGTGAGTAGTTCACCCTGGACTATGGGTCCATAGCAGTAGCTAGATGGTCGTCTTCTCCTAATTGTGCTTCATTGTTGGATCTTGTGAGCTGCCTAACATGATCAAGATCATCTATCTGTAATACTATATGTTGTGTTTGTCGGGATCCGATGGATAGAGAATACTATGTTATGGTGATTATCAATCTATTGTTTATGTGTTGTTTATGATCTTGCATGCTCTCCGTTATTAGTAGAGGCTCTGGCCAAGTTTTTGCTCTTAACTCCAAGAGGGGTATTTATGCTCGATAGTGGGTTCATGCCTTCATTGACACCTGGGATCGTGACAGAAGGTTCTAAGGTTGTGTTGTGTTGTTGCCACTAGGGATAAAACATTGATTCTATGTCTAAGGATGTAGTTGTCGATTACATTACGCACCATACTTAATGCAATTGTCTGTTGCTTTGCAACTTAATACTGAATGGGGTTCGGATGATAACCTGAAGGTGGACTTTTTAGGCATAGATGCAGTTGGATGGCGGTCTATGTACTTTGTCGTAATGCCCGGATTAAATCTCACTATATTTATCATATCATGTATATGCATTGTTATGCCCTTCTCTATTTGTCAATTGCCCGACTGTAATTTGTTCACCCAACATGCTTTATCTTATGGGAGAGACACCTCTAGTGAACTGTGGACCCCGGTCCTATTCTTTACATCGCATACAATCTACTGCAATACTTGTTTTACTGTTTTCTTGCAAACAATCATCTTCCACACAATACGGTTAATCCTTTGTTACAGCAAGCCGGTGAGATTGACAACCTCGCTGTTTCATTGGGGCAAAGTACTTTGGTTGTGTTGTGCAGGTTCCACGTTGGCGCCGGAATCCCTGTTGTTGCGCCGCATCACATTTCGCCACCATCAACCTTCAACGTGCTTCTTGGCTCCTGGTCCGATTAAACCTTGGTTTCTTTCGAGGGAAAACTTGCTTGTGCGCATCATACCTTCCTCTTGGGGTTCCCAACGGACGTGTACATCTACGCGCATCAAGCACTTTTTATGGCGCCGTTGCCGGGAGATCAAGACACGCTGCAAGGGGAGTCTCCACTTCTCAATCTCTTTACTTTGTTTTTGTCTTGCTTTATTTTATTTACTACTTTGTTTGCTGCACCTAAACAAAACACACAAAAAATAGTTGCTAGTTTTACTTTATTTACTGTCTTGCTCTCTATATCAAAAACACAAAATTTTAGTTACTTGCATTTAATTTATTTTGTTATCATGTCTAGTCCTGTACTTGTTTTTATTTTCACTAGTTAGGCTTAATGGAAAACAACAAAAAAATTAGAGATCTTTATAGTATTTATCTTGAGTTAGGACATGATGTGTTTGAAGAGAAAATTAAAAAACCCATGGAACTTTGTTTGCAAAATAGTTGTAGCAATGTTATTAGCATGAACTCTTTGAACACCATTATTGCTAAAGCTATGGAAGAATTTAAGCTTGGGGAAGCTGGTTGTGATATTTTTAGTCCCCCAAGCATGGAGGAGAAAATTTACTTTGATGATACTTTACCTCCTATATATGATGCTTGCAATGATGAATATGATATTTTCAGTCCACCTACTATTGAGGAGAAAATTAATTATGATTACAATATGCCTCCTATGTATGATGATTATGGTGATGAGAATAATAATGATAGCTATTTTATTGAATTTGCTCCCACTACAACTAATAAAATTGATTATGCTTATGTGGAGAGTAATAATTTTATGCATGTAGCTCATGACAAGAATGTTGTATGTGATAGTTATATTGTTGAGTTTGTTCATGATGCTACTGAAAGTTATTATGAGAGAGGGAAACATGGTTATATGCATCTTAATAATATTAAGTTTCCCCTCTTTATGTTGAGAATCTTGAAATTGCACTTGTGTTGCTTTTCTATGCTTACCACTTTGTTCTTCATGAATCTATTTGTGTACACGATTCCTTTTCATAGGAAGTGGGTTAGGCTTAAATGTGTTTTGAACTTGCTTCTTGATGCTCTCTTTTGCTTCAACTCTTATTATGAGCCCATCTTAATGGCTATAAAGAAAGCACTTCTTGGAAGATAACCCATGTTTTATTTTATTTACTGTATTGTTGAGTCTTGGAAGTTGTTTACTACTGTAGCAACCTCTCCTTATCATGTTTTTGTGCCAAGTAAAGTTTCTATGTCAAAGTTGATGTTATATTTGGGATCGCTGCGCAGAAACAGCATTGCTGTCTGTCACAATCTGGGCACAAGTCTGTAGAAAATTCGAAAAATCTGCCAATTTACGAGCGTGATCCTCGATATGTACGCAACTTTCATTAGTTTTGAGTTTTCCATTTGAGCAAGTCTGGTGCCATTTTAAAATTCGTCTTTACGGACTGTTTTGACAGATTCTGCCTTTTATTTCGCATTGCCTCTTTTGCTAGGTTGAATGAATTTCTTTGATCCATTAATGTCCAGTAGCTTTATGCAATGTCCAGTGAAAAGAATGTTTGTGTCACCTCTGAATGTGTGAATTATTAATTGTGCACTGATACGTCTCCGACGTATCGATAATTTCTTATGTTCCATGCTACTTTATTGATGATACCTACATGTTTTATGCACATTATATGTCATAATTATGCATTTTGGAACTAACCTATTAACAAGATGCCGAAGAGCCGATTCTGTTTTACTGCTGTTTTGGTTTCAGAAATCCTAGTAAGGAAATATTCTCGGGAATTGGACGAAATCTTCGCCCAGGGTCCTATTTTTGCACGGAGCTTCCAGAAGACCGAAGAGGGAAGGAAGTGGGGCCACGAGGCGCCGACACCATAGGGCGGCGCGGCCCAGGCCCTGGCCGCGCCGACCTAGGGTGTGGGGCCCTCGTGTGGCCCCCCACGTTGCCCTTCCGCCTACTTAAAGCCTCCGTCGCGAAACCCCCAGTACCGAGAGCCACGATACGGAAAACCTTCCGAGACGCCGCCGCCGCGAATCCCATCTCGGGGATTCAGAGATCGCCTCAGCACCGCCGGGAGGGATTCATCTCGGAGGACTCTTCATCGCCATGATCGCCTCCGGAGTGATGAGTGAGTAGTTCACCCCTGGACATGGGTCCATAGCAGTAGCTAGATGGTCGTCTTCTCCTTGTTGTGCTTCATTGTTGGATCTTGTGAGCTACCTAACATGATCAAGATCATCTATCTGTAATACTATATGTTGTGTTTGTCGGGATCCGATGGATAGAGAATACTATGTTATGGTGATTATCAATCTATTGTTTATGTGTTGTTTATGATCTTGCATGCTCTCCATTATTAGTAGAGGCTCTGGCCAAGTTTTTGCTCTTAACTCCAAGAGGGGTATTTATGCTCGATAGTGGGTTCATGCCTTCATTGACACCTGGGATCGTGACAGTAGGTTCTAAGGTTGTGTTGTGCTGTTGCCACTAGGGATAAAACATTGATTCTATGTCTAAGGATGTAGTTGTCGATTACATTACGCACCATACTTAATGCAATTGTCTGTTGCTTAGCAACTTAATACTGAATGGGGTTCGGATGATAACTGAAGGTGGACTTTTTAGGCATAGATGCAGTTGGATGGCGGTCTATGTACTTTGTCGTAATGCCCAATTAAATCTCACTATATTTATCATATCATGTACATGCATTGTTATGCCCTTCTCTATTTGTCAATTGCCCGACTGTAATTTGTTCACCCAACATGCTTTTATCTTATGGGAGAGACACCTCTAGTGAACTGTGGACCCCGGTCCTATTCTTTACATAGCATACAATCTACTGCAATTGTGTTTTACTATTTTCTTGCAAACAATCATCTTCCACTCGATACGCTTAATCCTTTGTTTTCAGCAAGCCGGTGAGATTGACAACCTCACTGTTTCGTTGGGACAAAGTACTTGGGTTGTGTTGTGAAGGTTGGGGGGAGTTGATACGTCCAAAACGTATCTACTTTCCCGAACACTTTTGCTATTGTTTTGCCTCTAATTTGTGTATTTTGGATACAACTAACACGGACTAACGCTGTTTTCAGCAGAATTGCTCTGGTGTCTCGTTTTTGTGCAGAAATCCAACTTTCGGGAAAATCCTCGGAATTTCTTCAGATGGCCCTATTTTACCAAAATATTGACGGAGCCAGAAGGGCGAAGGAGGTGGAGGCCCGAGGGCCCCACACCATAAGGCGGCGCGGCCCAGGGGGGCCCGCGCGGCCCTATGGTGTGGCCCCCTCGGCCGGCCTCCGCCCCCCTTTGGACTACTTATCGGGTTCGACCTAAAAACGCACGGAGAGAAGTCGACATCGCCAGAAACCCTCCAGAGAGCCGCCACATCGCGAAACTCCGTCGCGGGAGCCAGAAGTCTCCGTTCTGGCACTCCGCCGGGACGGGGAATTGGAGGAGATCTTCACCGCCATCACCGCCAACGCCTCTCCATCAACCAGCAATGTTTCCCCCATCCATGTGTGAGTAATTCCCCCGCTGTAGGCTGAAGGGGATGGTAGGGATTGGATGAGATTGGTCATGTAATAGTCATAAGATTGTTAGGGCATAGTGCCTAGTATCCGTAGATGTCACTTTTATGATATTGTTGCAACTTGTTATGCTTAATGCTTGTCACTAGGGCCCGAGTGCCATGATCTCAGATCTGAACATGTTATTGATTCATGAAGATATTCGTTGTTTATGATCTTACCTGCAAGTTGTATACACATGTCGCTGTCCGGAACCAATGGCCCCGAAGTGACAGAAATCGGGACAACCGGAGGGGATGGTAGTGATGTGAGGATCACATGTGTTCACGGAGTGTTAATGCTTTGCTCCGGTACTCTATTAAAAGGAGTACCTTAATATCCAGTAGTTTCCCTAGAGGCCCGGCTGCCACCGGCTGGTAGGACAGAAGATGTTGTGCAAGTTTCTCATTGCGAGCACGTACGACTAAATATGGAACACATGCCTATTGATTGATTAGTACTTGGATACCGTTTTATTATTATCTGCAAATGCCCCTGCTTTGATTGTTACATGAGTTTCTCTCATCCATGCAACGCCCGTTAAATCCGTCCCTGTGCCTACAGTATTTTAATCTGCTGTTTACTATAATCACTACTCTGTCTTTATTTCACCGCTGCTGTTATTTCACTATTTCCAACTGCCATAAAACTGTTACTACGATAAACTCTTGCGAGCAAGTCTGTTTCCAGGTGCAGCTGAATTGACAACTCCGCTGTTAAGGCTTACAAGTATTCTTTGTCTCCCCTTGTGTCGAATCAATAAATTGGGTAATACTTCCCTCGAAGACTGTTGCGATCCCCTATACTTGTGGGTCATCAAGACTATTTTCTGGCGCCGTTGCGGGGAGCATAGCTTTATTTGGAAGTTCACTTGGATTGATATTGTTCGCTGCAAATTCTCCATTATGGGTAAACCTCGCGATACTAAGATCGCCATATTACCATCCACTACAAGAAAAGGTACAACTCTTAGTACCTCTGCTGCTCTTGATTCACCCTCTGTGATTGATAAACTTGTTTCACCGCCACATGCTTCGCGTGCTGGTACTTCTGCTGAATCTGAAAATTCTCATAATATTGATAATGTTTCTGCTGTGCTTGATGATAGTGGTTCATTGGGATCTTTTCTAGATGCTACGATTGCTAGGTCTAGACAAATTGAAAATACTGAAACTCCTAATGAAAATGCTGCTACACCTGTTAATTCACCTGAGTCTGTTGAATATTCTAGTGATGATCTTGATGAAGATTATGTAGAGCTTGATAATGATTTTATTGAAAAATGCAATGCTACTACTGATGCAAGAAAAATTAAAAAGTTGCTTGCGGAACATGCTGTTAGATATAAACTATCTCCTGATCCTAAATTTGCCACATCTCCTATAAATATTAGGGATAAAGATTATGATTTTTCTCTTGATTTATCTCATATAGCTATTGTTGAGAAAACACCCTTTTGTGGTACTGAAAAAGAAAGTGTTGTTGAACACATGACTGAGTTATCTACTCTTAGTGGCTTGTTTTCGATGATATTAAGATGCGTACTTATTTTGTCGCTAAAATTTTTCCTTTCTCATTAAAGGATGATGCTAAAACTTGGTATAATAATTTGCCTCCTGGTTCTATTAAAAGTCCAAAAGAATTGCTTGATGTTTTCTTCCGCAAATACTTTCCTGCTAGTGCTCAACATGCTGCTTTGCAGAGAATTTATAATTTTGACCAGGAAGATGGAGAGAAATTGCCTGAGGCTTGGGCTAGATTTTGTTCTCTTATTAGAGCTCAGCCTGACCATGATTTAGAAAAGCATGATTTACTTGATATATTTTATAGTGGACTAACTATTGAGTCTAGGGCATACCTGGATAGTTGTGCTGGTTGTGTTTTCAGGAAAAGAACTCCAGAAGACGCTGAAGAATTATTGGCTAAAATAGGCCGGAATCATGATGATTGGTCTACACCTGAACCAACCCCGACACCGATAGTGAAGAAGAGGGGTATGATTAAATTGAATGATGAAGATATGAGGGAAGCCAAGAAGTCTCTTAAGGAGAAGGGTATTAAACCTGAAGATGTGAAGAATTTACCTCCTATAGAAGATATATGTGAGACAATTCCCCCTTCATCCATGATTGAGGTACACTCGCTTCAACACTTTACTAGGGAAGATATTCCGTATTCAAAATCTCCTGCTCAATGCTTAGATGAATTTGATAATTATATTGTTAAGCAAGAAAACTTTAATATGAGAGTAGAGAATCATTTAATGGAAAATTCTCGAGCTATTAGTGAATTGCATGGTATTGTGGAGAGAACCTCCAATGATGTTAAGATACTTGTTAAACATTTTCAAATGGTTCAAACTCAAATTGATCAACTTACTAAAGTGCAAAATGACTTGTTGGGAAATAATTCTAAAGAAAAACATGCTTGTGAGGTAACAACTAGAGGTGGTGCTTCTACCCAGGATCCTCTATATCCTGAAGGGCATCCCAAAAGAGTTGAACAAGATTCTCAACTAATTAAAACTAGTGCTCCATCTAAGAAAAAGAAAAAGAAACATAAGAATGTTGTAGAATCCTCTGAACCTGTTAATGATCCTAATAGTATTTCTATTTCTGATGCTGAAACTGAAAGTGGTAATGAACATGAGGAAGATAATGATAAGAATGATACTCCTGATAAAGAAGAAATTGAAAAAGAACCTGAAAAGCATGCTAAAAATAAAAAGTACACTAAAGAAGACTTTATTACTGAGAAGCATGGTAATGAAAGAGAACCTTGGGTTCAAAAGCAAATGCCTTTTCCTGCTAAGAAACTTAAATCAAAGGAGGAGGAACATTATAATAAATTTTGTGATTGGATGAAACCTTTATTTTTGCAAATTCCTTTGACTGATGCTATTAAATTGCCTCCTTATTCAAAGTATATGAAAGATATTGTTACTAACAAAAGGAAAGTCCCCAATGAGGAGATTTCTACTATGCTCGCTAATTACTCCTTCAATGGTAAGATTCCAAAGAAGTTGGGCGACCCAGGTATACCGACTATTCCTTGTTCCATCAAGAATAATTATGTTAGAACTGCTCTATGTGATTTGGGAGCAGGTGTTAGTGTAATGCCTTTTTCTCTTTATAAGAGACTTGATTTAGATAAATTGATACCTACTGATATATCTTTGCAAATGGCTGATAAATCTACTGCTATTCCTGTTGGTTTATGTGAAAATGTTCCTGTTCAAGTTACTCAACATTGCTTGATATTAACTGATTTTGTTGTGTTGGAAATGCCTGAAGATGATAATATGTCCATTATTCTTGGAAGACCTTTTCTTAATACTGCAGGGGCTGTTATTGATTGCAATAAAGGCATGGTTACTTTCAATGTTGATGATAAGGAACACACTGTCTATTTTCCCAAGAGGATTGATAAAGTATGTGGAGTCAATACAATTTTTAATGTGAAAACTATCAAAGTGGGATCCATTGATTGTCCTATATATGAGCCTAAAGAAGAATATCAAACTCTTGTGATTGGATCCATATCAATTCAATATAAGGTAACATGATTGATTTGAGGTTTATTTCTTCTTATGTCATATAAAATTTATTTGGTAGCAAGACTTGATCAACCTTGTTAACAAGTATATTTTATTGCATAGGAGAGTTAAACAACACTTCTTTCTTTCTTTCTCCTTTCACCTATTTTATTTGCTGTAGCACTTTTGTTTTGCAATATGCTTTAGTCATTTAAGATTTTAGAAATCATTTTCCTGCGCAGTAATCATTAATTTAATACCCAGAAATGTGCATTTTTCAAAGTTCTCTAAAAATTACAAAAATTACACCGTTGGTCCTATTTTTCGACGAGGCACCTGGGAGCACCAGAGGATGACCTGTGGGGCACCAGGGGGTGCCACACCATAGGCCGGCGCGGCCAGCAAGGGGGCCGCGCCACCATGTGGTGTGGGCCACCCCTTGCCCCACTTCATCATCTCTTCCTCCCAGCACCTTCTCTCTCCCGAAAAAACTCGTACCAAGTTTCTCTCACTCGTGTTTCTGCTCAAGAACTCGCGATTTTTCGATCTCCTTGCTCAGCCCAGATTTCTGTCTGAAATTTGGCACATTTACTCCTTGGTATGTGACTCCTTTGATTGTCCAATTAGAATTTCATTTGGTTGAGTATATCTTGAATATTTTGCTGCTGTAGATAACATGTTTAGTGAGCTTGCATGCTTGTTCTAAGTGGTAGAAATTAGTTTTGATGCATGTGTAGTACTCTAGCAAGTTCCTATAGTAGTTCCCTTCAATTACACACCTTGAAATCAAATTTTATAATGATTGTTGAAAATTTCAGAAAATGGAAGGAGGTGTGCCCCAATTGAACCAAGAAGAATTGGAAGTCCAGCAAGTTACGAGAGTCAATCGTGAGGAGGGAGTATACCCCTCTTACTACCCATGCGTGGACTTTATGAGAAGTGCGGGGATTTTACAAGATGTGCAAACTCTAATCTCTCGTGCAGGGCTGAGTGGTTTTGTTGAAGGAGAGCCAAGACAATATGCAAAATTAACTATGTCTTTTGTGCAGGACTTCAAGTTCAATTGGTCGCGATCTGACCCCATGGTCCAGTATAAAATTTACAATAAAGCTGTCAACTTGTCATTTAGTGTTTTTTGTGCAGCAATTGGAGTACCGCAATGGGGATCCTGCGAGAAGATCAGGGGAACACCGCGGGAGCTCTCAGATCTTTATACAAGGATTTGTAATGGGAGGAGCCTCTCCAATGATGGTGGTAAGATTAGTAGCATTCAACATCCAGCCATCCGCTACTTTGCCTATTTCATTACAAAGTGCGTTCTTGCAAGAAGGACTGGAGGTAAATTATCTGTCCCAGACTTGGCTTTCTTAGCTGCTGCTTTGCAACAGGATAGGACTTATAATTTGGGTGCTTTAATAGCTTGTAGACTTGCTACTAACCGTGAGAAAGGAGGAATTTGTGGAGGTCTTATCGCCTCTCGCTTATTAGCTATGCATGGTGTAGAACCTCACCATTTAGATATTCCGCTTTCTATAGAGAAGCTTGATGTGGTTTCCATGATTAGACATGAGTTTATTTCAGATGCATCTAGTTTGAACAACCTGCATTATAGGATAACTTTGTATAAGAAAAGTTGGAGTATAACTAAGAAAATTGAAAAACTAGTACGATTGCCTGCACCTGCTTTGTTTAACCTTGATGCCAGGAACGGGTGGTCGATCACAGAAAATGAGC
This sequence comes from Lolium multiflorum, assembly GCA_030979885.1. Lineage (NCBI taxonomy): Eukaryota > Viridiplantae > Streptophyta > Magnoliopsida > Poales > Poaceae > Lolium > Lolium multiflorum. The sequence goes on along the minus strand of CM061750.1, from coordinate 101,290,362 downwards.
TAAATGCATACATAGAAAGAGAAAGCCGTCGTGCGAGGGAAAATGTGGAGGAGACCGAGGAGCATCCCGACTCTTCATCCGATGCAGCGAGCTCCTCATATCAACATCATGGTCATGTGGAGCCTCCACGATATTCTTCTGCACAGGGGCCCTATTACCACTCCATGTATGATCCACCGGCGTGGAACTCCGACCCTCGTTGGGAATGAACTCCACTTAGGCCAAAAGCCTAAGCTTGGGGGAGGTATACCGGCATCACTCATTCTTTGCATATTATGGTTGCTGGATACTTGTACATACTTGTTTAGTCTCTTAGAGTGGTTTTCTAATGAGAGGGAGATGATATTTGGGGAAGTGCTGTCCAAAAACAGATTCTGGGCTGTTACCAAAAAAATTCGTACGCACAGCCAGAACGTTATTTTGAGTTGCCAATTTTTGAGCATGTGCCCCAGGTTGTTATCTAACTTTCATTAGTTGAACACTTTTTGGTCTGAGCAATGGAAGATTTTTGTTAATTTCGATTTCTGTACTGCTGTCAGGATTTGGCAGATTTCTGTCATCCTGCTTTTCTGTGTTTCTGTTAGTTTGCATTCTTTAGTTTTCGCTTTGTTTCTCTCCTAAAACACAAAAAGACCAAAAATATTTCTGTAGTTTCTCTGCACCATTTGTTTATTTGGTTCCTTGCTCTTAGTTTACTTTATTTGCTATCATTAGTTTGCTATAAGAAAACCCAAAAAGATTTTGCTTTGTTTGCTTGTTTTCTTTCGTTCTTGTTTCTAATTCGAAAACACCAAAAATATTTGCTGTTCTTCTTTGGTTTGTAAAGTTCATCATGAGTTCAATGGTCTTCGGTGGCTGGAGCGTGGTTTTCATTTCATATTATCCAAGCTATACAAGTGAAAAGGCAATAATGACGATCTACGACAATCTGATTGTGGTGAGAGGCTGGTATGAACTCTATTTGCTTTCATTTTTGTACATATACTCATCCATATGAGCATGCTTAGTTGGTTCATGTGAGGTATATGTTATTTGAGAAAGTCTAGTAGTTCATGATCTCTCATGTTTAGTTCCAATTTATTAATATGAGTAGCATGTCGTGGATGTTTGCTTGCATTGTTTTATTCATAAGTAAGTATGGCATTGTGGTATCCTCCTCTGAATAATTCATTTATATCGACTTGGCACATGCTCGCGCATGCATATGACTAAACAAAAAGTCAATTAAGCCTCGATGATTTATATTGCTTCAGAGTTCTTGTATCACTTTTATGCCTCCGTTAATTTATTTTGCCGCAAGCATGATTATGACAGTTACTGCTCTCTTGATTTGTCGCTCCCTAGTCTTTTGCTAGCCTTCACTTGTACTGAGCGGGAACGCCGCTCGTGCTTCCAAACACCTGAAAACCAAGTTGTTCCAAAGTGTCCACCATAAATACCTATGCATGGCATTTCAAACCATTCCAAGTAAATTCTCATGCGCTACCTTTAAAACCTTCAAAATGCTTCTCAATTTGTGTTAATGTTTCATAGCTCATGAGGAAGTATGTGGTGTTTAGCTTTCGACCTTGTCATTTACTTTTGACGGACTCTCATATGGACTAGTGGCACATCCGCTTATCCAATAATTTTGCAAAAAGAGCTGGCAATGGGATTCCCAGTCCCGAATTAATTAACTTAAATAGACACTCCTCCATGGTTTGTGATTGTTGGACGGCACCCGAAGATTCGGTTAGCCATGGCTTGTGTAAGCAAAGGTTGGGGGGAGTGTCATCATCATAATAAAACTTAAATAAAAAGGCACTCCTTCATGGTATGTGATTGTTGGCAGGCACCCGAGGATTCGGTTAGCCATGGTTTGTGAAAGAAAGGTTGGAAGGAGTGCCAACCAAAAATAAATAAATGGGAGCCGCTCTTGTGAGTCCGGTTGATGAGGTAGTTAGTGTACCCATTACCATTCGTTGACAACAACAAACACCTCTCAAAATAATTTTACTCCTGCTTTACAAATGAAAAGCTCTAGCGCATGTTAATCCCTGCTTCCCTCTGCGAAGGGTCAATCTTTTACTTTTATGTTGTGTCTCCATTCTTTCTTTGAGCACTGTCTTGAGAGCACAACTGTCATTCTTAGTATAATATGCTTGTCTCAAAATATGATTGATTGTGGTATAACTTTGATGCTTTTATCTTTGACAATCACTACTTCTAGTCTTTCTATGAACTCAAGAGGTGCCTCGGCATTTATGTTTTGCCGATCAAATACAGGCAAGCGAGATACCACTTTATCATATTCTCTTATGAACATTGCAATCCTGCTTATATACATGATTCATGGTGCTTATTATTAATTGTTGGTACTTCTCCATGATTGACATAGCTGTTGGATGATCTTATTTGCATGTATCTCATTATGAACTGCTTAAGTATTAGCCATAGCATGAGAATATATACATCATATGAGCAAATGTGTTCGTGAAAGTTCTTTTATCGCTCAGTTGTTAACTGAATTGCTTGAGGACAAGCAATAAGCTAAGCTTGGGGGGAGTTGATACGTCCAAAACGTATCTACTTTCCCGAACACTTTTGCTATTGTTTTGCCTCTAATTTGTGTATTTTGGATACAACTAACACGGACTAACGCTGTTTTCAGCAGAATTGCTCTGGTGTCTCGTTTTTGTGCAGAAATCCAACTTTCGGGAAAATCCTCGGAATTTCTTCAGATGGCCCTATTTTACCAAAATATTGACGGAGCCAGAAGGGCGAAGGAGGTGGAGGCCCGAGGGCCCCACACCATAAGGCGGCGCGGCCCAGGGGGGCCCGCGCGGCCCTATGGTGTGGCCCCCTCGGCCGGCCTCCGACGCCCCCCTTTGGACTACTTATCGGGTTCGACCTAAAAACGCACGGAGAGAAGTCGACATCGCCAGAAACCCTCCAGAGAGCCGCCACATCGCGAAACTCCATCGCGGGAGAAGTCTCCGTTCTGGCACTCCGCCGGGACGGGGAATTGGAGGAGATCTTCACCGCCATCACCGCCAACGCCTCTCCATCAACCAGCAATGTTTCCCCCATCCATGTGTGAGTAATTCCCCCGCTGTAGGCTGAAGGGGATGGTAGGGATTGGATGAGATTGGTCATGTAATAGTCATAAGATTGTTAGGGCATAGTGCCTAGTATCCGTAGATGTCACTTTTATGATATTGTTGCAACTTGTTATGCTTAATGCTTGTCACTAGGGCCCGAGTGCCATGATCTCAGATCTGAACATGTTATTGATTCATGAAGATATTCGTTGTTTATGATCTTACCTGCAAGTTGTATACACATGTCGCTGTCCGGAACCAATGGCCCCGAAGTGACAGAAATCGGGACAACCGGAGGGGATGGTAGTGATGTGAGGATCACATGTGTTCACGGAGTGTTAATGCTTTGCTCCGGTACTCTATTAAAAGGAGTACCTTAATATCCAGTAGTTTCCCTAGAGGCCCGGCTGCCACCGGCTGGTAGGACAAAAGATGTTGTGCAAGTTTCTCATTGCGAGCACGTACGACTAAATATGGAACACATGCCTATTGATTGATTAGTACTTGGATACCGTTTTATTATTATCTGCAAATGCCCTGCTTTGATTGTTACATGAGTTTCTCTCATCCATGCAACGCCCGTTAAATCCGTCCCTGTGCCTACAGTATTTTAATCCTGCTGTTTACTATAATCACTACCGTCTTTATTTCACCGCTGCTGTTATTTCACTATTTCCACTGCCATAAAACTGCTGATAAACTCTTGCGAGCAAGTCTGTTTCAGTGCAGCTGAATTGACAACTCCGCTGTTAAGGCTTACAAGTATTCTTTGTCTCCCCTTGTGTCGAATCAATAAATTGGGTAATACTTCCCTCGAAGACTGTTGCGATCCCCTATACTTGTGGGTCATCAATCCCGTTGTTGCGCCGCATCATTTCGCCACCATCAACCTTCAACGTGCTTCTTGGCTCCTCCTGGTTCGATTAAACCTTGGTTTCTTTGAGGGAAAACTTGCTGTGCGCATCATACCTTCCTCTTGGGGTTCCCAACGAACGTGTGAGTTACACGCCATCAAGCTCTTTTTCGGCGCCGTTGCCGAGATCAAGACACGCTGCAAGGGGAGTCTCCACTTCTCAATCTCTTTACTTTGTTTTTGTCTTGCTTTATTTTATTTACTACTTTGTTTGCTGCACCTAAACAAAACAAAAAAAATTAGTTGCTAGTTTTACTTTATTTACTGTCTTGCTCTCTATATCAAAAACACAAAAAAAAATTAGTTACTTGTCTTTACTTTATTTGCCTAGTTTACTTTATTGCTACTAAAATGAGTAATCCTGAAGTTGAAGTTCGTTCTTTTAAGCAACAAGGTGGAGAAAGTTTTAAAGATGCTTGGTATAGAATTAGTAATGCTCATCATAGGTGCATTAAGAAACACTCCACCACTATCCTTCTTAGGAACTTTTATGTTGGTTTATCTAGTTGGAATAGGTATGTTCTTGATACTCTTTCGGGAGGCAATTTCCTAGGTACTCCCGCTTTAGAAGCTAGTTGCATCATTGAGAGTCTAGTTGGAATACCACCTGTTAATGAAGTTAAAATTGAAATCTCTCTTGAAGATGTTATGAAAAAATTGGAAACCATAGAGAAAAAAATTTCAAGTGTTGAAACTAAATTGGGAATGTTATTTGACAAAACTTATGAACTTGATAAATCCTTAGGAGGAATTGATGAAAGAATTAGTGTCCTAGGAACTTGTGTTGTCCATGATAATCAAACCAATAGGATTGATGAACTTGAAAAAGCTATGGGAACCTTGGGTTCAACCTTTTCTTCTCTCAAGTATAGTGAGAAAGCTTATGTGGGTAAAGAGCAAAAATTCATGTACGCCTCTAAAGTGCCTAAACAAAAGAATTATTATAGGCCTAAAATTTCTAAAACCCCTAGCACTACCATAGAGAATTTAGATAATGGAGCACCTAAAGTACCCTCTGCAACAAGTTGTGTTTGCATGAAAAATAATAATGTTGATGCTTCTACTCTCGATGTTACTTGATTTGCACTTTCTGCGCCTAGCTGAAAGGCGTTAAAGAAAAGCGCTTATGGGAGACAACCCATGTTTTTACTACAGCAATTTTTGTTTTGTTGAGTCTTGGAAGTTGTTTACTACTGTAGCAACCTCTCCTTATCATGTTTTTGTGCCAAGTAAAGTTTCTATGTCAAAGTTGATGTTATATTTGGGATCGCTGCGCAGAAACAGCATTGCTGTCACGAATCTGGGCACAGTTCTCTGTAGAAAATTCGAAAAAATCTGCCAATTTACGAGCGTGATCCTCAGATATGTACGCAACTTTCATTAGTTTTGAGTTTTTCCATTTGAGCAAGTCTGGTGCCAGCTTTAAATTCGTCTTTACACTGTTGTTTTTGACAGATTCTGCCTTTTATTTCGCATTGCCTCTTTTGCTATGTTGGATTCATTTATTTGATCCATTAATGTCCAGTAGCTTTATGCAATGTCCAGAAGTTAAAATAATGTTTGTGTCACCTCTGAACATGTGAATTATTAATTATGCACTAACCCTCTAATGAGTTTGCTTGAAGTTTGGTGTGAAGGAAGTTTTCAAGGGTCAAGAGAGGAGAATGATATACTATGATCAAGAGGAGTGAAAGCTCTAAGCTTGGGGATGCCCCGTGGTTCACCCCTGCATATTTTAAGAAGACTCAAGCGTCTAAGCTTGGGGATTGACAAAGGATTAACTTGTCAATGCCTACAGATTGTAGACTAGGGTTTTGCTAGAAGTAGAGGGCAAGTAGATCTCGAAGGTTTAGGCGAAAAGTACTCGACGATTATGAAAACTAGGGTTATGTTGACAGTAGATTCGATCCTTTCTTTGTTCCTCGACTCCCCCTTATATAGGAGGTGGAGCCGAGGGTTTCGTATTGTACAAGTTACAGAGTCCGGGACGGTTTCTAACTCGTCCCGCCAGATTACAAATAATACTTCCTATTACAACTCTAGCTTTCCTTAATACATCTTGGGCTCCCGAATCTTCTTATTCTTCGGATAGTGGGCCTTCAGTAAATCCCGGGTACTATCTATGGCAGGCCCATTTGGGATGCCTATGTCAGTAGCCCCCGAGATTTTGCTTGAATCGTAGAGTCAGGGAAAATCTCTCCCGTTTATTTTTGTTCGAGAGCTTTTATCCATACTCCTTCACATAAAATTCTATATTGTACAGGGATAATGGTAGTTGGGGCTAGTTCATCTGACGGATCAGGTACTAGTTAACTGCTCTAGTGGCAATCCGCAAAAACCTACTTCAAGATCACGTCCCGGACATGATCTCGGGATACTGGTGTAAACTTCGACAGGTGCCGCTTAAGGTCTTACCATTCGAGTCCCAGTCAAATTTATCGCACCTACGCGTCCGTTAGGATTTTTCTTCGTATCTGTTGATACGGATAAAAGTAGCAGAGCGCAGTCTTTGGCGATGCCACGCCCAGAGAACGGATCTGGGGTCTTACCTTCGCAAATTTGCGGCATTCAGAAATTGATCGCAACTTTGGCGTTCTGAGAATATATTGTCGAGTGCTTTTCGCCTTTGGAATAGCACATTTTATTGAGTCATATTTGATGACTTTATTTTGTCTTCCCGATGGGAGTATATGTAGAGTTATTTGTGTAACTCGAAATATACTCACTTCTTTTTCTCTATTTCTGATCAAATTCATCGGGCACGCGAACAGCGTTCCCGATGGGAGTAGCCCCCGAGGCTACAGCCAAGAACTTGTGCTTGGGTGTAGGCTCCACAGATTAGCATCCTTTGCCGCTATATTTATGATCCTTCTCGATATTTTTATATTTATCGGGTGCGCGACCAGCGCTCCCGATGGGAGTAGCCCCCGAGGCTATGAACAAATTCTTGGATTTGGTCATAGGCTCTCGCCATTTCTATATTGTCATACTCGAAATTTTCTATTTTTCCAAAGTAGCCCCCGAGCATTTGGGCAAAAACTTGTGTTTGATCAAAGGCTCCAGAAGTATTCAAATGATTTGTCCTGTCGCCATTCTCTTCTTCTTTTATTTTTCTTGTCGACAAACTTTCCCTTGTCAAAATCTCTTCACCTCTATGAATAGTCGAAATTTTTCTGCTTCGTGGGTCCATTTTTCTCACCACGTTGACACGTCGTGCAAGTGGGGGACACACGTCCTCCGCTTTTCCTGGCGCACGTTCTGTAACCTCGTCAATGTTGAAATACTAATTTGCCCTTGTTGCCACGTGGTAATCATCTCCTGCATTCTTTCTTCATCCAACGGTTCCGTCGGTTCACCGCACCTCTATATAAGATCCCCTTCTTCTTCCTTGAGCACTTCCGCTCGCGCCGTTCTCTGCTCTCCTCTGCGAAATCTCCCCTTGCGCTCCACTGCTCCCAAAGCTTTTCTCTTCGCAGCTGTTCTTCATTGCCATTGTTGATGCCACCGCGTCGTCTAACCAGGCACAGCACACCTGACTCCTCGATGGCCGCCGCGGATCTGGGAGCGGCGGAGTGGGAGAGGTCCAAGATCACCAACCAAGACCTCAACCTGATGAAGAAACTGGGGATTACCAAGAAGCCCAAAGCTGTGTGCTTTCCCAGTGAAGAGAGCTACCCATCCCCTCCAATGGGGTATCGGGTAAGTTTCGTTGATCATCTTATCCGTGGTCTTTCCACCCCCATTCATCCTTTTCTTCGGGGACTTCTTTATGTTTATGGTCTCCAACTTCACCACCTCACACCCAACTCTATCCTTCATATTTCTATCTTTATCACTCTTTGCGAGGCCTTCCTTGGTGTCCAGCCTAACTGGGCATTATGGAAGCGCATTTTCTTTTGTCGCCGTAATGGCTCTGCCAATGTCGCCTATAATATAGGCGGCGTTGTTATTTCCGTTCGCTCCTCTGTCAACTATTTCGACGTCAAACTCCCCGACTCCGTTCAAGGATGGCGCAAGAAGTGGTTGTACATTCGCGAAGAAAACGATGGCTGCCTCGAGGATAATATTCCTCCTTTTGACGGTGCCGAGAAAATCCTTCGCCGCCGTTCTTGGGACGCAGAAGCTACCGAGGAAGAAAGGACTTCGACAGAGGCCCTGATGACTCGTATCCATGAGTTGCAAAATACTCGTGGAAAAGAATTATCAGGCATCCAGATTACTGCATACTTCCTTAGAACTAGGGTGCAGCCTCTTCAGGCTCGCAAAAACCCTTTCTGGAATTACACTGGCGATGAAGACGCAGATCGCCTGTCGACGAATTTGGAAATCAAGGATTTGGATAAACTTATCCGTAGGATTTCTTCTCTCAAGAAGAAAGACTCCATCCCATCCACTTGCCGCGTAAAGCCATACAGCGCCGCCCATGCGCTTCCCAAGGTAAATATTGTCGTGTAATTTGTCTATCGCCTTGTTTTTTGTGTTGTTATTCACTTCTGACAAACTTTCCCTCTTTTTATACAGGATCATCCAAATCTTGTTTCACTTCCTCCTCTTCCTGAAGGTGGGGAGGTCGAAGAAAGGGCTGTTGTCTCTGATGATAACCCAGATGCCCCCTCCTTCACAAATGAACCCGCAGAATCTCGAAAATCTGCGGGATCCGACGAAAAAGAGGATGTCTCTGAAGCCACTGCGTCGGCACAATCTCTTCCTCCCGCTGTTTCTCCAAGGAACAAAAGGAAAAGGGATGATGTCGAAGATTCCGGCACCTCCAAAGTTGACGAAGCTGTTCCTTCGCACCAGAAGGCCGGCTATGATCCATACCTCGAGTCTCTCATCAGTTCGTAAGTATCCTTTTTCTTGCTTACTTGTACTCGAAGATTCTTGTCTATCTTGCTTTTTATATTGTCGACACTTGCTCGTAGTGATGATGAAGAAGAAGTACCAACTGCTGTTGTGGCTGCTCGCACGAGCACGTCACATACATTAGTTGCCTCGGAAACGGCAGTTGGAGAGGAAACTTCGCCTCCTCGACAGAACGTCGACACTGCTACTCCTCCTCCAAGCCCCCGAGCCCCTTTGTCGAAAAGGGCGAGGACGGCGATCATCCCGGAGCCTACTCTCCAATTGAGTAGCTCCTCTAACCCTCTTTTGGAGGATGTAAGTTCTTAACTTCCTTGTCATTGTTTATATTTGCTTTTGTTGATTTCTATGTACCATTATATTTTTCTCATACCGCCATTTCCTTCTATCCCCCTTTTTTGAACAGCCTTTGATAAAGGATCTTCTTCGCATCGGTACCCAATTTGTCGGGTACCGTGAATATGCTAGTAAAGCTGAAGGTAATGCTTTACTCCTGTTGCTTCTTTTCTTTTGCTCCTTTGTTGTCGAGAGTTTTAACTATATTTATCTTCCTTGGTAGAAAAACTGGCGGAAGCCAATGAACGTGCCAACACACTTGCTCAGCAATTAGAGCAAAGTGAAAAGGCTCGCAAAGAGGCTGAGTCAGATGCTGTTGGTGCTCGAGCAGAGGCTGACAAGGCCAAGGCTGATGCTGCTGGTGTCGAAGATCTCCGGAAGAGACTTCACGATGCCGAAACTTCACTGAGTGATCATATAACTGCTCAGTCTGCTCGCGAAGCGGCGATCATCAAACGCATGAAGACACAAAGTCGTCGCTTTGTCGGTAAGCATTTGCACCATTTGCATACTCTTTTGTTTTTCCTTTTTCGCACTTATTTGTTGACAAAAATTTCTATTTTTATGTTGTCAGATAGGACCTCGCAAGAATTTGAACTTGAGGATCCCGACAACGATGTTCTTCTTGACGCCATGTCGTTCCTTGAGTTTCATGGGACGGAAGCACGTGAAGGCATGGATGAAGCCAGGGCGGGGTTGTCGAAGCTTTTCCCCTACTTCTTCCCGAAGAAAGAGGAGCCCGCAACTTTCCTTGGCCTTGCCAAGTGTTTTAATCCTCCCGAAGATCTTGGGCTGAAGATGCGCCATGAGAACATGAAGGTCGCCGTGGAAAGCACTGTTGCCCTAGTTGCTGACAGTCAACAAACTGTTGACTGGGCTAAAGTTGGCGACACGGAGCAAATAGAGCACGCAAAATGGCGATCCTTGATCAAGGCGGCAAAGCTCAACACGAAGAGGATCCTCGCTTATCTTGGGATTAAGCCATCTTCGACTCCCAGCTCTTCAAGGCCGGAGGTCTAGTTTTTGCTTTCTGTACTTCTTTTGTTGTTGTCGCCATTCTGGTCTTGGCGACAAATTCTCTACCAGTCCCTTAGGAGAACTTCTTTTGTAATGGCTATGTAAATATTCTGCAATCAATGAAATTTCTTTTGGTGCTATCTTTGATTCGGAGATTTTCTTTTTCCAGTTGATTTTTGATAATTACTCAACAAATTCTTCTCCTCCCGATGCTGCTCCCGCGTCTTCTTTGTCGAAGAAAGTAAGAAACAACGACAATTTCCTTGAAGGGTCTTCCAGCATACCTTTGTCGGAAGACTTGCAAGAACTTCGACAACAACTTCAGTCCTTGAAGAAACAATCGCTTATGCTGATGGAACAATCTCGAGAATCTTCTCAAAGGGAGAAAGTTGCGCTTCAACAAGTTCAGGATGCCATAGCTGAAAAGGACGCTGCTGTTGCTGAAGCTGACGCGGCTGCATCTCGAGAGAATTCTATGCTGCAGCTGCTAACAGATGCTAGCTTGGATATGGCGGGTAAGTTTCATTGTCTTTATCTCGCTTCTTCGTTTCCTTTGCTGCTTGCCTCCTCATTGCCCACTGAATTGTTTTATGAAACCATAGGTGCTTTTTTGGATCCTATAACTGAAGATGAACGTGTCGAGGCTCGTTCCAATGTTCTCCTTCGGCTTGCACATGAACACGGATCGACTTTTTGGGGTACACCTGAGCGGACCCGCCAAATCGTGAGATTTCAAGATCGTGCACTTCAGGTTCGCGAATATCTTGACTTCTGTACAAGGACTTTGTCTCTGGTTTATGGTACCATGTTTCCTCGCAATAAGATGCCAGAAACCCTTCCTGCATTGATGGACAAATTTCGAGATGCTCCTCGCATCCACGGCTTTGTGCGAGCCCAACTAGCTGCTGGTGCAAGGTTTGCGATGATCATGATAAAGATTTGCTACCCGAAGTTAGATGTAGGGCAAATTGTCCCAAAGTGCCTGGAGAAGATGTCGAAGAGGAAGAGAAACTTCGGCAAGTATGATGACATTGTTACTCCTGTTGCTGAAGATATGATGGATGAGCTTCTTCGGATGGATTCCGAATTCTTCGTGAAGGGTAGCTACGCTGAGCATAGTACTCGCGCTGTAAATAATGAGCGTTTGACCATAGATAATATATTGGGAAATTCTTGAAGACGAAACTTATTCCGAAATTTGTATCCTGTATAGACGAGCTATATTGTAAAGTCATTGTATTTTATTTTTATCGCCAAGCCCCCGGGCGTTTTGATTGCAATATCTTGTATATTATAATGCGAGGTTGTCCCAAGGCAAGATAATATACATTGTGTACTATTTTGTACGGGTGTAAGCCCCCGAGCTTTTTTGTTGATCACTATTTTGTCGATATCTCTTTTTATTTTGGCGAGGTATTTTTACCAAGGCCGGATGCTTCTTTTGCATTTGTCGATACTGTGTTTATATATATATTGTATCATGTAGGGGAAAACCCCTGATCTTGTCGAGAAGAAGATATATAATTCCACTATCTTTATTATATTGCAGCACCACGAGCCCGCCTCATTAAAAACCTTTCCCGGCCCCACTCGGTGCCCCGAAAAAGGAAAAGAGTGCGTCTGAAAACTCGTGGGCGTTTCAGTACATTGAAGTTTTACAAAGGAGGACTATATTTTCGACACCTAGGCGTAGAAACGCCTGAGCTGTGCCACATTCCAGGGATTTGGCTCGTCAATCCCTGTCTTCTTGTCTTTGATTCTGTATGCTCCTCCTTCGATTACTTCTGTGACGATGTAGGGTCCAAGCCATGGTGATTCGAGTTTTTCGTGACTTTTTTGGTTGAGCCGCAGAACTAAGTCACCAACTTGAAAAGACCTTGGCCGCAATCGTCGACTGTGATAGTTTTTCAGGTCCTGCTGATATTTGGCGACTCTTGACAGGACTTCGTCTCGAGCTTCATCGAGTGCATCGACATCATCCTCCAAAGCTTTTCTCGATGTTTCTTCGTCATATTCTGTGACTCTTGGAGAATCGTGCTCTATTTCTATCGGCAGGACTGCTTCGGCGCCATGAACCAGAAAGAACGGTGTTTCCTGTGTCGCCGTATTTGGTGTTGTTCGGATACTCCACAACACACTTTGTAACTCCTCCGGCCAAGTATGCCGAGCTTTTTCCAATGGGCCTAGCAGGCGTTTCTTGATGCCATTGCAGATGATGCCATTGGCCTTCTCGACTTGTCCATTGGTCTGAGGATGCGCGACAGACGCAAAACTCAATTTAATGCCCACTTCTGCGCAGTATGCTTTGAACTCCTTGGACGTGAAATTGCTGCCGTTGTCTGTCACAATACTGTGAGGAACTCCAAATCTGAAGACGATGCTTTTCACGAACTTAATCGCCGACGCGCCGTCCGGTGAATTTATCGGCTTTGCTTCGATCCATTTTGTAAACTTGTCGACAGCAACAAGCATATACTCATAACCTCCTGGCGAAGCTTTGTGTAGTTTTCCCACCATGTCGAGACCCCATTGAGCAAAGGGCCAAGATAGTGGGATTGGCATAAGTTCTGCGGCAGGAGAGTGAGGTCTTGCCGCAAATCTTTGACACGCGTCGCAAGTGCGCACTATTTCCTTTGCGTCTTCGATTGCTGTGAGCCAATAGAATCCTGCTCTGAAAACCTTTGCCGCGATGGCTCTGCTGCTCGCATGGTGTCCGCATATCCCTTCATGCACGTCCTTTAGGATGATCCTTCCTTCTTCGGGTGTAACACACCGTTGTAGCACACCCGAAATACTGCGTTTGTACAGTTCCCCTTTTACCACAGTGAAAGCTTTTGATCGCCTAATTATTCGCCTTGCTTCGACTGGATCGTCGGGTATGACTTTCCTTAGGATGTATGATATGTAGGCCTGCATCCATGGAACTTGTACCATCATGACTAGTTCTTGCTCTTCTTCTTCTTCTTCTGCTGTGTCCTTGGTGACAGTCGAGGTTTTCTCTTTCTTCTCCTTTTTTGTTTTTGCTGGCTTTGTTGATCTTTCGCTTATCTCTTCCCAAAACACACCTGGAGGGATTGCGAGGCATTGTGACCCGATGTTTGCGAGAACGTCGGCTTCATCGTTGCTCATCCTGCTGATGTGGTTTACCTCACAACCATCGAATAGCTTCTCCAGCTCATTGTACACCTCCTTGTATGCTATCATACTCTCGTTGACTGCGTCGCATTGGTTCATTACTTGCTGTGCTACCAACTGTGAGTCGCCGAAAATTTTCAGTCGGGTTGCACCGCAAGCTTTCGCCATCTTCATCCCGTGTATGAGAGCTTCATATTCTGCTTCATTGTTAGATGCGTTTGGAAACGTCATCCGCAGAACATACTTTAACTTGTCGCCTTCAGGTGAGACTAATATCACGCCTGCTCCAGCACCTTCCAATCTCTTGGATCCGTCGAAGTTCATGGTCCAAGTTCTCGATAAATCTGGGGGTCCCGTGTTTTGTAGCTCCATCCACTCTGCAATGATCTGGTAAGACCTGCGACTTTATTGCTTTTCTTTTTTCATACGTGATGTCCCGAGGGGAAAGTTCTATTCCCCAAAGGGAGACACGACCCGTAGCTTCTGGGTTGTTCAGTATATTTGATAAGGGAGCCTCATTGACCACTATTATCGGGTGCGCCGAAAAGTAGTGTCGCAATTTTCTTGCTGTCGTGAATACTCCATATGCTAGCTTTTGATATTGCGGGTACCGCTGTTTTGACGGCGACAGTACTTCGCTGATGAAATATACTGGCCTTTGAACTCCATGAAGCTTGCCTTCTTCTTCCCTTTCGACTACTAAGGCCGTGCTGACCACCTGAGGTGTGGCTGCAATGTACAAGAGGAGAGGTTCTTTCTCTTTTGGCGCCACCAATATCGGTGGTGTCGAAATTGCTCGCTTGAGATTCTCGAAAGCTCTGTCTGCTTCCTCGTTCCATTGAAATTTTTCCCCTTGCTTGATCAACGCATAAAACGGCAGCGCCTTTTCTCCTAGCCTGGCGACGAATCTGCTTAAAGCTGCGACTCGCCCCGTTAGCTGTTGTATTTCTTTCAACTTTGTTGGCTTTCTCATAGTAACGATAGCCTGTATTTTTTCGGGATTAGCTTCAATCCCCCTTGCTGATACTAAGAACCCGAGAAGTTCTCCTGCGGGAACTCCAAAAGAGCATTTTGTCGGGTTCAGCTTGAGGCAGAACTTATCGAGGTTGTCGAAGGTTTCCTTCAAATCTTCGATCAACGTTGACCCTTTCTTTGATGTTATTACGACATCGTCGATGTAGACTTGTACATTTTTCCCGATCTGTGTTGCTAGGCACTTCTGCATCATCCGCTGATATGTTGCTCCCGCGTTTTTCAGACCAAAGGGCATTGTTTTGTAGCAAAACACGCCATAAGGTGTGATGAACGCTGTCTTGGCTTCATCTTCTTCTTTTAATCTGATCTGGTTATAACCAGAATATGCGTCCAGGAAGGAAAGACGTTCGCATCCTGCCGTGGAGTCGATGATTTGATCGATCCTTGGGAGGGGAAAGTGATCCTTGGGACAATGTTTATTGAGACACGTAAAGTCGACGCACATGCGAAGGACTATTGTGTGTTTCTTCGGCACCATCACTGGGTTAGCTACCCATGTGGCTTCTGTAGATATTTCTCTGATGAAACCAGCATCTTTGAGTCGATCTATTTCTGATAACATGGCTTTGCGGCTAGGTTCCGAAAAACGCCGCAAAGGTTGCTTTACTGGTCGTGCGAGAGGATCCAAATTGAGGTGGTGCTCGGCAAGTTCCCTGGGTACTCCTGGCATGTCAGCTGGACACCATGCGAAGATTTTCCAGTGCTCACGGAGGAACTCGACGAGCGCGCTTTCCTATGCGACATCCATGTTTGCGGCGATGGACGTCGTTTTCTTTGGATCTGTCGGGTGGATCTGTACCTCTTTTGAATCTTTATTTATATTGAAAGTTGGCTCCTTAGAAGGTCTTCCTACCTCAGGCAGCACATCATAATCAGTGAACCTAGGTGCCGCATATTCTGCTTGCATCCCGAAAGTTTCTGACAGTCGATGAAAATCCTTGTCGCATTTATCGGACAGTGCAAAGCTTCCTTTGATTGTGATAGGTCCCTTAGGCCCAGGCAACCTCCACAACAGATATGTATAATGCGGCACTGCCATGAACCTGGCGTACGCTGGTCGTCCCAACAAAGCGTGATATTGCGACGGGAAATCCACCACTTCAAACTCTAAATTTTCTATCCTGTAGTTTTCTCGGGTTCCAAACTGAACGTCGAGGTTGATCTTGCCCAATGGGTAACTTGGCTTCTCTGGTGTAATCCCGTGGAAGCGTGTGTCAGTTGCTTCAGATTTGCTAGGGATATGTTCATCTTCCTCAATGTATCTGCGTACATGAGGTTTAAGCTGCTGCCATGTCTATGAAAACTCTCGACACATCAAAACCAGCGATTACTGCGGGTAAGATGAGTGCCGATTGCCCTGGTCGAGGAACTTGCTGCGGATGATCTGCGATCGTGAAGCCGATATCTTGCCCCGACCAATTTAAGTACTTGTTGGTGGAGGCATCTTTTCTGCCATGAACACTTGTCGGGATATTACCTTCTGCGCCCTGTTGGACGGCCTAGCTTTCTGAATCATCGAGACCACACCGTTAGAGTTGGGGTCAACATATGGAGGTGGATGTGGTGCTGCCGCAATTCTAAGCTGGTGTCGATTTTCTTCGGTAATTGCGGGAGGAGGTGGGAGGTGAATCTCGCTCCTTGGCTCCCGAGGATTTCTGTTACTTGCTTGAGCGTTTGCGATTCCTGCGGCTCGCAGCATTGCTTGAAAATTGCGGCAGTCTTTTTGTAGATGTCCTGACTGCCTCTTTCCATTGTTGTCGAGGTAAAAGTGCATTTGACACGGACCGTTCATCATCTCCTCGGGAGACACGTAAGGTCTTTGAATCCTTGGTCCACTATTTTGTCTGTTGCCGCGAAAATCACCTCTATTGTCGCCTTGTTGCTCATTGCTCCTTTGATAATCATCTCGACTATTTCCACCAGGATTTCCTCGAAAACCAGCCGATATGTGGCCGGGAGCATCGTTGTTGTAGAACTGGCGAGAAAATCGCCTTCTATTTTGATAGTTTCGACTACGATCCTCTTCTGGCGACCTGTGTCGTTTGTTGTATATTGCGTCTTCTCCATCTGCCCACTTGTTAGCGATTTCCATCAACGCTGAGATTGTCTTGGGATTAGTTCTCCCCAAGTCCTCGACGAAGTCTGCTCGTCGGATTCCTGCCACGAACGCATCTATTGCCCTCTCGTCAGATATGTCTTCTGCCGAGTTTTTGATAATGTTCCACCGCTGTATATATTTTCTCATCGACTCGTCATGTTTTTGTCGACACGCTCGTAATTCTTCCAACGACGCGGGTTTTTTGCAGGTGGATCGGAAGTTCTTCACGAAGATGTCCTCAAAGGTTTCCCAGCTGTCGATGGAGTTCAAGGGGAGTTTCTTTATCCAAGATCTTGCGGCACCACTCAGGTGAACTTGGATACTTTGCATAGCTGTTGCTCTGGTTCCTCCTACCAGCTTCACCATCTCGAGATAATCCACGAGCCAATCCTCGGGATCTTGCAGGCCGTCGAACTTCTTGAAATTCTCGGGTAACTTGAACCCTTTTGGGACTCGAGTTTTCGCACTCTTCTCGTAAAGCACGGGAGCCCACACATATCTTCGTCGGCAAGCTCTGGCGAGTACTGACGGTCCCTCCTTTCTTGTCGCGCTCTGTCCACCCTTACTTGGACTGCTGTGTCTCTTGCTCCACTTGCTCTTGGTGGGTCTTGAACTGCTGCAGCGGGTCGTGGACTATTTTGCCTAGGATTTTCTTCGGGAGGCGTTGTTGCAAACGCTGTTCCCATAACCCTACTCCAGCCATTGCCATATTGAACAATGGTTCTCTCGGGTCCCCAGGAGGTGGTCTGGACGCCAAGATGTATGCTTGTGTTGCCATGTAACCTGCCTCTGGCGTTTTTGGGATGATATTTCCTCTTTCATCAATCGACATAAAGGACATGTCGAGATTTTGGATTATGTTTCCTCTTTCTGCTTCGGGTATGTTTTGCAGCCGAGACATTGCTCTCCTCCGAGCTTCTCTGTGACTATCTCCCGAAGTTCTAGATTGTCGACTTAAATCTGCTCGGCGTCTGCTTGATGCAGAAGCTGCTTCTTTTCTCCTATTCAGGGATGCTGTCTGTTTTTCCAACTCTCTGCTTACTCGAGCAAGTCTATATTGATATGCTTGAAGTTCTTGTGCAGTAGCGGTGGTGGTCATAGGTTCTGAACCATCCATGGCTTTCGCGGCCCTATCCCACGCGCTTTGCGGGAGCTGTACTCTTGCGCGAGTTGTGGATCCAGGATATTTGGTGCCTAGACCATGTCTGAGATCAGCGGGATCGACGTATGGATTTCCCAATTCGTCGAAAGCCTCTGATGTTTGCGGGTCTGATGTGCCTGCCCCTTCTACCACATAGATCTGATGATATTTTGTGCATTGATTTTTGTCGGGACTGGTGACACCATCATATAGAGTGGTGAAGACCTTTCCGATGGCAGCAGACTTGTCGATGAAGTTGAAGCTGTCGACGCTGTCGGAGTCGCTGCTTATAAAGGAGTCCGCAGATGACTCGAAGGATGTGTTGCTGAAGATCTTGGCGAGCTTTCCGCTTGCCTTGTTGTCGACGAAGTATGTCGACGAAAACTCCTCGTCGTCGACGAAAAGTTGGAGTCGACCGCTGAAAATTCCGACGAGATCGGAACTTCGAGACGGTAGGATCCTTCCTTGTTGACGCCAAATCGGAATTCTCCGAACGTCATGACGATGGGCTCCTCCAGATAGGCACATGCATCCATACGGGAGGGCGGGTGAGGAATAAAATTGAATAGATCAGTTTTTCCCTTGTTACCTCGATCCATCGCGTTGCTTGCTGTCGATGAAGTCGAAGATCTTGAACGTGCCATCGAGATCGGATCCTTGCAGCCTCTAATTCCCACAGACGGCGCCAATTGACAAAGGATTAACTTGTCAATGCCTACAGATTGTAGACTAGGGTTTTGCTAGAAGTAGAGGGCAAGTAGATCTCGAAGGTTTAGGCGAAAAGTACTCGGCGATTATGAAAACTAGGGTTATGTTGACAGTAGATTCGATCCTTTCTTTGTTCCTCGACTCCCCCTTATATAGGAGGTGGAGCCGAGGGTTTCGTATTGTACAAGTTACAGAGTCCGGGACGGTTTCTAACTCGTCCCGCCAGATTACAAATAATACTTCCTATTACAACTCTAGCTTTCCTTAATACATCTTGGGCTCCCGAATCTTCTTATTCTTCGGATAGTGGGCCTTCAGTAAATCCCGGGTACTATCTATGGCAGGCCCATTTGGGATGCCTATGTCAGTAGCCCCGGATCCCCTTCTTCATCGACAACATCATCAGTTTCTCCCCTGAAACTATATTTTTATTCAATCACATCTTGTGTTCTTTACTTGGAGCGTCGGTTTGTTTTTGTTTTTGTTTTTGTTTGAATAAAATGGATCCTAGCATTCACTTTGTGGGAGAGAGACACGCTCCGCTGTTGCATATGGACAAATATGTCCTTATGCTTTACTCATAATGTTCAAGGCGAAGTTTCTTCTTCGTTAAATTGTTATATGGTTGGAATTGGAAAATGTTACATGTAGTAATTCAAAATGTCTTGGATAATGTGATACTTGGCAATTGTTGTGCTCATGTTTAAGCTCTTGCATCATATGCTTTGCACCCATTAATGAAGAAATACATAGAGCTTGCTAAAATTTGATTTGCATATTTGGTCTCTCTAAGGTCTAGATAATATCTAGTATTGAGTTTTGAACAACAAGGAAGACGGTGTAGAGTCTTATAATGTTTACAATATGTCTTTTATGTGAGTTTTGCTGCACCTATTCATCCTTGAGTTTGCTTCAAATAACCTTGCTAGCCTAAACCTTGTATCGAGAGGGAATACTTCTCATGCATCCAAAATACTTGAGCCAACTACTATGCCATTTGTGTCCACCATACCTACCTACTACATGGTATTTCTCCGCCATTCCAAAGTAAATTGCTTGAGTGCTACCTTTAAAATTCCATCATTCACCTTTGCAATATATAGCTCATGGGACAAAATAGCCTTAAAAACTATCGTAGTATTGAATATGTACTTATGCACTTTATATTTTATTAAGTTGCTTGTTGTGCGATAACCATGCTTCTGGGGAACGCCATCAACTATTGTTGAATATCATGTGAGTTGCTATGCATGTCCGTCTTGTCTGAAGGATCTATCATTTTAGTGGTTGGAGCATGCAAAATTGTTAGAGAAGAACATTGGGCCGCTAACTAAAGCCATGAATCATGGTGGAAGTTTCAGTTTGGACATATATCCTCAATCTCATATGAGAATAATAATCATTGCTACATGCTTATGCATTTAAGAGGAGTCCATTATCTGTTGTCCATGTTGTCCCGGTATGGATGTCTAAGTTGAGAATAATCAAAAGCGAGAAATTCAAAATGCGAGCATTCTCCTTAGACCTTTGTACAGGCGGCATGGAGGTACCCCTTTGTGACACTTGGTTGAAACATGGCATGCAAAGACCCGGTAGTCCAAGCTAAGTAGGACGAGGTGCGGACACTATTAGTATACTATGCATGAGGCTTGCAACTTGTAAGATATAATTTACATAACTCATATGCTTTATTACTACCGTTGACAAAATTGTTTCATGTTTTCAAAATAAAAGCTCTAGCACAAATACAACAATCGATGCTTTCCTCTTTGAAAGACCATTCTTTTACTTTTATTGTTGAGTCAGTTTACCTATCTCCTTCCACCTTAAGAAGCAAACACTTGTGTGAACTGTGCATTGATTCCTACATACTTGCATATTGCACTTGTTATATTACTTTATGTTGACAATATCCATGAGATATACATGTTATAAGTTGAAAGCAACCGCTGAAACTTAATCTTCCTTTGTGTTGCTTCAACACCTTTACTTTGATTTATTGCTTTATGAGTTAACTCTTATGCAAGACTTATTGATGCTTGTCTTGAAGTACTATTCATGAAAAGTCTTTGCTTTATGATTCACTTGTTTACTCATGTCATTACCATTGTTTTGATCGCTGCATTCATTACATATGTTTACAAATAGTATGATCAATATTATGATGGCATGTCACTTCAGAAATTATTTTTGTTATCGTTTTACCTGCTCGGGACGAGCAGAACTAAGCTTGGGGATGCTGATACGTCTCCAACGTATCGATAATTTCTTATGTTCCATGCTACTTTATTGATGATACCTACATGTTTTATGCACATTATATGTCATAATTATGCATTTTATGGAACTAACCTATTAACAAGATGCCGAAGAGCCGGTTGCTGTTTTCTGCTGTTTTTGGTTTCAGAAATCCTAGTAAGGAAATATTCTCGGAATTGGACGAAATCTTCGCCCAGGGTCCTATTTTTGCACGGAGCTTCCAGAAGACCGAAGGGAAGGAAGTGGGGCCACGAGGCGCGACACCATAGGGCGGCGTGGCCGGGCCCTGGCGCGCCGACCTAGGGTGTGGGGCCCTCGTGTGGCCCCCACGTTGCCCTTCCGCCTACTTAAAGCCTCCGTCGCGAAACCCGATGCAGAGCCACGATACGGAAAACCTTCCCGAGACGCCGCCGCGAATCCCATCTCGGGGGATTCGGAGATCGCCTCCGGCACCCTGCCGGAGAGGGGATTCATCTCCCGGAGGACTCTTCATCGCCATGATCGCCTCCGGAGTGATGAGTGAGTAGTTCACCCCTGGACCATGGTGTAGGATAACGTAGCATAGAAAACAAAAATTTTCCTACGGCGAACACGCAATCCAAGCCAAGATGCAATCTAGAAGACGGTAGCAACGAGGGGATTGTCGAGACTCACCCTTGAAGAGATTCCAAAGCCTACAAGAGGAGGCTCTTGTTGCTGCGGTAGACGTTCACTTGCCGCTTGCAAAAGCGCGTAGAAGATCTTGATCACGATCGGTTCCGGCGCCACGAACGGGCAGCACCTCCGTACTCGGTCACACGTTCGGTTGTTGATGAAGACGACGTCCACCTCCCCGTTCCAGCGGGCAGCGGAAGTAGTAGCTCCTCTTGAATCCGACAGCACGACGGCGTGGTGTCGGTGGCGGTGTAGAAGTCCGGCGGAGCTTCGCTAAGCTATGCGGGCAATATGAAGTGGAGGAGCAAAGCTAGGGTTTGGGAGGGGGTGGCCGGCCACTCTATGGGGGGCGGCCAGCTTGTGGTCTTGGGGTGGCCGGCCCCCTCCCTTGGCCCTTGTTTATATAGGTGGATCCCAAGTGTTGGTGTCCAAGTCTTCGAATAAGACCCGAAACCAAAACCTTCCATATGGTGGGAAACTTTCCCTCCCACTAGAGGTGGGAATTCCACCTTCCATGGGGGGGGTGGCCGGCCCCCTAAGGGGGAGTCCACTTGGGACTCCTCCCCCACTAGGGTTGGCCGGCCATGGAGGTGGAGTCCCATGTGGACTCCACCTTCCTTGGTGGTTTCTTCCGGACTTTTCTAGAACCTTCTAGAACCTTCCATAGAACCTTCCGCATCATTTTATTCACATAAAATGACATCCTATATATGAATCTTATTCTCCGGACCATTCCGGAACTCCTCGTGATGTCCGGGATCCCATCCGGGACTCCGAACAAATATTCCAACTTCATTCCATATTCAAGTACTACCATTTCAACATCCAACTTTAAGTGTGTCACCCTACGGTTCGTGAACTATGCGGACATGGTTGAGTACTCACTCCGACCAATAACCAATAGCGGGATCTGGAGATCCATAATGGCTCCCACATATTCAACGATGACTTTAGTGATCGAATGAACCATACACATACGATACCAATTCCCTTTGTCACGCGATATTTTACTTGTCCGAGGTTTGATCATCGGTATCACACTATACCTTGTTCAACCTCGTCTCCTGACAAGTACTCTTTACTCGTACCGTGGTATGTGGTCTCTTATGAACTTATTCATATGCTTGCAAGACATTAGACGACATTCCACCGAGAGGGCCCAGAGTATATCTATCCGTCATCGGGATGGACAAATCCCACTATTGATCCATATGCCTCAACTTATACTTTCCGGATACTTAATCCCACCTTTATAACCACCCATTTACGCAGTGGCGTTTGATGTAATCAAAGTACCTTTCCGGTATAAGTGATTTATATGATCTCATGGTCATAAGGACTAGGTAACTATGTATCGAAAGCTTATAGCAAATAACTTAATGACGTGATCTTATGCTACGCTTAATTGGGTGTGTCCATTACATCATTCATACAATGATATAACCTTGTTATTAATAACATCCAATGTTCATGATTATGAAACTAATCATCTATTAATCAACAAGCTAGTTAAGAGGCTTACTAGGGACTCTTTGTTGTTTACATATCACACATGTATCAATGTTTCGGTTAATACAATTATAGCATGGTATATAAACATTTATCATAAACATAAAGATATATAATAACCACTTTTATTATTGCCTCTTGGGCATATCTCCAACAGTCTCCCACTTGCACTAGAGTCAATAATCTAGATTACATTGTAATATACCTAACACCCATGGCATTCTGGTGTTGGTCATGCTTTGCCCTAGGGAGAGCTTTAGTCAACGGATCTGCTACATTCAGATCAGTGTGTACTTTGCAAATCTTTACTTCTCCATCTTCGATGTACTCGCGAATCGAGTGGTAACGCAGCTTGATATGCTTCAGCCTCTTGTGTGACCTTGGCTCTTGTGCATTGGCGATGGCACCCATGTTATCACAGTAGATGACAAATGGGTCCAATGCACTAGGAACCACACCGAGCTCTACAATGAACCTCTTCATCCATACCGCTTCTGATGAAGCCTCTGAAGCCGCTATGTACTCCGATTCTGTTGAGGATTTCGCCACCGTGCACTGCTTCGAGCTTGCCCAGCTTACTGCAGCACCATTCAATATAAACACGTACCCAGATTGTGACTTAGAGTCATCAGGATCAGTGTTCCAACTTGCATCGGTGTAACTTGTTACAACGAGCTCTTGGTCACCTCCATAACAAAGAAACATATCCTTAGTTCTTTTCAAGTACTTCAGGATATTCTTGACCGCTGTCCAGTGTTCCATTCCTGGATCACTTTGATATCTGCTAGTTAAACTAACAGCATGTGCTATATCCGGTCTTGTACATAGCATGGCATACATGATAGAGCCTACTGCCGAGGCATAGGGGATCTGACTCATCCTTTCTCTTTCTTCTGCCGTAGCCGGTCCTTGAGTCTTACTCAAGACCTTGCCTGGTAACATAGGTAAGAATCCTTTCTTACTTTCGTCCATTCTAAACTTCTTCAGAATCTTGTCCAGGTATGTACTCTGTGATAGCCCTATTAGACGTCTTGATCTATCTCTATAAATCTTGATGCCTAATATGTATGATGCTTCACCAAGGTCTTTCATTGAAAAACTATTATTCAAATAACCCTTTACACTGCTTAATAGTTCTATATCATTCCCAATCAATAATATGTCATCTACATATAATATCAGGAATGCTACAGAGCTCCCACTCACTTTCTTGTAAATACAGGCCTCTCCATGACACTGTATAAACCCGAAGTCTTTGATCACCTTATCAAAGCGTCGGTTCCAACTTCTTGATGCTTGCTTCAGTCCATAGATTGAACGCTGAAGTTTGCATACTTTGTCAGCATTTTTAGGATCGACAAAACCTTTGGGTTGTACCATATACAACTCTTCCTCAATGTCTCCATTAAGGAACGCTGTTTTGACATCCATCTGCCAAATCTCATAATCGAAAAATGCAGCTATTGCTAACAAAATCCTCACAGATTTTAGCTTCGCTACAGGTGAGAAAGTCTCATCGTAGTCAACACCTTGAATTTGTCGGAAACCCTTTGCGACAAGTCGAGCTTTATAGACAGTAATATTACCATCAGCATCTGTTTTTCTTTTGAAGATCCATTTATTCTCGACAGCCTTGCGGCTATCAGGTAAGTCTACCAAAGTCCATACTTTGTTATCATACATGGATCCCATTTCGGATTTCATGGCTTCTTGCCATTTGTTGGAATCTGGGCTCATCATCGCTTCTTCATACGTCGCAGGGTCCTCATCATTGTTATCCACAATCATGACATTTAGACAAGGATCATACCAATCTGGAGTGGCACGATCCCTTGTCGATCTGCGAGGTTCAGTAGCTGTCTCATTTGAAGTTTCATGATCATTATCATTAGCTTCCTCTGTTGCCGGTGTAGGTGGTACAGGAACATTTTCCGGTACTGCGCTACTCTGATCAACGAGTAGAGATTCTTCAATCTCATCGAGTTCTACTTTTCTTCCAGTCACTTCTTTAGTGAGAAATTCTTTCTCAAGAAAGGTTCCGTTCTTAGCAACAAAGATCTTGCCTTCGGATCTGTGATAGAAAGTGTACCCTATAGTTTCCTTAGGGTATCCTATGAAGACGCATTTCTCCGCTTTGGGTTCTAGCTTGTCCGGTTGTAACTTTTTTACATAGGCTTCGCAACCCCAAACTTTTAGGAACGACAACTTAGGTTTCTTATTAAACCATAATTCATACGGCGTCGTTTCAACGGATTTTGATGGTGCTCTATTTAAAGTGAATGCGGCTGTCTCTAATGCATAACTCCAAAATGATAAGCAAATCAGTAAGAGACATCATAGAACGAACCATATCTAAGAGAGTTCGATTACGACGTTCGGACACACCGTTTCGTTGTGGTGTTCCCGGCGGTGTCAATTGTGAAAGTATTCCGCATTTCTTTAAATGCATGCTAAACTCATAACTCAGATATTCACCTCCGCGATCAGATCGTAGAAATTTAATCTTCTTGTTACGTTGATTTTCTACTTCACTTTGGAATTCCTTAAACTTCTCGAAAGTTTCGGATTTATGTTTCATTAAATAGATATACCCATATCTACTCAAATCATCTGTGAAGGTTAGAACATAACGATAACCACCGCGATGCTACACTCATTGGTCCACATACATCTGTGTGTATGATTTCCAATAAGTCAGTAGCTCGCTCCATCATACCCGAGAATGGAGTCTTAGTCATTTTTCCCATCAGACATGCTTCGCATCTATCAAGTGACTCAAAGTCAAGTGATTCAAGTAATCCATCGGTATGGAGTTTCTTCATGCGTTTCACTCCAATATGACCAAGACGACAGTGCCACATATAAGTAGAATTATCATTCAATTTAATTCGCTTAGCATCAATGTTATGTATATGCGTATTACTACTATCGAGATCTAACAGAAATAAGCCATTCTTTTGTGGTGCTCGACCATAAAAGATATTATTCATAAAAATAGAACAACCATTATTCTCAGACTTGAATGAATAACCGTCTTGCATTAAACAAGATCCAGATATAATGTTCATGCTCAACGCGGGTACATAATAACAATTATTTAGGCTTAAAACTAATCCCGAAGGTAGATGTAGAGGAAGTGTCCCGACTGCGATCACATTGACCTTGGATCCGTTTCCAACGCGCATCGTCACTTCATCTTTCAGAGTTGTCGTTTATTCTTTAGTTCCTGTTTCGAGTTACAAATATGAGCAACCGAACCAGTATCAAATACCCAGGTACTAGAACGAGAACTAGTGAGATAAACATCTATAACATGTATATCAGATATACCTTCTTTCTTCTTCTTGACAAGGCCGCTCTTCAGATCCGCCAAATACTTGGAGCAATTACGCTTCCAGTGTCCCTTCTCCTTGCAGTAATAGCACTCAGCATCAGGCTTAGGGCCAGACTTAGGTTTCACAGGAGGCGTGGCAGCTTTCTTGCCACTCTTCTTGTTCTTGCCTTTAGACTTGCCCTGTTTCTTGAAGCTGGTGGTCTTGTTGACCATCAACACTTGGTGCTCTTTCTTGATCTCAATCTCAGCAGCTTTTAGCATGCCAAAGAGTTCAGGAAACTCCTTGTTCATGTTCTGCATATTGTAGTTCATCACAAAGTTCTTGTAACTTGGTGGCAGTGATTGAAGGACACGATTAATCCCCAGTCTGTTAGGAATCACTATTCCCAAGTCACTGAGTTTCTTCGCATGCCCGGTCATGACGAGCATGTGCTCACTGATGGAGCTGCCTTCTTCCATCATACAGCTGAAAAAGTGTTTCGATGCTTCATAGCATTCCACGGCCGCATGAGTCTCAAAAATAGTCTTCAACTCTTTTATCAACTCATGAGGATCGTGGTGCTCAAAACGTTTTTGAAGATCGGATTCCAGACTGCATAAGATGGCACACTGAACTTGAGAGTACCGAGTTTTCCGAGTCATGTAAACATTCTTTACTTCATCGGTTTCAGTTTCTGCAGGAGGGTCACCTAGCGGTGCATCAAGCACATATTGCAGATTTCCGCCATTGAGGAAGATCCTCACATGACGGAACCAGTCGGTGAAGTTGCTACCGTTGCTCTTAAGCTTTTCTTTCTCTAGGAACTGGTTAAAATTGATTGAGGACGCCATATCTACAACATATTTGCAATAGTTTAGACTAAGTTTATGACAAATTGAGTTCAAATTTTAATTCTACATAATTAAAAATCTAGGTGAACTCCCACTCAAAACAATATCCCTCGCATTGTCTTAGTGATCACACGAACCAAATCCATCACACCTATGCCCGATCATCACGAGACAAGATGTAATTTCAATGGCGAACACTCAAAATGTTCATCATATCAATCATATGATTCATGCTCTACCTTTCGGTATCACGTGTTCCGAGACCATGTCTTTACATGCTAGGCTCGTCAAGGCCACCTTAGTATCCGCATGTGCAAACTGTCTTGCACCCGTCATATGTACTTATCGAATCTATCACACCCGATCATCACGAGATGCTTCGAAACGATAAGACTTGATAACGGTGCTACTAAGGATGAACACTTTATTATCTTGAGATTTTAGTGAGAGGGATCATCTTATAATGCTACCGTCGCGATCTAAGCAAAATAAGATGCATAAAAGGATTAACATCACATGCAGTTCATATGTGATATGATATGGCCCTTTTGTCTTTGCGCCTTTGATCTTCATCTCCAAAGTACGGACATGATCTCCATCATCAACGGGCATGATCTCCATCATCGTCGGCGAAGCACCAAGGTCAATGGCGCCGTCTTCATGATCGTCCTCCATGTAGCAACTATTACAACTACTTTGAAATACTACTCAACATGAAATTTAAAGACAACCATAAGGCTCCTGCCGGTTGCCACAATACAATAATGATCATCTCATACATATTCATCATCACATTATGGCCATATCACATCACCAAACCCTGCAAAAACAAGTTAGACGTTCTCTAATTTGGTTTGCATATTTTACGTGGTTTAGGGTTTTCGAGCAAGATCCAATCTACCTACGAACATGAACCACAACGGTGATACTAGTGTTGTCAATAGAAGAGTAAATTGAATCTTCACTATAGTAGGAGAGACAGACACCCGCAAAGCCACTTATGCAATACAAGTTGCATGTCAAGCGTGGAGCAAATCTCATGAACGCGGTCATGTAAAGTTAGCCCGAGCCGCTTCATCCCACTATGCCATAAAGATGCAAAGTACTCAACTAAAGATAACAAGAGCATCAACGCCCACAAACCATTGTGTTCTACTCGTGCAACCATCTAGGCATAGACACGGCTCTGATACCACTGTAGGATAACGTAGCATAGAAAACAAAAATTTTCCTACGGCGAACACGCAATCCAAGCCAAGATGCAATCTAGAAGACGCAACGAGGGGATTGTCGAGACTCACCCTTGAAGAGATTCCAAAGCCTACAAGAGGAGGCTCTTGTTGCTGCGGTAGACGTTCACTTGCCGCTTGCAAAGCGCGTAGAAGATCTTGATCACGATCGGTTCCGGCGCCACGAACGGGCAGCACCTCCGTACTCGGTCACACGTTCGGTTGTTGATGAAGACGACGTCCACCTCCCCGTTCCGGCGGGCAGCGGAAGTAGTAGCTCCTCTTGAATCCGACGCACGACGGCGTGGTGTCGGTGGCGGTGTAGAAGTCCGGCGGAGCTTCGCTAAGCTATGCGGGCAATATGAAGTGGAGGAGCAAAGCTAGGGTTTGGGGGGTGGCCGGCCACTCTATGGGGGCGGCCAGCTTGTGGTCTTGGGGTGGCCGGCCCCCTCCCTTGGCCCTTGTTTATATAGGTGGATCCCAAGTGTTGGTGTCCAAGTCTTCGAATAAGACCGAAACCAAAACCTTCCATATGGTGGGAAACTTTCCCTCCCACTAGAGGTGGGAATTCCACCTTCCATGGGGGGGTGGCCGGCCCCCTAAGGGGGAGTCCACTTGGGACTCCTCCCCCACTAGGGTTGGCCGGCCATGGAGGTGGAGTCCCATGTGGACTCCACCTTCCTTGGTGGTTTCTTCCGGACTTTTCTAGAACCTTCTAGAACCTTCCATAGAACCTTCCGCATCATTTTATTCACATAAAATGACATCCTATATATGAATCTTATTCTCCGGACCATTCCGGAACTCCTCGTGATGTCCGGGATCCCATCCGGGACTCCGAACAAATATTCCAACTTCATTCCATATTCAAGTACTACCATTTCAACATCCAACTTTAAGTGTGTCACCCTACGGTTCGTGAACTATGCGGACATGGTTGAGTACTCACTCCGACCAATAACCAATAGCGGGATCTGGAGATCCATAATGGCTCCCACATATTCAACGATGACTTTAGTGATCGAATGAACCATACACATACGATACCAATTCCCTTTGTCACGCGATATTTTACTTGTCCGAGGTTTGATCATCGGTATCACACTATACCTTGTTCAACCTCGTCTCCTGACAAGTACTCTTTACTCGTACCGTGGTATGTGGTCTCTTATGAACTTATTCATATGCTTGCAAGACATTAGACGACATTCCACCGAGAGGGCCCAGAGTATATCTATCCGTCATCGGGATGGACAAATCCCACTATTGATCCATATGCCTCAACTTATACTTTCCGGATACTTAATCCCACCTTTATAACCACCCATTTACGCAGTGGCGTTTGATGTAATCAAAGTACCTTTCCGGTATAAGTGATTTATATGATCTCATGGTCATAAGGACTAGGTAACTATGTATCGAAAGCTTATAGCAAATAACTTAATGACGTGATCTTATGCTACGCTTAATTGGGTGTGTCCATTACATCATTCATACAATGATATAACCTTGTTATTAATAACATCCAATGTTCATGATTATGAAACTAATCATCTATTAATCAACAAGCTAGTTAAGAGGCTTACTAGGGACTCTTTGTTGTTTACATATCACACATGTATCAATGTTTCAGTTAATACAATTATAGCATGGTATATAAACATTTATCATAAACATAAAGATATATAATAACCACTTTTATTATTGCCTCTTGGGCATATCTCCAACACATGGGTCCATAGCAGTAGCTAGATGGTCGTCTTCTCCTTGTTGTGCTTCATTGTTGGATCTTGTGAGCTGCCTAACATGATCAAGATCATCTATCTGTACTACTATATGTTGTGTTTGTCGGGATCCGATGGATAGAGAATACTATGTTATGGTGATTATCAATCTATTGTTTATGTGTTGTTTATGATCTTGCATGCTCTCCGTTATTAGTAGAGGCTCAGCCAAGTTTTTGCTCTTAACTCCAAGAGGGAGTATTTATGCTCGATAGTGGGTTCATGCCTTCATTGACACCTGGGACAGTGAGAGAAAGTTCTAAGGTTGTGATGTGTTGTTGCCACTAGGGATAAAACATTGATTCTATGTCTAAGGATGTAGTTGTCGATTACATTACGCACCATACTTAATGCAATTGTCTGTTACTTAGCAACTTAATACTGAATGGGGTCCGGATGATAACCTGAAGGTGGACTTTTTAGGCATAGATGCAGTTGGATGGCGGTCTATGTACTTTGTCGTAATGCCCAATTAAATCTCACTATATTTATCATATCATGTACATGCATTGTTATGCCCTTCTCTATTTGTCAATTGCCCGTAATTTGTTCACCCAACATGCTTTTATCTTATGGGAGAGACACCTCTAGTGGACTGTGGACCCCGGTCCTATTCTTTACATAGCATACAATCTGCAATTGTGCTTTACTATTTTCTTGCAAACAATCATCTTCCTCTCGATATCCTTTGTTACAGCAAGCCGGTGAGATTGACAACCTCCATTTCGTTGGGACAAGTGTGGGTTGTGTTGTGCGGGTTCCACGTTGGCGGAATCCCTGTTGTTGCGTCGCATCACATTTCGCCACCATCAACCTTCAACGTGCTTCTTGGCTCCTCCTGGTTCGATTAAACCTTGGTTTCTTTCTGAGGGAAAACTTGCTACTGTGCGCATCATACCTTCCTCTTGGGGTTCCCAACGAACGTGTGAGTTACACGCCATCATGCACTAACCCTCTAATGAGTTTTCTTGAAGTTTGGTGTGAAGGAAGTTTTCAAGGGTCAAGAGAGGAGAATGATATACTATGATCAAGAGGAGTGAAAACTCTAAGCTTGGGGATGCCCCGTGGTTCATCCTGCATATTTTAAGAAGACTCAAGCGTCTAAGCTGTGGGATGCCCAAGGCATCCCCTTCTTCATCGACAACATCATCAGGTTCCTCCCCTGAAACTATATTTTTATTCAAACACATCTTGTGTTCTTTGCTTGGAGCGTCGGTTTGTTTCGTTTTTGTTTTTGTTTGAATAAAATGGATCCTAGCATTCACTTTGTGGGAGAGAGACACGCTCCGCTGTTGCATATGGACAAATATGTCCTTAGGCTTTACTCATAATGTTCAAGGCGAAGTTTCTTCTTCGTTAAATTGTTATATGGTTGGAATTGGAAAATGCTACATGTAGTAATTCTAAAATGTCTTGGATAATGTGATACTTGGCAATTGTTGTGCTCATGTTTAAGCTCTTGCATCATATGCTTTGCACCCATTAATGAAGAAATACATAGAGCTTGCTAAAATTTGATTTGCATATTTGGTCTCTCTAAGGTCTAGATAATATCTAGTATTGAGTTTTGAACAACAAGGAAGACGGTGTAGAGTCTTATAATGTTTACAATATGTCTTTTATGTGAGTTTTGCTGCACCGGTTCATCCTTGAGTTTGCTTCAAATAACCTTGCTAGCCTAAACCTTGTATCGAGAGGGAATACTTCTCATGCATCCAAAATCCTTGAGCCAACCACTATGCCATTTGTGTCCACCATACCTACCTACTACATGGTATTTCTCCGCCATTCCAAAGTAAATTGCTTGAGTGCTACCTTTAAAATTCCATCATTCACCTTTGCAATATATAGCTCATGGGACAAAATAGCCTTAAAAACTATCGTAGTATTGAATATGTACTTATGCACTTTATCTTTTATTAAGTTGATTGTTGTGCGATAACCATGCTTTAGGGAACGCCATCAACTATTGTTGAATATCATGTGAGTTGCTATGCATGTCCGTCTTGTCTGAAGGATCTATCACCTTAATGATTGGAGCATGCAAATTGTTAGAGAAGAACATTGGGCCGCTAACTAAAGCCATGAATCATGGTTGAAGTTTCAGTTTTGGACATATATCCTCAATCTCATATGAGAATAATAATTGTTGCTACATGCTTATGCATTTAAGAGGAGTCCATTATCTGTTGTCCATGTTGTCCCGGTATGGATGTCTAAGTTGAGAATAATCAAAAGCGAGAAATCCAAAATGCGAGCTTTCTCCTTAGACCTTTGTACAGGCGGCATGGAGGTACCCCTTTGTGACACTTGGTTGAAACATGGCATGCAAAGATCCGGTAGTCCAAGCTAAGTAGGACGAGGTGCGGGCACTATTAGTATACTATGCATGAGGCTTGCAACTTGTAAGATATAATTTACATAACTCATATGCTTTATTACTACCGTTGACAAAATTGTTTCATCTTTTCAAAATAAAAGCTCTAGCACAAATACAGCAATCTATGCTTTCCTCTTTGAAGGACCATTCTTTTACTTTTATTGTTGAGTCAGTTTACCTATCTCCCTCCACCTTAAGAAGCAAACACTTGTGTGAACTGTGCATTGATTCCTACATACTTGCATATTGCACTTGTTATACTACTTTATGTTGACAATATCCATGAGATATACATGTTATAAGTTGAAAGCAACCGCTGAAACTTAATCTTCCTTTATGTTGCTTCAACACCTTTACTTTGATTTATTGCTTTATGAGTTAACTCTTATGCAAGACTTATTGATGCTTGTCTTGAAGTACTATTCATGAAAAGTCTTTGCTTTATGATTCAGTTGTTTACTCATGTCATTACCTTTGTTTTGATCGCTGCATTCATTACATATGTTTACAATAGTATGATCAAGATTATGATGGCATGTCACTTCAGAAATTATCTTTGTTATCGTTTTACATGCTCGGGACGAGCAGAACTAACTTGGGGATGCTGATACGTCTCAACGTATCGATAATTTCTTATGTTCCATGCTACTTTATTGATGATACCTACATGTTTTACGCACATTATATGTCTTATTTACGCATTTTGGAACTAACCTATTAACAAGATGCCGAAGAGCCGATTCTTGTTTTTTCTTTTTGGTTTGAAATCCTAGTAGAAATATTCTCGGAATTGGACGAAATCACCGCCCGGGGTCCTATTTGCACGGAGCTTCCAGAAGACCGAAGGAGAGTCGAAGTGGGGCCACGAGGTGGCAGGGGATAGGGCGGCGTGGCGAGGCCTGGCCGCCGGCCTGCCCCCTGGGCCCCTCGTGCCGCCTCTTGACCTGCCCTTTCGCCTACTTATAGCCTCCGTCGCGAGCCCCCGATGCCGGAGCCACGATACGGAAAACCTTCGAGAGACGCCGCCGCGAATCCCATCTCGGGGGATTCGGAGATCGCCTCCGGCACCCCCGAGAGGGGATTCATCTCCCGGAGGACTCTTCATCGCCATGATCGCCTCCGGAGTGATGAGTGAGTAGTTCACCCCTGGACTATGGGTCCATAGCGGTAGCTAGATGGTCGTCTTCTCCTAATTGTGCTTCATTGTTGGATCTTGTGAGCTGCCTAACATGATCAAGATCATCTATCTGTAATACTATATGTTGTGTTTGTCGGGATCCGATGGATAGAGAATACTATGTTATGGTGATTATCAATCTATTGTTTATGTGTTGTTTATGATCTTGCATGCTCTCCGTTATTAGTAGAGGCTCTGGCCAAGTTTTGCTCTTAACTCCAAGAGGGGGTATTTATGCTCGATAGTGGGTTCATGCCTTCATTGACACTGGGATCGTGACAGTAGGTTCTAAGGTTGTGTGTTGTCTTTTGCCACTAGGGATAAAACATTGATTCTATGTCTAAGGATGTAGTTGTCGATTACATTACGCACCATACTTAATGCAATTGTCTGTTGCTTTGCAACTTAATACGAATGGGGTTCGGATGATAACCTGAAGGTGGACTTTTTAGGCATAGATGCGGTTGGATGGCGGTCTATGTACTTTGTCGTAATGCCGGATTAAATCTCACTATATTTATCATATCATGTATATGCATTGTTATGCCCTTCTCTATTTGTCAATTGCCGTGTAATTTGTTCACCCAACATGCTTTATCTTATGGGAGAGACACCTCTAGTGAACTGTGGACCCCGGTCCTATTCTTTACATCGCATACAATCTACTGCAATACTTGTTTTACTGTTTTCTTGCAAACAATCATCTTCCACACAATACGGTTAATCCTTTGTGAAGGGGTTCGTTGCATAGAAAACAAAAAATTTCCTACCGCAAAGACGAATAAATCCAAGATCTAATCTATGGAACACCCAAGATCTAATCTACAAGATCGGAGCAACAAGATTGATGTGAGACTAACCCTCGAAGATTTCCAAAGCCTACGAGATTAGATCTCGTTGTTGGTGTAGACGATCGTCCCCGGTGCTGCAATCCGGCAGCACTTCCGTACTCGGTCGCGCGTACGGTGTCGATGAAGCCCTTCCTCTCCCCGTTCCAGCGGGCAGCGGAAGTGTGGTAGATCCCCTCGGAATCCCAGCAGCACGACGACGTGGTGGTGGTGGTGAGAAAATTCTGCAGGGCTTCGCCAAGCCTGCGCAGGAAGAAGGAGGAGGGAGAGAGGGGCGGCTAGGGCTTGGGGAAATCATGTGCTGCGCCCCAGCCCTCCCCTCCCTCTTATATAGGCGTGGGGGGCTGCCTTGGCCCCCCCTCCAAGCCTTTGGGTCGGCCAAAACAAGGGGGGCAACTTCCCCCAAGTTAAGTCCCTAATTTTAAGGGATTTGATCTTATCCACTTGATCCAGCCACATGGGCCTTGGGGGGCTGGTGTGCCTGGCCCATGTGGGCCTATGTGACCCCCTCCGGTCCATGTTGGACGTTCGGGATAGGTGGGCCCCACTATGGTACCCTCCGGAACCTTCTAGAACCTCCGGTACAATACCGAAAATCCTGAACTTTTCCGGTAACCCTGAAAATGACTTCCCATATATGAATCTTATTCTCCGGACCATTCCGGACCTCCTCGTGATGTCCTGGATCCCATCCGAGACTCCGAACAAACTTCGTCTCCATACCATATTCCATATCTACTTATGCGACATCGAACCTTAAGCGCGTCACCCTACGGTTCGCGAACTATGCGAACATGGTCGAGACTCCTCTCCGAGCAATAACCAATAGCGGGATCTGGAGATCCATAATGGCTCCCACATATTCAACGATGACTTAGTGATCGATTGAACCATTTACATATGATGCCAATTCCCTTTGTCACACGATATTTTACTTGTCCGAGGTTCGATCATCGGTATCTCCATACCTTGTTCAACCTCGTTACCGACAAGTACTCTTTACTATCCGTGGTATGTGATCTCTTATGAACCATTCATATGCTTGCAAGCTAATCAGATGACATTCCACCGAGAGGGCCCAGAGTATATCTATCCGTCATCGGGATGGACAAATCCCACTATTGATCCATATGCCTCAACTCACACTTTTGAATACTTAATCCCATCTTTATAACCACCCATTTACGCAATGGCGTTTGATGTAATCAAAGTACCCTTCCGGTGTAAGTGATTTACATGATCTCATGGTCGAAGGACTTAGGCAACTATGTATCGAAAGCTTATAGCAAATTGAACTTAATGACTTGATCTTATGCTACGCTCATTTGGGTGTGTGTCCATTATATCATTCACCTAATGACATAACCTTGTTATTAATAACATCCAATGTTCATGATCACGAAACCATGATCATCCATTAATCAACAAGCTAGTTATACAAGAGGCTTACTAGGGACTCCTTGTTGTTTACATAACACACATGTATCAATGTTTCGGTTAATACAATTATAGCATGGAATGTAAACATTTATCATGAACAATAAGATATAACAATAACTAATTTATTATTGCCTCTTGGGCATATCTCCAACAGTCTCCCACTTGCACTAGAGTCAATAATCTAGTTAACATTTGTAAAGATATAACACCTTGGCCTTCTGGTGCTTATCATGTTTTGCTCACGGGAGAGGTTTTAGTCAACGGATCTGACACGCTCAGAAACGTATGTATTTTGCAATTCATTTGCGTCTCAACGCATTACTCATTTTCCAAATGAGTCGGCATTAATTGTATATGCTTAGTCCTCTGGTGGAACCTTAATTCCGCGGTCTGAAATAAGTCACTAATATTGTCACACACAATATAGCTTCAAAGTTCTGACACTATCGGAACTACACCAAGTTCTCAAAGAACTCCTTGACTTAACATCCTCAGTCATTGTCAAAACAATGACATACTCTGCCTTCGTTTGTAGAATCCGTCACAATATTTAGAACTGATCTAAATCTAGCATAGACTTCTTCTAGCTCATTGTGCTACCTTATAAACAACACTTAGCCTAATTGAGATTGAAATTTTATTTTTATATGTGACCAAACTAATATCGGTGCAACACCTTACAGCGATTTGTTTGTCACTACCCCATATAAAAACTATATATATATATATATATATATATATATATATCCTTGGTTCTTCTAAAGCACTCAGGGATATTCTTACTGTTGTCCAATGGTCATTATATGAATCATTCTGGTATATGCTCGTAACAATTTAGAGCACAGAACATCTGACTTTGTACATATTATTTGTGATCTAAAATCACTCATGTGCTTTTACTCATCGAGTGTCAAATACACCGAAGTCTTGTTAAACCTTCACATGGAAAAGAACACTTTCTTAACAATTTTATATTGAACCACTTCAATATCCATTCTATGTACCTTGACTTAAACTTATTATGTGTTTCAATCTATCTTCATAGATCTTGACACTAAATATGTTTCAGTCCATATCCTTTCATTGAAATTAATTCTCAATGAAACCTTTTAATTACATCAAGTACATGATTACATTATTTTTAATCAACGATATGTCATCTACATAAAGTATTATAAATATGTCTCAGCGCTCCCACTTAATTTCTTGCAAATGCAAGCATCTTCATCATTTCTGATGAAATCAAAACTCTTTCATTATTTCATCCGGTGAAGATTCCAACTCCGCGATACTTACTTCATCCAATTGAAGTTTGTATACCTATCTAGTATTCCACGGACCAGCAAAACTCTTGGTTGTATCTGGTATACATCCTTCATACATACTTCTGGTAAGGATGTATTTCTGCCATCCTACTATCATATCTCATAAAAGAAATATGTAGCGATTACTAGAATAATCCACATAGACTATAAGCATTGCCACGGAAGATCTAATCTTATCGTAGTCAACTCCTTGAACTTTGTCGTAAACAACTTTTCGATAAGTCAAGCTTCTTTAAGGATATTGTATCCAAGTCCATCAATTTTATAGATCCATTTACTTTCAAAAAGTGTTCACCTATCTTGGATTTCATGGCGCATAGCCATTTTAACGGAGTCAGGGCCCATCATAACTTCTTTGTATGTAGTTGGTTTATCATTGTTCAAAAACAATCCTTTGTCCACAAATCATTTATTTGATTACAAAATAAACCACATCTACAAGGTTCAATAAGTACTTTGATCTCCATGACTATAACACTTTGTAGACATGGGAGCCATGATCTTCGTAGCTGCTTCCGGAACCATTTCCGATGTTGTGCTACTCTGATCATCATGCTCAGGTTCATAAACCTTATCAAGTTCTATTGTCCTCCCACTCAAATAGTTCGCTAGAAACAATTTCTTTGAAATAAGTAAGAAACATTGACAAACACTTTTGTCTTTGACTTCATAGTGGAAAGAATTCCCAATCAATTTCATGGGATAATCAACAAAGACATTTATCCGATTTTGGTTGTAAACTCATTTACTTATGCTATGCATACCAAAATTTATGAAAGGACCATTTAGGGTTTATACCCATGCCATAACTCGTATGGTGTCATTTCAATGGATCATGATGATGCTCTATTCAGTGTAAAAGCGATAGTCTCTAAAGCATAATCCACAAAAAATATAATGGCATCATTTTATATTATCTCATCATTAATCCAACAAGGTTTGGATACGTCTCTTGGATACTCCGTCATCATTATGATACTCCAAGAAACGTGAGGTTGTAGAACAATTTCATAACTCTCTTAGATGTTCGCTAAAACTCGTAATTCAAATGTTTCCACCATGATCCAATCACAGATATTTGACTTTTCTATTACGATGATTTCCACTTCATGCTGAAATTTATTTGAATCCATTCAAATGTTTCAAACTTCTTCCTTATCGAATATATCCACATATATATACTCAATTCATTGTTAGAAGTTTTCATGAAGTAGAAGAATCTCCCGCACACAACTATGCCCAGTGAACCATATACATCACTATGTATGTTTCCACTAAGTTAGTTGCCCGTTCAACTCTTGGCCTATGAACGGTATTTAAGTCATTCTCTTTTAGAAGAGATTTGCAAGCGCCAAACGATTCCAAGTCGAATGACTCCAAAAATCCATTCAAATGGAGTTCCTTCATGCGTTCCTTTCTAACATGACCTAAATGGCGGTTCCACTAATGAGTGGAATTCACATCATTTGCCTTATGGCATTTTAGCGTCAGTGTTATGTATGTGTGCTTCACCATAAAGATTTATAATAACTTATCCATCGTACATGGAATGCTGTTACAATTTGAACAACTCATTGTTTTCATTTAACCAGAACAAGAATAACAATTATAAAGTTCTTTATTATAAATCTGAATGGCTAGACAGAATGCCAACGACGAACATAATAACACTTTATTTTTGTTCCAGACGTGCATTCCTATCACATTCCTTTTCAGTCACTTAGGCCAATGTATTCTTGTATTGCGTTGTTTTGTATGACACCTCATACCAACCAATATGGTACTAATACCCAAGAATTCCATTTTGTGACCAAACAAGGAATACATTCATAACATGTATATCATCTATATACACCTGAGCTAGACTTTCTAGTCTTTTCTTTCTTTCTGCCAAAATATCTTTTGTAGTTTCTCTTTTAGTTTTCCTCATTCTCAGAAAACACTTCACTTTCAATGACTTCTAAGTCCATTGGTCAAATACCAATAACCTTGAGGTTCTTACTTTGAAGTTGATCATCATATGACAAGTGTTCAGATTTCACTATTAGTAACTTTGTAATATGATGAACAATTTCACTCATAATTTTATCCATCATATCATGACGACTTTCCGAGACCATGTCTGTACATGCTAGGCTCGTAAAGTTTAACCTCAGTATTCGCATGTGCAAATCTGGCTTGTACCCGTTGTATGCACACGTAGAATCTATCACACCCGATCATCACGTGATGCTTAAACGACGAGTCTTAGCAACGGTGCATACTAAGGACGATCACTTCATGGATATGCGAATATCGTTAGTGCCCAACTAGTTGGAGGATTGGGACGCTTGGCGTCTTCAACCTTCGTACATTCCCATAAAACTTATGAGTTTATGTAGTCTCACTAGATTATATTCTATCATCTTGCAATAAGGTCTTAGATATCACATATATCTCATACCTTGCTTATTTCTGAAAACAAAATTTCCAGCTCCTTACTTTTCAAACAGATTTGAACTTCAAGTTTCATGGAGGCAAGATGATTCTAGGTACTAATTGAAACCATTGTTCTTTGAATCATTAATGAGAAGTTTACTAAAAATTTGCAATAGGACTTAATCATTTCTTGATTCTTTAACAATATGGTACCAGTCCGTAGAGTTACTTGTCAGACTTAACAGTATTTCTATCTCAATTACAAGACTAGCGCATGGTAGAAAACGGATGCCAATTCTACAAATTTAATTCAAAATACTATTTAGACTATGTTCATGATAATTAGTTCATGTTTTAATCTAATTACTAATGAACTCCCACTTAATACAACATCCCTCATAGTTGTTAAGTGGCACACACGATCCACATCCACTACACCAAAACCGATCATCACGTGAGATGATGTAGCTTCAATGGTGAACATCAACATGTTGATCATATCATCCATATGACTCGTGTTCAACCTTTCGGTTTCCGTTGTCGAGGCCATGTCTGTACATGCTAGGCTCGTCAAGCAAACCCAAGTATTCCGCGTGTGCAAACATGGCTTACACCCGTTGTATGTGAACGTAGAGTCTATCACATCCGATCATCACGAGATGCTTCAAAACGACGAACTGTAGCAACGGTGCATACGAGGGAGAACACTTTATTATCTTGATATTAATGTGAGGGATCATCTTATAATGCTACCGTCGCGATCTAAGCAAGATAAGATGCATAAAGGATTAACATCACATGCAATTCATGATATGTGATATGATATGGCCTTTCTTCTTGTGCTTTTGATCTCCATCTCCAAAACACATGATCATGATCTCCATCATCACCAGCATTGCACCAAGGTCCGTGGCGCCGCTTCATGGTTGTCCATCACTTATAGCTACTATGACAACTACTTGAAATAAAGCTATTACATGATGAATAGACACGCAGGTCTTTAACAAAAATTAAAGACAACCATTAGGCTCCTGCCGGTTGCCATAATACAACAATGAACATCTCATACATCAAATATAATCATCATCACATCATGACCATATCACATCACCAAACCCTGCAAAAACAAGTTAGACGCCTCTAATTTGGTTTGCATATTTTACGTGGTTTAGGGTTTCGAGTAAGATCCAATCTACCTACGAACATGAACCACAACGGTGATACTAGTGTTGACAATAGAAAGTGCAAATTGGAATCTTCACTATGGTGGGAGAGACAGACACCCGCAAAGCCACTTATGCAATACAAGTTGCATGTCAAGCGTGGAGCAAGTCTCATGAGACGCGGTCATGTAAAGTTAGCCCGGGCCGCTTCATCCCACCATCCCGCAAGATGCAAAGTACACAAACTAAAGCAATAAAAGCATCAACGCCCACAAAACCATTGTGTTCTACTCGTGCAACAGATCTATGCATAGACATGGCTCTGATACCACTGAAGGGGTTCGTTGCATAGAAAACAAAAATTTCCTACAAAGACGAATAAATCCAAGATCTAATCTATGGAACACCCAAGATCTAATCTACAAGATCGGAGCAACAAGATTGATGTGAGACTAACCCTCGAAGATTTCCAAAGCCTACGAGATTAGATCTCGTTGTTGGTGTAGACGATCGTCCCCGTGCTGCAATCCGGCAGCACTTCCGTACTCGGTCGCGCGTACGGTGTCGATGAAGCCCTTCCTCTCCCCGTTCCAGCGGGCAGCGGAGGTGTGGTAGATCCCCTCGGAATCCCAGCAGCACGACGACGTGGTGGTGGTGGTGGAGGAGAAATTCCTGCAGGGCTTCGCCAAGCCTGCGCAGGAAGAAGGAGGAGGGAGAGAGGGGCGGCTAGGGCTTGGGTGAAATCATGTGCTGCGCCCCAGCCCTCCCCTCCCTCTTATATAGGCGTGGGGGGCTGCCTTGGCCCCCCTCCAAGCCTTTGGGTCGGCCAAAACAAGGGGGGCAACTTCCCCCCAAGTTAAGTCCCTAATTTTAAGGGATTTGATCTTATCCACTTGATCCAGCCACATGGGCCTTGGGGGCTGGTGTGCCTGGCCCATGTGGGCCTATGTGACCCCCTCCGGTCCATGTTGGACGTTCGGGATAGGTGGGCCCCACTATGGTACCCTCCGGAACCTTCTAGAACCTCCGGTACAATACCGAAAAATCCTGAACTTTTCCGGTAACCCTATATGAATCTTATTCTCCGGACCATTCCGGACCTCCTCGTGATGTCCTGGATCCCATCCGAGACTCAACAAACTTCGTCTCCATACCATATTCCATATCTACTTATGCGACATCGAACCTTAAGCGCGTCACCCTACGGTTCGCGAACTATGCAGACATGGTCGAGACTCCTCTCCGAGCAATAACCAATAGCGGGATCTGGAGATCCATAATGGCTCCCACATATTCAACGATGACTTAGTGATCGATTGAACCATTTACATATGATGCCAATTCCCTTTGTCACGCGATATTTTACTTGTCCGAGGTTCGATCATCGGTATCTCCATACCTTGTTCAACCTCGTTACCGACAAGTACTCTTTACTCGTACCGTGGTATGTGATCTCTTATGAACCATTCATATGCTTGCAAGCTAATCAGATGACATTCCACCGAGAGGGCCCAGAGTATATCTATCCGTCATCGGGATGGACAAATCCCACTATTGATCCATATGCCTCAACTCACACTTTTCGAATACTTAATCCCATCTTTATAACCACCCATTTACGCAATGGCGTTTGATGTAATCAAAGTACCCTTCGGTGTAAGTGATTTACATGATCTCATGGTCGAAGGACTTAGGAAACTATGTATCGAAAGCTTATAGCAAATTGAACTTAATGACTTGATCTTATGCCACGCTCATTTGGGTGTGTGTCCATTATATCATTCACCTAATGACATAACCTTGTTATTAATAACATCCAATGTTCATGATCACGAAACCATGATCATCCATTAATCAACAAGCTAGTTATACAAGAGGCTTACTAGGGACTCCTTGTTGTTTACATAACACACATGTATCAATGTTTCGGTTAATACAATTATAGCATGGAATGTAAACATTTATCATGAACAATAAGATATAACAATAACTAATTTATTATTGCCTCTTGGGCATATCTCCAACACTTTGTTACAGCAAGCCGGTGAGATTGACAACCTCGCTGTTTCGTTGGGGCAAAGTACTTTGGTTGTGTTGTGCAGGTTCCACGTTGGCGCCGGAATCCCTGTTGTTGCGCCGCATCACATTTCGCCACCATCAACCTTCAACGTGCTTCTTGGCTCCTACTGGTCCGATTAAACCTTGGTTTCTTTCTGAGGGAAAACTTGTCACTGTGTGCATCATACCTTCCTCTTGGGGTTCCCAACGGACGTGTACATCTACGCGCATCATGGACACACTCAATTAAGCGTAGCATAAGATCACGTCATTAAGTTATTTGCTATAAGCTTTCGATACATAGTTACCTAGTCCTTATGACCATGAGATCATGTAAATCACTTATCCTGGAAAGGTACTTTGATTACATCAAACGCCACTGCGTAAATGGGTGGTTATAAAGGTGGGATTAAGTATCCGGAAAGTATGAGTTGAGGCATATGGATCAACGGTGGGATTTGTCCATCCCGA
Source organism: Lolium multiflorum (assembly GCA_030979885.1). Lineage (NCBI taxonomy): Eukaryota > Viridiplantae > Streptophyta > Magnoliopsida > Poales > Poaceae > Lolium > Lolium multiflorum. The sequence goes on along the minus strand of CM061750.1, from coordinate 101,247,159 downwards.
TGACGGATAGATATACTCTGGGCCCTCTCGGTGGAATGTCGTCTAATGTCTTGCAAGCATATGAATAAGTTCATAAGAGACCACATACCACGGTACGAGTAAAGAGTACTTGTCAGGTTGAACAAGGTATAGAGTGATACCGATGATCAAACCTCGGACAAGTAAAATATCGCGTGACAAAGGGAATTGGTATCATATGTAAATGGTTCATTCGATCACTAAGTCATCGTTGAATATGTGGGAGCCATTATGGATCTCCAGATCCCGCTATTGGTTATTGGTCGGAATGAGTACTCAACCATGTCCACATAGTTCACGAACCGTAGGGTGACACACTTAAAGTTGGATGTTGAAATGGTAGAACTTGAATATGGAATGGAGTTCGAATATTTGTTCGGAGTCCCGGATGAGATCCCGGACATCACGAGGAGTTCGGAATGGTCCGAGAATAAGATTCATATATAGGAAGTCATATTCCAAGTTTGGAAATGATCCGGTGCATTTATGGCAGGTTCTAGAAGGTTCTAGAAAAGTCGGAAACGCACTATGGAAGGTGGAGTCCGGAAGGACTCCACAAGCAGCCAGCCAAACCCTAAAGGAGGAGTCCCAGGTGGGCTCCACCTAGAGGTGGCCGGCCACCCCACCTCAAGGAAAGGTGGGAGTCCCACCTTGAGTGGGACTCCCTCCTTGAGTAGGTTTCCCACATATGGGAGGTTTTAGTGTTGGGGTCTTATTCGAAGACTTGGACTACAACTCTTGGGGCTTCCACCTATATAATGAGGGGCATAGGAGAGGGGGCTGACCACTTCAAGCCTCAGCCTTGGCCGCACCCCTTAGAGGGCCGGCGCCCAACCCCCTCTCTCCCCAAACCCTAGCGGTCTCTCTCCTCCACCACATCCCGCACGCTCGATTTCTCCACCACCACCGACACCACGCCGTCGTGCTGTCGGATTCAAGAGGAGCTACTACTTCTGCCCGCTGGAACGGGAGGTGGACGTCGTCTTCATCAACAACCGAACGTGTGACCGATTACGGAGGTGCTGCCCGTTCGTGGCGCCAGCGATCGTGATCAAGATCTTCTACGCTTTTGCAAGCGGCAAGTGAACGTCTACCGCAGCAACAAGAGCCTCATCTTGTAGGCTTTGGAATCTCTTCAAGGGTGAGACTCGATATCCCCTCGTTGCTACCGTCTTCTAGATTGCATCTTGGCTTGGATTGCGTGTTCGCGGTAGGAAATTTTTTGTTTTCTATGCAACGTTATCCTACATTAACTTGTCAATGCCTACAGATTATAGACTTAGGGTTTCGTAAGAAGTAGAGGGCAAATAGATCTCGAAGGTTTCAGCCGACAAAGGTGTTAGACTAAAGTTATGGTGGTTCTGTTGACAATAGATTCAATCCTTTGCTTTTCCCTCGGCTCCCCTTTATATAGGAGGTGGAGCCGAGACTTTTCGTGTCGTATAAGTTACAAACTACAAGAGGCATATCGGGTCTTTCCTATATTGCTACATCATTCCTATTACAACTGTATCTTCCCTACCCAAAGTTCTATGGGCTTCTGAGCCTCCAAAGGTTCGGGTCGTGAGCCTCACGTCTTCCAGATAACACGGGTGCTTTATTCGGTATGCCTATTTGGCATACCTACGTCAGCGACATCCTCCAAACGCAATACGAAAAAACACGTCTTCCAAACGCTCGATCCGCACCGCTTAGAGAACGCTTTAAAAAACACGGCTGGAGATGCTCTGAAGACCATAAGGACCGACACTCTTATTTTCCACTGCCTCAGCGCTGTTTGGCCAAGCAACGAAACACCAAACGTGTCCTAGCAGTTGTATGTGGCAAGCACCCGCAGGCATGTTGCAGTCGTCGTCAACCTGTCGCGTAATCTAGCCCTGTTTTCGTTATCTGAGCTTGATCTTTTTCTGCGCTAAGTTTGTTTTTCGTGATCATCACCGTGCACAACAATTTTTGCATGTCTATTCATATATGGGACACCATTCTTAAGCATTGAATGTCGAGGGGGTGTGCTCCGGTGTCGCCCCCCTGGCGAACGACGTTCAGATGGGATACCCGTTCGAGCAGGTGGGGCCGTATTAGTGTCGTATAATTATACTCCACGTCATTATCCACATAGATGATCGGTTGCCACGTAGATTTGGTACGTATCCTTGGTGATGACGGTTTCCGGCGGCCCCACGGCATTAGAATCAGAGATCGACCCGTAAACTACGTCGATCACGTGGATTAGATGTCGTGCGATAGGCGGTGGTTACGGGGAAATATTTGGAAACCTTGCGTGTTCGCCATTGCTGGTGGTCCTTAGGGTTTGGAAGGTTCGGCGATCGGCAGGGAGACGGCAGTGACGACGACGTTGGGACGGCAAGGGGTAGCGCTGGGCGGTTTCGTTCGTTTGCGCCATTGCTGGTCGTCGTTAGGGTTTGGAAGGTTCTGTCCATCGGGAGGGAGACGGCAGGGACGACGACGCTGGGACGGCAAGGCCTAGCGCAGGGCGGTTTCGTTCCGAGAGGTGAGCCGGCGTTGCCGTGTATCGTGGAGGCGGGAGGCGGATCCGGCGACGAGGAGGCTGGGCAAGGATCGCAGGCGGGTTGTTCCTGCTGCTACATTGTTGGTTCGTGGTAGGTAATTGATTGTAAAAAGTAATTGCATGTTCATGATTTGGTTGATGTTAGGGTTTGGGTTTGGAGCTCCTTTTTTCAGATGTACTTATTTGGTTGTTACTTTGGACAGGCGATGGACGTTTCAGATTTGAGTGCAAGTTCAATGGAGTACGAGAGCGGAAATACAGATGAAGAGGAATTCAATATTTCGTCTGGCAACGATAATGCACCTCCTGAAGATGAACAAACATCTGGAGACGATGATGTCGACGAAAGTGTGAGTGAAACGGAAATACTAGTTATATTTAGCAGTTGTATGTAATTTGTTAAATACTGATAGTGCTTTTTTTGTTAATAGATGGATGCAGATGGTGTTGATCTAGAAGATGATAATGTAGAGCTAGAAGAAGATGTTGACACTGATAATGTGAGTTTGTAGTAATAAATTTCCGATTGCATAAAAATATGGAATTGATGTTCACATGGTTTAAAATGCATTAGATTCAGAGTGATGTTCTGGACGAGCCAACTGATGACGAGAGATTGGACTCAGGTTTTGTTGACGAGGTATGCATTTTTATTTTATTAGGTCATATGTATGTTTAATTTAAATTTAATAATTGAACAATGCATTTTATGTCGTCGTGACATGATCGTTAATATTTCTTGTTTGCTCATGTATTAGTTGGCGATAATTCTTCTTACGACTATTACGGTGATTCAGACTTGGAGACTATAGAAGAACCTGTTAGAAGAAGACATGTAAGTTTTTTGAATTTATTCGTTTTATGAATCGCGGACATTGCGTTAAAAAATATTTATGTTTTGAATGTTATCAAATTGTGCATGCAGGTGAAATCAGTTGGTAAGAAAAAGAATGGATCAGAGGATGAAGATGAGAGTGATACAGAAGAAAAGAGAAAGTTTTACTGGGAGGTAATGGAGATGACATTTGTGTCTGAGGCAGCTGCTTATACTTTTTATAATGGATATGCTCGACAAGAGGGATTCAGTGTAAGAAAGTTCAAGTTCAAAAAGACTAAGGGTGCTAACAAAATAGTTCGCAGAAGGCGTTTTGTGTGTTCACGGGAAGGAAAACGTAACAGCAAGTTTCTGACTATGGACAACCGCACCCGTAGGTTGAGACCTTTGTCACGTTGCAATTGTAAAGCGGAGTTGGATGTGAAGCTTGATAGAGGTACGGGGCTTTGGCGAGTTGCAAAATTTGTTTACAAGCATAGTCATAAGTGTGCAGAACCGACCGAGAGCCCATTTTTATGGTCACATCGGAGGATAAAAGATTTCCAGAAAGCGGATATATTAGCATTGGCAGCAGCTGGGGTTAGGAAGCATGTGATCATGGATACCTTCCTCAGCAAGTATGGTCGGTACACCACTGTTGGGTTTACGAGGAAGGACTTGTACAACATGTGCTGCAGGGAGAAGAGAAAGTTACTTGCAGGTGGTGATGCTACCTCAGCCATTGCCATGATGGAGAACCGGAGGAAGAAGTGTGCTGACTTTTTTTTGAGTACGACGTTGATAGTAAAGGTCGTTTGAAAAGCTTGTTCTGGTGTGATGCTCAGTCCAGGCAGGATTACAATGATTATGGAGACGTACTCGTGTTTGACAGCACATATAAGATGAACCGATATGGTATGCCATTTGTTCCGTTTGTTGGAATTAACAATCACCGGAGGACGACAGTTTTTGCGTGTGCCATCTTATCAGATGAGAAGGAACGCACATATGTATGGCTACTGAAGACTTTTTTGAAAGCTATGTTGCAGCAGAAACCCAAGTCAATAATCACCGATGCCGATAGTGCGATGATTAGAGCTATTCGAAGTGTGTTTCCGGAGCAGTCGCACCGTATTTGTTCATGGCACATTGAAAAGAACATGGCTCGGCACCTAAGTTTCAAGTCGTTGAGTGAGTTTCGGGCTCTGTTGTATTACACGACCACACCGGATATATTCGAGGAAAGATGGCACGCTTTTATCCAGAAATGGCAGACGGAGAAAACACAAACTTGGCTGAAAAGAATGTACAAGAAGAGGAGATTATGGGCAGCGGCGTACCTATCTGAGGGGTTCTGGCTTGGTATGAAAAGCAATCAGCGAAGTGAAAGTCTTAACTCATGTCTTCACCTACACCTAGACTACGGTATGACACTAGTGGATTTGATTTTGCACTACGAGAATGCTATAGTGCGCATTCGAGAGACGGAGGCAAAAGATGACTGCATCAGTTCACAGACATCACCTGTACCAGTAACCAATTTGAGGAGAATTGAGAGAGCTGCTGCAAAGGTATTCACTCCGGCAAACTTTTATATATTGCAGCAAGAGATATATAAAATAGAAGGCATTGAGGTTATAGATCAGAAGGTGAGATGCAGTTTGTTGTTGCTTGGAAAAAGAGAAAGCATGCAAAGTTTTATGTTGATTATAAACCGGCCAACTCGGATAAATTTGTAGAGTGCAGCTGTCGAAGGATGATCCGGAGGGGACTTCCTTGCAAGCATATTCTCCATGTACTTGATGTGCTGGATTTGGATGAAATACCGGCTTGTTTAGTTCTGCTCCGATTCTCTAAACAAGCTAGGGGTGGCTTGCCAGCGAGGCGCACGAGCGATCTATATGGTTGGGGTTTTCCCGTAGCGGAGGAGCGACAAAGATTTAGGGAGCTGAATGTGTTACAAGCTGAAGCATTGCAAGTTGCATACAAAGATCCAGTGTTATTCGAGCGGACCAAGGCATTTTATGCTGACATTATTTCAAAGAAGATGGAGTATGATAATGTACCCAACCGTCCCACAAACTCGCTGAATACTAATGTTAATGAATTGGGTGATCCTGCTCAAGTTGCTGCTCGAGGTGCGCCTAAGAAACGAAAGCGTAGAGATGATGGAGAAGGACCCGTGACAAAGAATGGAAGGCCATTATCGTATGACGAGCGGGGTAGGGGGATTCGATGTAGCAGATGCAAAAAGGGTGGACACACCAAACGTAGCTTGAAATGTGAGCTGAATCCTAGGTGAGTATTAATTTTTGTTGGCGATCAATTATTTATGCATCCTTCTATATTATAGTTATTTACTTTATCATCTGTTTTTGTGAATTGCAGGCATGTTGCGCATATGTTTGTAGGTCAGGAAGATGAATGACTTATTTTGAAAGGGGGCGTTTTAAAGGATGAACTTCGCACGATATTATGAAGCTTGAGTTGGCATGCCGATATGTAGTCATTAATCATTATGCTATATGAACCTGGAGTTGGAATGGTGACATGGTTTTTTTTAGTTTTCTTTACTAAAGTGTACTTGGTTCAGTTACACAAATCTCAGAGATAGAACATGTAGTACATTTATTACATCAACATAGTGGCATGCTTCACTCCCAACTTGCACAAATCTCTTGTATGGCCTTCATCTTCTTCTGGTTTCTGTCTCTCGACACATGTACACCATGGGGACACCATGGTGCCAAGTCTAAAAAATCAAAACCCATAGCAAACAAGGTTTCACATGACAATGTGGTCAAGTGTGCCAAATCTTGCCCCAATCCATGGTGGTTTGCTCAGTTTTTGGCCATTCCCCCCTCTTTTCGTCCGAAAACCCCTCTCTCGACACATCTACACCATGGGGACACCATGGTGCCAAGTCCAAAAAATCAAAACACATAGCAAACAAGGTTTCACATCACAAGGTGGTCAAGTGTGCCAAATCTTGCCCCAATCCATGGTGGTTTGCTCAGTTTTTGGCCATTCACCCCTCTTTTCCTCCGAAAACCCCTCTCTCGACACATCTACACCATGGGGCAACCATGGTGCCAAGTCCAAAAAATCAAAACCCATAGCAAACAAGGTGTCACATGACAATGTGGTCAAGTGTGCCAAATCTTGCCCCAATCCATGGTGGTTTGCTCAGTTTTTGGCCATACCCCCCTCTTTTCGTCCGAAAACCCCTCTCTCGACACATCTACACCATGGGGACACCATGGTGCCAAGTCCAAAAAATCAAAACACATAGCAAACAAGGTTTCACATCACAAGGTGGTCAAGTGTGCCAAATCTTGCCCCAATCCATGGTGGTTTGCTCAGTTTTTGGCCATTCACCCCTCTTTTCCTCCGAAAACCCCTCTCTCGACACATCTACACCATGGGGCAACCATGGTGCCAAGTCAAAAAATCAAAACACATAGCAAACAAGGTTTCACATCACAAGGTGGTCAAGTGTTCCAAATCTTGCCCCATTCCATGGTGGTTTGGTTATTTTTTGGCCATTCCCCCTCTTTTCGTCCGAAAACCCCTCTCTCGACACATCTACACCATGGGGACACCATGGTGCCAAGTCAAAAAATCAAAACCCATAGCAAACAAGGTGTCACATGACAATGTGGTCAAGTGTGCCAAATCTTGCCCCATTCCATGGTGGTTTGGTTTTTGGCCATTCCCCCTCTTTTCCCGAAAACCCTCTCTCGACACATCTACACCATGGGGACACCATGGTGCCAAGTCCAAAAAATGAAAACCCATAGCAAACAAGGTGTCACATCACAATGTGGTCAAGTGTGCCAAATCTTGCCCCAATCCATGGTGGTTTGCTCAGTTTTTGGCCATTCCCCCCTCTTTTCGTCCGAAAACCCCTCTTTCGACACTTGTCTACCATGGGGCCACCATGGCACCAGCTCCAAAAAATAAAAACCCATAGCAACCAAGGTGTGATATCATAATGTGCACAAGTGTGCCAAATCATGGCCCATTCCAGGGTGGTTTGGTCATTTTTTGGCCATTCCCCCTTTTTTCCTCCGAAAACCCTTGTTTCGACACACCCCTACCATGGGGCCACCATGCCACCACCTCCTAAATTGGATAAACCTTGCCAACCAAGGTGTCACATCAGAAGGTGCACAGATGTGCCAAATCATGGCCCATTCCATGCTGGTTTGCTCATTTTTCTGCCATTCCCCCCTCTTTTCGTCCGAAAACACCTCTTTCGACACATGTCTACCATGGGGCCACCATGCCACCAGCTCCTAAATTGCTAAAACCTTGGCAACCACGGTGTGATGTCACAATGTGCACAAGGGTGCCAAATCATGCCACAATCCATGGTGATTTGCTCAGTTTTTGGCCATTCCGCCCTATATTCGTCCGAAAACCCCACTTTCGACACATCCATACCATGTTAGCAACCACACAATCGAAAAACCCATGGCATGTAATGTTGTCTTTTATTACAAACAATTATATCAATTCTTTTTTTAAATACTTATGATAAAAAGATATTTCCATAATTAATTACTATAAACTTACAAGGTTTCGTGTTTACAGCCCACTCAAGAACATGCCATCAACCCCATGACGGCTACTATCCTATTATAGCTTGCTAAATAATCAATGTGCTGCTTCTATTTTCAACTCACTAAACTACATATATTACAAAATTTCCCAAATCAAACCCAAACAACAGAAGAACATGGTACATTTAACCACAGCATCATCTCAACCAAGATCTCATGGTACTAACCTTCCACGTGCAATGCTTGTGTCAGCTAATGTGGACCCAAGAAATTGGCAAATTTATAACTATCAAAGTTCTTTTCTTAAATACATCATCTAAATTATGATCCCCACCGTCGCAATGAGAAAGAATAAGACATCCTCGAATAAAAAGTTGGATGTTTATTATAATTACGACCTAATGTGCATATGACGGCAACCAACACGGGCTTTTTCTCCTTAAAGTCATCAGGATTTTTCACCTCAAAGTGAGCCATATGACCAGATTCAGCACAATATGCATATGCCTCTACCATGCAACCACCATCATTCCAAAGACATAACTAACCATCAGCACCTAGATCATAATTCATTACACAACATAGTTCGACACACTTTCACAAATTAAGACCATCACTATAATAGATGGTCTGATAGATCAGTTCAACACCACAACAAACATAGTTCAACACAACTGACAGCCATACTTCAAACTAGTTCAAGCAAAAGCAACATAATAACATGAGTCCAGAGCAACTAGGTTTCATCCTCCATAGAAAGCACCAACAACAGTCCTTGATGCTCTGCCCTTATCTGCTTGGAGGTCCCAGAAAAGGCTAGCTCCTCGCAGTGCTGCCTCAGGTTGGCAAGCTTGCCACCCTTAGGCTTCACCGGGTGCCATGGGCAGAAGTACTTGCCCCTCCTCTTGAAAGGGAGCTTCCCAGCCTCCAGCTTCTCCAGGAGCTTGCTCTTGAAGGAACCTATGTTCCTGCTGTCCACCGACTCAGCTGAATCCTGGGAGTCGTACTGGACAACAACAAAGTGTCCAACTTATAAATTGAGATGGAAAGCTACCAGAATGAAATACATAGAAGGGTAGAGAACAAAATTATATAGCTCACCTCCAGGGAGCCATCTGATTCGTCCAAATCCTCGTATGGCCCAGGCACAGGTGGAGCAGGAACAGCTGGAGCAGGCACAGGTGGAGCAGGCACAGGTGGAGCAACAACAGCTGGAGCAGGAGCAGGCACAGGTGGAGCAGCAACAGCTGGAGCAGGCACAGGTGGAGCAGGCACAGGTGGAGCAGCAACATCTGGAGCAGGCACTGGTGGAGCAGCAAGAGCTGGAGCAGGCATAGGTTCTTCCTCCTCCTGGATTGGAGGAGGCACAGGCTCCACCTCCTCCCGCTTCCGCTTCCTGGACCCTTCTCCAGCCTGCATACAAATAAGATTAGTCCCCACAGTTATTATAGCAAATCTATGCTAAGTTAGATTTAACAACACATACCACTATGTATCCATTCATTCTAACAGTTAACCCATGACAAGTGCAAAGATTTGTTTTCTTCAAACAAATTTAATATGCATGCTTCACATACATTGTACATGTTATACCTCTCTGCCAACATTCTCGTAACAAATTACCTTAATTGAAACAATACTTATTGTTCACAAAATCTAGGGTTAGTATTCATGCACCAACTATAAAACATGCTGGATCACATACACTAACTACTATTATGCCGAATTGCACATATAATGCAAATGACCTCATGTCCAAACATACCAATGTGCTATCACATTAAAGTCAAGACCCTGAAAACAAAATAAATTTGCAATGATGCAAATCATTGCAGCATTTCTACTCAGCTATAGTATCCAGAAGCACACTAGCTAACGAATGTCCAATTGCACACTTTCAGCAATACAAGCACATGCAGTGAATCCCTATAAATTTATAAATAGCATTTATCTTCAACATAAAACAATAACTAGCTATTGTGCTTATAAACAATAACAAGCAGTGTGCAAACTTTCAGCAATACAAGCAGATGCAGTGAATCCCTATAAACAATAACAATTGGTTGTTATGATGCTATAATTAGCAAGCATTGTACTGTGAAATACAACAAGTAAGGATAGGATGATCGGAGAATGTCATTAGCTCTTCTACGATCAAGATAATTTGCTATCTCCAACCAACCAGAAGTGAGAAAGAATATGATAAGAACTACCAAAACAAATTTCTACTCTTCAATAATAACTTCACTTTTTGCCGCTCTATGCAAAATCTTATCGGACCAAATCATTACTCACATATTACAACGCACTTAAGCAGTAATGAGATGTAAAAACACAAAAATAATCAATTGCTAATTTTGATGCCATAATTGGCAAGCACCACAGTGTGAAATACTACAACAGATTAGGATGTATTATCAGAGCATGTGATTACCTCTTCTACCATCAACATACCGTGTTATCTCTAACCAACTAGAAGTTCCAAAAACTGCTAATCGAAACCTAAAATAAGGGACAGCGCACTTACCTCCATCTGCATGTCGCCCTTCACCTCGCAGTCGTCGCCGGACGCCGGCGCACCCAACAGATCCGCCACCGCCTTCAAGGCCGCGCCCGATGAAGCTTGCTCCACCAGATCCGCCGACACCATGACGGCGGAGGCAGCTTCAGCGCATGCGACGCTACATGCACCAGCATCGGCCTTCCCTCCCCCTGTAGCAGATTCGTCGGCCTCCACATCCGCCATTGCCGCCACCACCGAGCCGACGGCGACCGACCCGATGACGGAGGTCTCCACGCCGGTGTTCCTCGCACCGGCCGCCGCCTTGCTCGACTCTACAGCACCGCCATCACCTCCAACACCCTCCGGCGACGCATCCCCTTCCACGACCGCCACCTTCTTAAGATCCCCCGCCGCAGCTCCACCACCTTCCATCGCCGCCAGATCTAGTGAATCGCCGACGATCTACTACCGCAGCTACCGGCGGAGTGAGAGGGAGAGGGAGGAGGGTTTTTTGCCGGAGAGATGGGGTTCGCAGAAGTGGGGAATGGGGGGAAATGGAAGCGGCCGAGCGGTTCCAGGGCTTTTATACGCGCCGACGATTCCGCTCCATCGCCACGTATGTCTACACGTCACCGACGCCTCCTCTCCCTTGCCACGTTTGCTCGCCACGTCTTCCCGTATGCGTACAAAATACCGTACAACTGAATCCCGCGCCGCCCGCTATACACAACGCCGAAGGGGTATCGGGTAATCTTGACCGTCCATGTGTTTTTCACCACAACGTCGTTCACCAGGGGGGGACACCGGAGCACAGGCGAATGTCGAGACAGGCCACATGAATGAGTAGTCCATGGGGTGCCCGTTTGGCAGCTTGAGTGGATGTTTCGTCTCACTGACGTAGTGTGATGTAATGCACATCTCGTTTCAAACCAGGTCCAGGTCAAAAAAACGTAATTTGTTTGATAGCCCGGATTGTATTAGTTGGTACCCAAGTGCCAATTGTTTGGTTGGTCGCATGCTTTTTTAAATCTTACCTACATGGCAACATGGTGAACTTACTTCACCCATCACAAACATCAGCCGCGATCATGAAGCTAGACACCACCATGTCACCGCCGTTCACAAGCATCGGCACGTCGGCGATCACAAAGTCAGACACCACCATGGCACCGCCGTTCATGCCGGTTACAAGCATCACAACGTCGCCGACCACAAAGCTGAACACCACCATGACACCTCCGTTCACGCCGGTCACAAGCATCACCATGTCGCCGACCACGAAGCTGAACACAACCATGACACCACCGGCCACGCCGGTCACAAGCATCACCACGTCGCCGACCATGAAGCTGAACACCACCATGACACCGCCGGTCACGCCCGTCGTAAGCATCACCATGTCTCCGACCACGAAGCTGAATACCACCATGACACCGCGGTCACGCCGGTCGCAAGCATAACCACGTCACCGACCATGAAGTTGAACATCACCATGCCTCCAACACCATGAATTATCACCTCTCACTTCTCACCTATGATCACCACGTCACCGTTCATGAAGATGGCAAGTGAGAAGTTGAGCAAAAGTACTCCAAAATATACTCACACATGCGTACGAATTACAGTATACTAGCGAGTCATTTATCTATCCGTCTATGTTCACCGAAACAAAAACCTTTCAACACGAAAGTCATGCGGAATGGTGAGGTGAACCTACTTCTCAAAACAAATTTCAAACAGCTGAGCATGTGCGACGATTTTGGCAAAATTCACTCAAAACTTCATACACGAAATTAATGATATACGACTGACGAAACTCGAAACCGATTGTCGGAATTGATTCATATCATCGACACACATATTTTTCATGTACAACTTATTTTGATTCGGAGTATGGTTGTGTTGATTTCAAATGATGGTGTGTAGAGTAGTTTAAGGGAGAGTGAACATAACTGAATCCACATAGGTTGCATTCATCGAGGGGAAAAGTAAAGACAACGGAACAGATCCGGTAGAAACGGCCATTTTGGGCGTTCCTCTGGAGCCTGGCACAAGGGTGCTTTAAAACCTGTTTTGTGCAACGACGTGGAGAAACCCAGCCAACCAAACAACCCATTTCGTTTCCCAGCCTATGTGGGCGGATGCTAGGGCTGATATTTTGCCCGAAACCGGTTGTCCTTCCGGCCGTCCGATGGACATCCAACGTCGATAACAAATGCAATGCATTTTTGCAGTTTGACCCCCTTGGTTCTTGCAAAATGAACCCACAGTCCTAAGTTTTGCCACTTAAACCAAAGACTATATAACTTTGGCCGTGTCCTTCTAGATATTTACAACAAATATGCCACCGTGCTGATTTATCCTAGGCAGAGAGTATTACAACAAAAAAAGTCATCCATGTATAAAAAATATTTTTTCACAACAAAACGTCTGATTAATTGTATAAAGTAATTTTTACAATAAAGTGGTTAAACCAATAACTTTTTTCTGCAGATCGATTTACAACAAAAGTCGCAAAAATTATCCATAAAAACCATGGACTATTACAACAAAAATCTATACATTTGCAAAAAAATATGCAAAAGTGGTTAAGAAATAATTAATTTGCTACAAATTCAATTACAGCAAAAATCATCATGTATTTTTACAAAAGTTGCACATGATTACAACAAAAATTCATATGTTTGCAAACAATCAAAAGTGATCACGCACTAATTAATTCACTACAGATTGAATTACAACAAAAATCGTCAACTATTTGTTTACGAATGTCGCAAACGATTACGACAACAAAAATTGATGCACAAAGAAGCGAGTCTTTAGTTGGTCTTTGGGTCGACCGCCGTGATAGAAAAATGTCCGGCATCCAATATAGGTCGTGATGAAAAAAAAAACCTTGAGTTATAGCCTAACGAGCCTTTAAACCTAGCTGGATCATGAGATGACGGAGAGAGCTCGCACGATTCCTCGCTCGTATGACCGATTGCTCGCCAGTGATTTGTCAGCTGATCGTAAGCATTTTCTTGTTACAACTGAACGCACGCAACATTGAAATAATCGCCAGACCATGTCTCCCCGATTAGCCATGGTCGGCCATACTGCAAACGCATGCATGCACGAACGCAACGAGAAGCTAGCTAGCTATGCTGGGCGCGCGTGTGTATGCACGAAGCTTTGTAGCAGAGCGCGCGTGCATAGGCACGTGCATATGGACCAACCTAAGCCTAGCTACTACGACGCGGAGAGAAGCTAGCAGGTGGGTGCGCGCGCGTGCACGACCGAATTTTGCCCCGCATCAGTCGGCCGGCCGCAAGCATTTTCTAAAAAAAAAGGTCCGCAGGCAACAAATAGGTCTGAGGTTCTGCGAGATGTGCAGCCCTGTCGGGAGAGAGTCCCATGACCGCGGAGAAAGGGTTTCTCGGCCATGGTGGTCCATCGCTTGATGTAGTTGGTCAGGGGTGGCCAAACGGCCATCAATGTTAATGGAGAGGTGGGACCTTTCTTCCGGAACGCTCGGGGTGTGCGTCAGGGCGACCCACTATCCTCGATCCTCTTTGATTTCCTTGTTGATGCGTTAGCAGCCATGCTGGCTAGAGCGAACGCGGCAGGTCACATCAAAGGGGTGGTGTCGCATCTGATCCCCGGGGGGGTCACCCACCTGCAGTACGCCGATGATACGATGATTCTGATCGAGCCTACGGACCTAGGAATTGCCAACCTCAAATTCCTCCTCTTATGCTTCGAGAACATGTCGGGTCCGAAGATTAACTTTGACAAGAGCGAGGTACTGGTGACAGGGGTCCCAGATGAGGAGAAACGTAGGCTGGCTAACCTTCTGAACTGCAAGCTGGGATCTTACCCTTTGCGGTATCTTGGGCTCCCGGTGAGCGGTGGTCCGCTTAGGGTGGCGGACTGGGAGTTCCTCCCGGAAAAGGTGGGACATCGGGTTGATCCCTGGCAGGGCCTCTTTCTGGCCTCTGCGGGGAGGTTGGAGCTCACTAACTCCTGTCTCTTGAGCCTACCGATGTTCGCTATGGGGGTCTATCTCTTGCATGACTCGACCCATTATGCGATGGATAGGTCTCGGTCCCGATTCTTCTGGGAAGGAGTCGGGAACTCTAGGAAGTACCACATGGTCGATTGGGCGACGGTGTGTAAACCTAGGGAGGTGGGGGGTTTGGGGATCCTCAACACCAAACTCATGAACATTGCGCTGATGCTCCGGTGGATCTGGAAGATCTACCAGAACGAGGAGGGCCTGTGGGCGGACCTTCTTCGGGCCAAATATCTTGGCACCCATGACTTCTTCTCCAAGGAGGTGTCGGTGAGGGGATCACAATTCTGGAATGCCATCCAGAAAATTAAATGGCACTTCAAGCTTGGGGCGAAGCATTCGGTTCACAATGGGAAGTGGACCTATTTTTGGAAAGACTGGTGGGTGGGGCCGGGGCCCCTCCGCGCCCGGTTTCCGCGCCTGTTTAGCTGCTGCACCCACCCAGATGTTACGGTGCACGCGACCAAGGTGTTAGAGGGGACTCCTGGCGAATGGCGCATCCACTTCCGTCGCCAGTTTAGTCTTGCGGAGGCCGTGGAATGGGACAATCTGTGCAGAGAAGTACAGGCGTTGCCGGTGGACGAGCAGAATGACAAGGTGTCCTAGGCACTCGAGAACTCTGGGAGCTTCTCGACCAGGTCCGTGTACCATGGCCTCTTGCAAGGGGCAGCTGTCACACATTTCAAGGAGGTCTGGCGGACTAGGGTTCCCCCTAAGATCAAGATTTTCATGTGGCAGTTGATCAGAGGGAAGCTCCCGTCTTGCGAGCAGGTGGCCAAGAGGATGGGTCCCTCCGATGGCCGCTGTGCGTTGTGTGGAGATATTGAGGACTGTAATCATATTTTTTTCACCTGCCACATGGCGAGATTCATGTGGGCTGGAGTTAGGGAACTCCTTCATTGCGATTGGAACCCGGCAGGGGCTGGGGACTTCATCGCGCTAGCACAGGGTCTGGCAGGCCCCCTTCGTAGACTAGTTTGGTTCACCTTTGCGACCCTTAGCTGGTCGCTCTGGAATATTAGGAATAAACTAACTATCGAAGGGAAGTTGATCGGTAACCCGGCTGACGCTTTCTATCATATGCTTATCCACATGCAGTCATGGAGGGTTCTGGTCAGACGGAGGGACAGGGAGCTGCTGGACGTGGCGCAGGACGAGCTCAGGAGACTACATGCGAGGACTAGAGCTGCAGTTTAGTCACCATTCGACCCGTTTCAGGGCTTTGTATCGTATCTGTTGTTCTAGGATCGTCTCTTGTGGTGTTGGCTAGGGGCTATGCTCTCCTGATCTCGGACTAGGCCGTGGTTGTGTGGTTACATGTTGCGTTCTTGTATCCTGACTTTGTATGGTGTTGGTAGCTTTATATATAAAGCTGGGCCAAGAGGCCTTCTATTTAAAAAAAGAGTCCCATGACCGGGACCGGTATGTGCACATTAACAAACAGGATTCATGAATGGCGACGAGAGAGCAACAGGAGAGAGACATGGAGGCATTGAACGCCAAGGTGTCGAGATGAGATTTTATGTTTTCTTTCTTCCCAAAATCTTTCCTTTCTTTTGATTTTCTCATTCCTATCGAGTTCACGCCAAGTGCAGTACAATACCACAGTAAACGGGAAGAGAACAGGGGCCAATCACATCATGCACCAGAAGCCCCAGATCCTGTTTCTTCCAATCAAGTAAACTTTGTAGGCTGGCACGTCGAGACACAACAGCTGGTTGTCCACTGTTCGTTACGGATCGGAAACCCTATGTCAGTTTTCTGGAAGAAGATCCCACAGTTTACTCTTCCAAGAAAATCAAATGTGAAAATACTTTCCCTCATGCCTCTCATCCTTATGCAAACATACATAACCGAGGACAACGAAAATATCACATGATCGTGATCTCCATTCTCTAGTTGCGATCATTGACCTTTTGTTTTGTTTCTCTTGTGTATTCCTTTTCTTATGGGGCTTCAATTCGTGTTTGGACCCTTTATATATATAGCAAAGATAGGAGGTTAAAGTAAAAAAAAAGGTGTACTGTTGTATTGATTGTTATCAAAACGTAGTTGGTACTGCGTGATATTATTGCTTAGCTATGAGTTAACTACTACTTATAACAAATACTATGATGACAAATCCAATGGTATATTTTTTGTGTCATATAAATCATCTTACTTAAGTTTATGATTAAGTTTTACTTAAAAATCAAGAGCTTATAAACCTACTAAGTTAGGTGTCAAAATATCATTTTATTGGGCCGATGCATAGTTCAAGATAAAAGTTTGATCATAAATTTGGTTAAAAAAAAACTAAAGTATATTTCAAAACATTTTACCATTAAAAACTCATATAATTGAGAAAAAGGAGACCCATGCCATGATTTTAATTTTTTTTTCTATTTAGTAGTCTAAGTTTCTCGACATGGATAATCAATTCTCGGTCATTGTGGTCGGACTCAGTTATGGATTTATGACCACATTATCCATAGGTTCCTCTTAGATCTTCTTTCTCCAATCTTGGATTAGGGAAGAAAGATTTTGTTGACTAAATTTATGGTTAAACTTTTTTACTTGAACTACATATCGGGATAATAAACCGATATGTAGGGAGAACTTGCATTGATGGTAATCAAAACGTAGTAGGTCATATATCCTATGATTTCTTAGACATGAATTACTGTGAAGATTATAAACATGAAGTTATGTACTCCCTCCGTCCCATGAAATTTGTGATACATCCAAATTTGGATAAAGACAAGTTTTATAAGACGGACGGAGCACATGGCTTGAAAATGCTTTGTTCACGTGTACATTTATAATGCTAGTAGCTTATAGAGCCATGGGCTTTTTAAAATAAAAATAAACAAGCATACACCATGAAAATCATAAAACGTGCCCTTGACACCCCTATCCATCTAATGCACACCACTTGGTCCTTTTTTTTTACGCTGGAAATAGAACTTCTATTAACCAGAAAGAACAGCAACATCGCTGTCTACAAGAACTTGGGCAAAGGCTGGAGCATATCCCGGCCATACAGCTTGGGGATCATACACCAGCTTTGCCCCATGCATCGCCAAAACGTTTGCAACTTCATTACAAGCCCTTGGGCTAAAAGAGAACGAAACACTTTTAAATTTAGCTAAAGAAAGAGCTCTAATCTCCTTAAACAGGATCCCATTAATTGAGAGGTCCAGATCAGCTATAGTGGCAGCCTTGACAAGCATAGCAGCATCAGCTTCCACCTCCACTTCCTCAATCCCCCAATCAGACAGCAACTCAATGGCCTTCAAACAAGCAACGGCTTCAGTATGAAGGGCATCATTTGCCTTCTCAATCTTTCCCGCAGCCGAGCCCAGCACTTGCCCTCTATGATCACGCAGCACAAAACCCCAGCCGCCCGTTCTAGACGAAGCAAAGAAGCTCCCGTCAATGTTAACTTTTAGTCGATTAGCATCGGGAGGCTTCCATCTTTTCTTTGTTTGTGCTTGTACTTTTGGACTAGGCACACAGAACTGGCCATAGTCCTGGGCACATCTCTTCACCTGGATAACAACCCCATCACAGTTTAGCTTGGCGTTTTCAGCATTGATTTTATTGCGATGCTTCCACCATTCCCACAGCACAGCAACGCAAAAAAATCTGCTTACTCTGATCCAGCTTGAAAATGTAGTTGAGCATCCCTTTTGGGCCATCGCCCAGCAGCATAGCCTGCCGATTTTCTTCCAATCCCAACCTTCTCCAGACCTGCTTCACACCTTTGCATTTAAGGAACAAATGAGAACCATCCTCATTAAGCCTACCACAGACCAAACATAGGGGATCTATGTCAATACCTTTTCTGGCAATGTTGCATCGATGAGGGATGCTGTCATGGCCAATACGCCACAAGAACTGCTGGACATTTGGGGGGCAAGGACATCTCCAGATATCGTTCCAGCAGAAGGACGCTACATCAGGCAGGACCTGGGTCCCCGAAGAGCACCCCTTCTTCTCAATCAAGGATCTATGGAGCCAATATGCAGATTTCACCGAAAACAGCCCCTTCTGGTCAAGTCGCCAAGCCCAACAGTCATCCAGGTTGCCTCTGATTGGCATTTTTAGGACATGGACATCATCAACATTCCAGAGACAATCCCGCACCAACTCCTCATCCCAGTCCCTTGAGACTGGATTAATAAGATCCGCCACTTGGTCAATCAGATTGTTGTTTTTTGGAGAGATCACATAGGGGCTACCTTCTCTTGCAACCCATGGATCTTGCCAAACGATGATGGACGCCCCATTACCAACCCTCATGATCAGCCCTTCTTTCAATAGCTCAATCCCTTTGAGTATACTACGCCACGTATAAGACATACCAGCCTTAGGAGTGGCCTGCAGAACATTGGACTCTGGAAAATATTTTGCTTTCAAAACCCTTGCACATAGGGAGGAGGGGTTCGTGAGGAGCCTCCACGCCTGCTTTGCCAACATGGCAATATTAAAAGAGTGCAAATCCTTATATCCCAGACCACCAATCTTCTTGGAGCAAGCCAATTTCTCCCAACTCAGCCAATGAACCTTATTTGTGTCCTCCTGTTGAGCCCACCAGAATCTACACACCATCGAACTCATTTGGTCACATAGTTCCTTTGTAATGTCAAAACAGGACATGGCAAACAAAGGAATGGCCTGACAACAGGCCTTGATTAAGATTTCTTTCCCCATCTTTGATAGCCACTTCTCCATCCAACCCATAATCTTGCTCCAGAGCCTATCCTTTAGATAGTTGAAGATTTTTGTTTTGGATTTGCCCACATGAACAGGCAGGCCCAAATACTTCTCATTGGGAGCTTCCGTGGCAATACCAAGAGCATCCATCATCTTCCGTTTGTCCCTTTCTTTGGTGTTCTTGCTAAAATAGATAGATGATTTATCAATGTTTACTGTTTGTCCCGAGCAATTCTCATAAAGCTCCAGGATGTCACACAGGTTCTGAGCGCTCTCCTCGGTGACCTTAAGCAAGATGAGGGAATCGTCCGCGAATAACAGGTGATTGAAGCTCGGTGCGGTTTCTGCCACTTGTACCCAAGCTAGCCGACCATCTTCATCCGCAGCATTCAGGAGGCACGAGAAGGCCTCCCCACAAATCAAGAACAAGTAAGGCGAGATTGGGTCTCCCTGGCGAAGGCCCCTTTCCGGGATCACCTCCTCCGTCAGACCGCCATTGATCTTAAATTTGTATTTCACCGTGGAACAACATTTCATAATCAGTGCCGTCCATCTATCATCAAAACCCAGCTTCTTCATCATCTGTTCCAGGAAGCTCCACTCGACCCTATCATAAGCCTTGCTCATGTCCAGTTTTAAAGCCGCAAACCCCACCGAACCCGACCTTTTATTATGAATGTGGTGGGTAACCTCATATGCCAGCAAGATATTATCAGAGAGGAGCCTTCCAGGGACAAAAGCACTCTGATTTGGGGCAATC
Source organism: Lolium multiflorum (assembly GCA_030979885.1). Classification (NCBI taxonomy): domain Eukaryota; kingdom Viridiplantae; phylum Streptophyta; class Magnoliopsida; order Poales; family Poaceae; genus Lolium; species Lolium multiflorum. The sequence goes on along the minus strand of CM061750.1, from coordinate 101,227,217 downwards.
AGATCATTCAGAATTTCCTTGAGCCTATTGGCGAGCACTTTTGAGATCAGCTTGTACACCACATTACATAAGCTAATGGGCCTCAGATCTTTCATCGCCTCCGGGTTTGTCACCTTTGGGATTAGTGCCACCCACGTGTCATTCCAATTATCTGGGATCGGCCCCCCATTCAGCACAGCAAGCACCTCTTTGATTACATGAGGTCCCACAATTTCCCAATGTTTTTTGTAGAAGATAGATGGCATACCATCCGGCCCCGGGGCTTTCAGGTCCCCAATGCAGTCCAATGCTCTAATCACTTCTTCCTCTTGGAACTCTCGCAGCAGAAACTCATTCATCTATGTTGTGACCTTTGAGTTAACTTTTTCAAGAAGTTCCTGCACACAATCCCCCATGTGGGAGGCAAACAGAGTTTTGAAATAATCAGTGATCACCGTCGCCATCTCCTCCTCACCCTCCACCACTTCACCATTCTCTTTTTTTAGCTTTTTGATACGGTTATGTTTGCGTCTGCCCGAAGCGTAGCTATGGAAATATTTGGAGTTTCTGTCCCCCTTTGACAGCCAGTTGACATGTGCTCTTTGTTTCCAGAACAGGTCCTTCTGCGTTTCCAGTTTCTCCAGCTGAGCACGCAGCTCATGCTCCCTATCCACCACCTGTTCAGAGATATTTTGTCTTCTACACCTCTCCAGCTCTTTCTTTGTACTAGCAATTCTCTTCTCCAAGTTTCCCAAAGAACTAAGTTTCCAGTCTTTTAAGTCTACAGCCACTCCCCTGATTGCATCAGACACATGGCCTCCTCTCCCATCCAATTCTCTTCCCCAAGCATTACGAACCACTTCTCTACAGCTCTCTTCTTCCAGCCAAGCTGCTTCAAAACGGAAGGGCCTCGGGCCGCCCCTTCTCTCGCCCAGATTCCTGTCTTCTTCAAACTCCAAAATGATCGGACGATGATCCGAATGCCTATGGTCGTCATTAATCACTCTAGCACCAGGAAATCTGGCACACCAAGTCTCACTCGCAACTGCACGATCCAGTCTTTCCTTTATAAACTTTGACGCATCATGGCTGTTATTCCTCCAGGTGAAAGCATCACCTTCAAAAACCAAATCGTGGAGCTCACAATGCTCCAACGCCTCCCTGAACTTGTCCATGCATCCCTGGGGCTGAGCCGCCCCACCTTCCTTCTCCCAACCCATCAGGATTTCATTGAAATCCCCCCCCCCCCCACATACCCAAGGCAGGTCATAGTGGGGTTTGATTGTTCTCATTAGTTTCCACATGGCCTCTCTGGCCTCAGCTTTCGGTTCTCCGTAGATTCCCGTCAACCGCCACTTGAAGCCATCAACCTCTGTAATCTCCGCGTCAATGTGAAATCTGGATTTCATTCCAGCCTTCAGGTTTACCGAGCTGCGCCAGAATAGCGCCAAGCCCCCACTTTGGCCATCACTGTCCTTCCACACCATGTTTGTTAAACCCAGCTTCCATTTCAGCCATTCCAACCTTTTCCCCTTCATCTTTGTTTCCGAGATGAAGAGAACATCAGGGTCCACCTTGTTCTGGAGATCCAGAACACCTCGAATAGCCGGGCCATTCCCCATCCCCCGACATTCCAGAACACAATCCTCATAACTGCACGCAGGGCTGTTCCGACAGCCCCGCCAAACTTGAGTTTTGTGGCACTATGGTTCCTTTCACCCGTTTCTCCTTTGATTGATCTTCTTCTGTCTCCATCGGCTCCAACTCCCTCTTCTTTCCCACTTTGACAGCAACCCCATTCTTCAGTTCGCTCTCTTTGTTTCCCCGAGATTGCAATCTCCTCTTCTTCTGATAAGTATTCTTGATCCCAGTCGCCAATTGTCTTGTCTTTGCACCATTGCCCTTGGCACCGCCACCCTTTGGTCCCCCGTCAATGTTGATTATCTGCTGGAGACTAGGCACCAGATTACTCCCAGGCCCTGCCGGCTCCGTCACCACCCCTGCCATACTACAGCTCTCTGTTTTTGATTCAGCTGACACAATCGCATTGCTCTTCCCCTTTACTTCTTGCAAAGCAATCTCATCAAACTCCAGTTTTTTTGTGTCTCTGAGCACTCCTTATTCTTCACACATTTCATGGGACTAGTGACTTCTGGATCTCTTTCAATGGGTTTTGGTCCGTTGCCTCCCTCTGAATTGGACCCATGGCGCCATGACTTGCTATCACTTCCAGAACCCCCACTTCTACTCCCAAACCCAAAGCCTCTGTTATTTTTTTGCTGCCTATTCTCTTCCCAGCCCCTCCAATCACCAAAGTTTTGCTTGTTTGTGGCTGCTGCACGCATCCATCTCCCAAACTGCTGCGCTTCCCCCCTTCCCAGCTTGGTCGCACAGCTACTATCATCGTGCCCAATGAGACCGCAGGTGTAGCAGAACACAGGCAGAAATTCATATTCGAACGGGCACCACTTCTCCCTCTTGTCAGCTCCCACCTACACCATCATCCCACGCAGTAGTGGATTCGTGATGTTCAGCTTCACTTTGACCCGCAGGTACTCCCCCACTGCCATCCCATCTTCTCCCACATCAACGTCCAGAAAATCCCCCGCCGCATCGCCCACAGCCTCCCCCGTCTCTCTGTTCATTCTTCCCAGCGGGAGCTTCAACACATGGATCCAGACCGGAATAAGCTCGAACTGGTAATCGTCTCTTGATTTGTCAGGGTCGAAATCCTCCACCACCACGAGATCATTATGATGCATCCATGGCCCATTTTCCAGGGCCTTCCTCTTTCCCGACGCTTGAGAAAAAGTAAAGAGGAAAATGTTCTCACCCAGAGCCTTGATTTGCAGCCCTTTCAGTGGGCACCAGATCTTGCCCAGCGTCGCCTTCAATCCGTCAACACTCGCCGGCTTCTCCGAGAAAACCTTGCCCAGCGCCTTCGCCTCCACATCCGGCACCGGGTCCCCAGCCACACCTAGCTTGACGCCCCTCCGTTCCGCCTCCGAAAGCTTGAGGTTTCGCAACAGCCCCTCCACACGCTCCATCGCCATCCCCGCCGCCGTCACACGCCGCCGCCCCACCGGAAATCGAGGGGAAACTAGCTCACAGTGTCTTACAATCGCGAGCGCTAGCGAACTCGCGAAGGGCCTTTTGGGTGGGCTGGAGAGGGGAAAGGGAGGGGGGCACGAGCACCAGCCTCCGCCCGAAGTAGGAGGGAGGCACAGCCGCCGCGGAAAACGCAGGGAGCTAGGGCACGAGCAGGGGGAGGAGCAGGTCGCCGGGAATCGCCCCCAAAACGCCGATCCACAAAACACGGGACCCGTCACCTAAGGACGGACATATCACTTGCTCATCGTGCGTAATGTTCGGGGGAGCAAGTTGGACAGACCACACCACTTGGTCCTTGGGATGCAGGTAACTAGGAGAACCTCTAAGAGATGATGTATAATATGTCACCAAAAATAAGTGATGTAAAAAATTATTCATAAAAAGGGTTTTAAATTACCTGTGCAGTCCCTACTTTCCAGATGATGTATTTTACCACACTAGGTGCTCAACAATTGCATACATATATGCAACAAACACTATGAAACTCAACTAAAATGAATCTAAAGAAATTGAAAACAAATAGTACTTAATTATTACATCACAATACATATAGTTCATCAAATGGTTCATCGAGTAGCAAACGAATCAGCACACAAACAACCTAGAGTTTATCACATCTAACAACATGAAATAGAGATAAATCTAGCAGTTTTATTCGCCATTTTAGATTCCACAACTCCTTGATTAGATCCTTCTGAAGATTTTTGTGTCCATCTGAATGTTGGATTTCATGCATGGTACGCCTTGACAAAGCGCTGCACTCAACCTCTACCTCTATGTGGCCGCACCGGTTGACCTATTAATTCATAGACACCATACACCTCATTTTTTGCCAAGGTCATTCTCAATGATCATGTTATGCATGATCATGCAAGCATTCAAGCTGTACCAAATGATTTCTTGATCCTAAAACCTCGCTAGTCATCTCACAGTAGCAAATTGGGCTTGCAGAATCTCAAATGCTTGCTCCACATCTTTCCTAGCCATTGCTTGAGCTTTATAGAATTGGAGTTTTTTCTTACCTTGGGGTACCTGGAAGTTGCTTCATGAATGTTGACCTCTTCGGATAGGTGCCATCTGTAAGGTAGCATCCCATGTTATACGTACATCCATTTGAAACGAAACATCACAGGTGCATATTCAACATTGGCAAGCTTTACAAAATGATGTGGTTGTTGCAGAAGATTAATCTCATTGCACAAACTAGGTATCCCCAAAAAAGCCTGCCATGTCCATGTCTCCTTACCAGCGACGACCACAAGAATGATGGTGGTATCCTTCTCATGTCCTCGGAAATTTCCATGCCATGTTGCAAGATCGTTCTTCCACCTCAAATGCATGCAATATATGGAGCTGAGCATACCTGGGAACCCAGATGTTGCGTTTTCTTCCAACAGCTGAGCCGTGTCTTGAGCAATGGTTGCTCTCGAGATATCAGACCCGAACACCTCAACTATATCCATTTCAAAGAGCTTGACACACTTGATGCTTTGGCTCACACTCATATCCATGTGATCATCAATAAGATCATTCAGAATACCATATGCTATCATGCGCAATGCGGTTGTCACCTTCTGGAAGGTGTTGTGCCCAAGGTCTCTGCACAGTTCCTCCGCTTCTTGAATGACTGATCGTGCAGCTTGAAACACTCTGCAATGTTCGTAAAAAATAGAGAGGCATCCTAAACCGGGGGCAAAAATAGATGTAGGAAAACAACGGATTGTCTGTGATGTAGGGAAACAACTTGATGATCTATATGTGGTTTTATGTTTTCTTTTACTTAGAGCATCTATAAAAAGGTTATGTATATATGGGATCAGGAAAAAAATTAGTGCACCAAAATGTTAGTTTAGGCCACCAGAAATTTCCATGCCGTAACACATGATGTAAAATATGGCACCCAACATGAGATCCAACAGTGGGGATTTTTTTTTACCAACATTCGGCTAAGCACGACTAGAGAATTTTTTAGGGCAAATGTTTTGGTGTCTTGTATTTGCATCACTTGGGAGCAAAATATATGGAAAGAAGTAAAAAAATCTCCATCACTAAATAGAGAGGTATATTCTGAACAGTGTTTTGGTTTCTCGTGCCCTACAAAAATTAGTTTTACATCTTCGACATTTTATTGCGCTTTTCCTAATGTGTACATGTCCGGCAAATGGAGGACCTTCTTTGCAAAGAGTCCATCCCAAACAAGCCTTTCATGTGTGATGATGTGATTGCTCATTGGAGACAAGTCGATGAGCACCAAACATCCGGTACAAGTGATCCAGTAGAAACATTGAGCAAATAGCATCTACTTTCGCACCGAGAGTATCAATTATTTTTTGCCTCATACCTCGTATTTTTATGGAAACATAGACCCGTAAAACTAAAATATGCCATGAAATGTAACATCAGACCGTAACTACAAGTTCTAGTATCAGACATCAAGACAAGCAAACATATAGTTCGTTGTGATTTTGGGCTCAGAAAGCTAATGTCTGTGAGAAAGAATTTATCGACCATGAAAAACACTAAAATGCCAAAATGAACAGGTCCGGTTAAATTCCACTTAGGTTAAAAAAGAATGACCCCAACCAAGTACACATTGTCGTTTAATCTTCGTAATGCGGTGAATCCATAAAGTATTTTCCTGGATCCTGTCATCCTTTGGTAAACATAAATAAATTAAGTCAATGAAAATCTCATGGACGCATTCTCATTTTATCTTAATGGAATCATTTCCCTTTATGCATATGCGTTTCTCTTTTGTATTATTTTCCTTCCGTGCTTCATGCTTGGACGATTTACATAAGAAAGATGAAAAACAAAGGTGCAAAAAAGTGGAAATTAGGAGTAATGTTGTATTGATGGTACTATTGAGCAGGTGATGGGTCATAGAGATCACTAGGAGGTACTACATTTAACAAGAAAAACCAAGAGGAGTAGCTACGTTCTTGAATTCTTCGTTCATATTATTAGGTGCTAGTACATGATAGTCAAACTGGAAGTAAATACACAAACACCATAAAAACCAAGAATGTGTTGCGATGTCTACCTATCCAGGCTGTTTTCTGTTGCCTTAAATTTTTGTTGACTGACATAAATTAAAACAACAATAGACCCAGCACACAAAATGGGCATCACTTGGTCTTGGTGATTTAGTCAACCGACTTTGATTACGAGACTAGGAGGGTATGCGAACTGAAGAGAGGTGTAGAGCCATTGCAAGTCGATGTGTGTACAACTCCCTAGTCTCACGATGTCATTTTCTTTTTTAGTTTACTTCTTGTGCCTATTTTTGTGTTCAGAAAATCTAACCGCAACTGCCCATAGGCTTCATATGCATGCGGCAGACATATTTTGGCGTGATTTCTCTTATAGAGAGATGTAGGGAATCATCCAAGTCAGCTTTCTATTATTGCATTAATTGCTAAATCCAAAATTTCAAAATGATTTATCTCTAAACCGCTAATCCAAATGTCGATCCGGTTTCACTGCCGAGTTCATCTCGATAGGGGCTTTAAAACTAGATCTCATGTTGTTATGTTTCGAGAAAATATTTTTTGCTGCGTTAGTTACCAGATTATGAGCAAAAAATTACCAATAATAAATGTGCATAGTCATAGGTGGTGTTGTACATGTTTTAATACATCAAAATGACTTGCGCAATTTAGAGGGTGAGCCTGGAATTGTGTCCAACAACTAATAGATGATATCACTCGATAAAATGTAGTAGCATGCACATCACATCGATGTAGAATAGCATATATTACATCCGTTTTAAGGAATAAGACGCACACAAGACAAACTTTGACCATAAAAAATGTAATACCACCTCTGATCTAAATTAGTTGTTGCATGTTCATTGAATCTAGACATAGAGGTAACGTTTTATATTTTTTACCTAAATCTGGGATAATTTATTTTGATCAGAGGGAGTATACAACATGCAACAAAGATTAGACGTCTCGTATAATGGAGAAAATGTTATCATTCTAACTAATAGATCAACTATTAGCTAAGAGAAAACAATCCTTTTCTAAATTTTGTTTCTATCTTCTCAACTCAGCAATTATCCTATCTGATATTTCATAGTAGTATTTATATATAATCATTGTACATGACCTAACATCTATTAATGCCCATTCATATATAATCATGTTATGCATGATCATGCAAGCATTCAAGCTGTACCAAATGATTTCTTGATCCTAAAACCTCGCTAGTCATCTCACAGTAGCAAATTGGGCTTGCGGAATCTCAAATGCTTGCTCCACATCTTTCCTAGCCATTGCTTGAGCTTTATAGAATTGGAGTTTTTTCTTACCTTGGGGGACCTGGAAGTTGCTTCATGAATGTTGACCTCTTCGGATAGGTGCCATCCGTAAGGTAGCATCCCATGTTATACGTACATCCATTTGAAAAGAAACATCACAGGTGCATATTCAACATTGGCAAGCTTTACAAAATGATGTGGTTGTTGCAGAAGATTAATCTCATTGCACAAACTAGGTATCCCCAAAAAAGCCTGCCATGTCCATGTCTCCTTACCAGCGACGACCACAAGAATGATGGTGGTATCCTTCTCATGTCCTCGGAAATTTCCATGCCATGTTGCAAGATAGTTCTTCCACCTCAAATGCATGCAATATATGGAGCTGAGCATACCTGGGAACCCAGATGTTGCGTTTTCTTCCAACAGCTGAGCCGTGTCTTGAGCAATGGTTGCTCTCGAGATATCAGACCCGAACACCTCAACTATATCCATTTCAAAGAGCTTGACACACTTGATGCTTTGGCTCACACTCATATCCATGTGATCATCAATAAGATCATTCAGAATACCATATGCTATCATGCGCAATGCGGTTGTCACCTTCTGGAAGGTGTTGTGCCCAAGGTCTCTGCACAGTTCCTCCGCTTCTTGAATGACTGATCGTGCAGCTTGAAACACTCTGCAATGTTCGTAAAAAATAGAGAGGCATCCTAAACCGGGGGCAAAAATAGATGTAGGAAAACAACGGATTGTCTGTGATGTAGGGAAACAACTTGATGATCTATATGTGGTTTTATGTTTTCTTTTACTTAGAGCATCTATAAAAAGGTTATGTATATATGGGATCAGGAAAAAAATTAGTGCACCAAAATGTTAGTTTAGGCCACCAGAAATTTCCATGCCGTAACACATGATGTAAAATATGGCACCCAACATGAGATCCAACAGTGGGGATTTTTTTTTACCAACATTCGGCTAAGCACGACTAGAGAATTTTTTAGGGCAAATGTTTTGGTGTCTTGTATTTGCATCACTTGGGAGCAAAATATATGGAAAGAAGTAAAAAAATCTCCATCACTAAATAGAGAGGTATATTCTGAACAGTGTTTTGGTTTCTCGTGCCCTACAAAAATTAGTTTTACATCTTCGACATTTTATTGCGCTTTTCCTAATGTGTACATGTCCGGCAAATGGAGGACCTTCTTTGCAAAGAGTCCATCCCAAACAAGCCTTTCATGTGTGATGATGTGATTGCTCATTGGAGACAAGTCGATGAGCACCAAACATCCGGTACAAGTGATCCAGTAGAAACATTGAGCAAATAGCATCTACTTTCGCACCGAGAGTATCAATTATTTTTTGCCTCATACCTCGTATTTTTATGGAAACATAGACCCGTAAAACTAAAATATGCCATGAAATGTAACATCAGACCGTAACTACAAGTTCTAGTATCAGACATCAAGACAAGCAAACATATAGTTCGTTGTGATTTTGGGCTCAGAAAGCTAATGTCTGTGAGAAAGAATTTATCGACCATGAAAAACACTAAAATGCCAAAATGAACAGGTCCGGTTAAATTCCACTTAGGTTAAAAAAGAATGACCCCAACCAAGTACACATTGTCGTTTAATCTTCGTAATGCGGTGAATCCATACAGTATTTTCCTGGATCCTGTCATCCTTTGGTAAACATAAATAAATTAAGTCAATGAAAATCTCATGGAGGCATTCTCATTTTATCTTAATGGAATCATTTCCCTTTATGCATATGCGTTTCTCTTTTGTATTATTTTCCTTCCGTGCTTCATGCTTGGACGATTTACATAAGAAAGATGAAAAACAAAGGTGCAAAAAAGTGGAAATTAGGAGTAATGTTGTATTGATGGTACTATTGAGCAGGTGATGGGTCATAGAGATCACTAGGAGGTACTACATTTAACAAGAAAAACCAAGAGGAGTAGCTACGTTCTTGAATTCTTCGTTCATATTATTAGGTGCTAGTACATGATAGTCAAACTGGAAGTAAATACACAAACACCATAAAAACCAAGAATGTGTTGCGATGTCTACCTATCCAGGCTGTTTTCTGTTGCCTTAAATTTTTGTTGACTGACATAAATTAAAACAACAATAGACCCAGCACACAAAATGGGCATCACTTGGTCTTGGTGATTTAGTCAACCGACTTTGATTACGAGACTAGGAGGGTATGCGAACTGAAGAGAGGTGTAGAGCCATTGCAAGTCGATGTGTGTACAACTCCCTAGTCTCACGATGTCATTTTCTTTTTTAGTTTACTTCTTGTGCCTATTTTTGTGTTCAGAAAATCTAACCGCAACCGCCCATAGGCTTCATATGCATGCGGCAGACATATTTTGGCGTGATTTCTCTTATAGAGAGATGTAGGGAATCATCCAAGTCAGCTTTCTATTATTGCATTAATTGCTAAATCCAAAATTTCAAAATGATTTATCTCTAAACCGCTAATCCAAATGTCGATCCGGTTTCACTGCCGAGTTCATCTCGATCGGGGCTTTAAAACTAGATCTCATGTTGTTATGTTTCGAGAAAATATTTTTTGCTGCGTTAGTTACCAGATTATGAGCAAAAAATTACCAATAATAAATGTGCATAGTCATAGGTGGTGTTGTACATGTTTTAATACATCAAAATGACTTGCGCAATTTAGAGGGTGAGCCTGGAATTGTGTCCAACAACTAATAGATGATATCACTCGATAAAATGTAGTAGCATGCACATCACATCGATGTAGAATAGCATATATTACATCCGTTTTAAGGAATAAGACGCACACAAGACAAACTTTGACCATAAAAAATGTAATACCACCTCTGATCTAAATTAGTTGTTGCATGTTCATTGAATCTAGACATAGAGGTAACGTTTTATATTTTTTACCTAAATCTGGGATAATTTATTTTGATCAGAGGGAGTATACAACATGCAACAAAGATTAGACGTCTCGTATAATGGAGAAAATGTTATCATTCTAACTAATAGATCAACTATTAGCTAAGAGAAAACAATCCTTTTCTAAATTTTGTTTCTATCTTCTCAACTCAGCAATTATCCTATCTGATATTTCATAGTAGTATTTATATATAATCATTGTACATGGCCTAACATCTATTAATGCCCATTCATATATATTACCTCCCGAAATATAAGCCTTTTTTAGAAACCTAAACTAGCGTTCTAAAAAGGCTTATGTTTTAAAACGAATGTAGTACTTCATAGTATGAGAGTTTTGTTCTAACATCCTAATCACTAATTTGGCATCCAACAATCCACCGGTCATCCCATTTTAGATTTTTTTTTCAAACAAAGGCAAAATTTGTGCCTATTTCATTGATTAAGAAGAAATTCTTAAGGTTATAAAATAGCCAAGAAATTCTAGAGTGTTTGGCCCCTGTTAATATCATATTAACTGAAGCTCCCCCGGCTTCAGCAACTATGGTAGCGCGAGCGTGGCTGCATGACTGATCATGGGGTGCAGAACTAATCCAGGGTAAGGCCAAACTCAGCACATCACTATTCACTTAATAGCACTACATTTCTAAAAAGTTAATATGTATTACTTAGTATTGCTATAAAAACAATCAACACAAAGTAAGGTCCTACTACTCCTTGATCAAGACGACACATTTCTGGTATCACAATCAAGGAAGCTAGCTTTTGAACAAATGTATAATCTGGTCTTGCACACATGTGGATCGACAAACTACACCTATACAAACAAGTTTTAAGAAAACCACTAGTGGAAAATGGGGCATTTACACCGGTTGGTAAGGGCCATATGCACCGGATGCCCAACCGGTGCAACGCATCCGGTGCAAAAAGCCCCCCCCCTCCCCTCCCCCCTAGCACCGGATCAGTTGCGAACCGGTGCTAAAGGGGGGCACCACGTGGCGGCTGCCGGGCGTCCAAGCGGGAGGACCTTTAGCACCGGTTCGTAATACTGTCGCGGCAGGAAAATGCCCCAAAACACTGCCGCGGTAGAACCCCGCAACCGTAATTATTTTCGAATTTTTTTCCACTCCCTCTTTTTTTTCGGAATTTCTAATATTTTAGTTATTTCACAAGTTTAGTCTCTAACTACCCTTATCTCTAGTCCAATTACTTACTCGGGCTCAAACTTCCTGCTCGGTCATCCATCCTCCCACTATTCTAGCACTAGCAAGCTTAACTTTTAAGTTCCTTTTCGTCCCGCATCCAAGTGCTTCGCGCGGATATATGTGATACTAGTATCATATCAATCCTATTAACATGTCGGTCGATGTCATATTTCTTTATTGTTCGAATTTCAAATAATTCTTTTAATAAACAAAAGTAATGATGTAATAATAATCTTGAATAAATAAATAAACATTAACTTAATAATTTGTATTATTTTTAATTACTTTCAATTTTTTAATTTTTTAAATTTTTTTTGCCAAACCTAAAACCTAAAAATTTGAAAATTTTATAATTTGCTAAAAGTAATAGTAATCTTTATGCAGGATGTAATTATTAATTTTAATTTTAAAAAAATAAAAAAATATATAAAATCCTAAATTTCTAGCAAAAAACTAAAATCTTCCTGCTTTCATATTTTAATTTGGAATTTTGAGAATCAAAAAATTGGCTAACCGGGTAAACCCCGGTGTATTCGGATGTAACTTTTTCTCACGATTATTTTGATATATTATACGCTTTTTCCAACGCCGTAGGCAAAATTTAATGCCATTTTACCTTTTTCTAAATTTTTTATGTAAAAAAATCGAAATTCAAATTTGTTAATTTTTCCTAATAGTAGGTTGCGTAACATACATGAATCTCAAAAGATTTTATTTTTTGAATTTTCTATCATTTTTTTTTTCTATTTTACAGTGTTAAAAAAGGCGATCCACGGGGGGTGGAGGTGCGTGGGGAGCAGAAAAACATTTAGCAGGGTAGACCTTTAGCACCAGTTCGTGTTACGAACCGGTGCTAAAGGTCCCGCACGAACCGGTGCTAATGCCGCGGCTGGTCCCCTGGACGTCCAGACCACACGAACCGGTGCTAATGACCGGTGCTAATGCTCTTTGGAGCAAAAAAAAAACCAAAGCCCTCTTTTCTACTAGTGAACTATGATTTATGTAACAAAAAAAAACCTTGAGACATGCGCTTAAAAGAACATTACAATGATATGCCACAACTTCACGTGGATCCAACTGTCAGCCTATTTATTAACCAGTAACCAGTGCCCTAGAATGGGCCATGTCAGACAGGGGAGATACTGGGAGATACTGGGAAGACTTATATCATAAACTAAGACTACTCATAGTAGGAGTAACTAAGGTAGTAACATAGAGCTACATGCATTGCCAACTATGCAAATTGATGACATGGCATGATATTAAATGAAGAAAGAAATGGTTGTCGTAACTATCTATGTTACCATAACATCACACTTTTCAAGATAGAATGAGTCTACAAGCTAATTAATACACTCATGCATGATACTTCATCTAAGTTACTATGCATTATGAAGGTAGTAACATAGAGTAGTGTCATATGCATGACATTACTATATGTTACTCCCCACTATGACTAGTCTAAAGCAGTTAGGCCCTCTTATTTTGGGATTATGTTTATAGAGAAACAGGGTTATGAATATCGGTGGGGATAAGCTGCGGTGGGTAGAAGCTTCTACAAACTGTCAGTCTTCTTCTCTTGGGCTTATGGGGTTTTGCCTCATTAGGTGTGTTGTAACTATATTGCCCTTAAATTTTGTTAGCGACATAGAAAATTGAATATAATGTATGTATTATGTCATTCACATTGAACAACAAGTTCAATTCAATAATCACCAAGACCTTTCTATTATGAAATTCAGAGATGGTACTCATATATATGAAAGTTAAATTCTGGAGTACAAATTTGTAGAAGGGGGACTACAAAATTACACGATAATTTGAAGCCTTCCAAGTCCAAAACAACTACATGCAGACATTACGACAAGGACCTAAATTACACGATAATTTGAAGCCTTCCAAGTCCAAAACAACTACATGCAGACATTACGACAAGGACCTGGCACCAAAAAAAGAGCTCCATAACACGGAAGCATTAAGCAAGCTGGTCCCATTATTTACGATTTGTGCTTACTTGTGCTCGCAGTTGATGAGATGCGGTGCCGAAGTATGTGTCGTCCAAAGAAGCTCGGCTGGCCGAAGGAGCGGAGGCGGAGGTGCACGAACACATTGGTGGCCTACAGGGTAGTGCATGGGCACACTCTCAGTTCAGACAAAGGAGTCGCAGCCGAGGGACGAGCTCCTTGTTGAAGTGAGAGTAGCGAATGTGGCCGAAGAGAAGCTACGCTCCGGACGCTTCTCCAGGCCGCCAAAATTGCAGTAAGATGCTAGATTGCGGTGGGGAGAATCCCAACATAATTAGACACTTCTTTTAGGCTTGTGTGGTGGGAAACCTATAAGCCACTCTATAAGCTCTAAAGAACGGGGCCTTAGGTTCATACAGACCAATGAATACATAATAGGGATGAGATGCTAAGAGGATATCTGTTGAACATGTCGCACTGCTCTATATTCTTATGTCCTTTTTCACCACCGTAAAGAGACAATGCAGTCTTGATGGTTTTATACGTGGAAATCCTTTTCCTAATGCATCCCATACTCACACCAGACATAACTGAAGAGTTGACTACAATGAAAGAAAATGCGATGCGACACGACCTTCACACCTTACGGCTTTTCCTCCTTAGGGTGTGAAAATAGAAATCTCTTTCTTTTGCCCTTTTATGCTTCATATCCAGGTGCTTTATATAATGTGTACTCGGGAAACAAAGAGGAGTAGGTGAATAAAAAGTATCACTATAAATGTAATGATAGTTATCCATGGTACGTAGTGCATTTAATGATTAAAAATGAGACTAAGAGTAGGTTCATGTATCATGAAAACAAATGAAACCAATAACCTTTTTCTTCTAAAGTTACACAAATGATTTGTCTGTTCTATCTAAAGGTATAATTGTGGCAACCCCATGGGGCTCTCTGAGGCTATCCACACAAGGCACATCGCGCTGAGGGATTGGCCGCTCGCTCCGCTCCATCTCACCGGTTGGGCCACGTGTCGTCGTGAGATTGGACGCGGACGTGGTGCCTGAGAGACAAAACGCCAGCGCCCCGGTCAAACCCTACCAATCCCGTCCCCAATCCCCGCAGCCTCCGCATCCCCAATCCCCTCTCTCCAATCGCCGCCACCTCCCCCTCCTCTTCTCCTCCGCGCCATTCGTCCTCGCCGGGACAAGGAGCATGGGCTAGCCATCGTCGGGATGAGCCACGGGCCGTCGCTCGCGTCGCATCCCATCTCCAGGGCAGCAGTCGTCTTGCAGCGCGAGGAGCAGCGGCGCTCGGTAGGAGGCGGCGGCGTAGGAGGATGAGGAGAAGCTGGCAGAGCAGCAGCAGAGACCACCGGCAACGCTTTGCTTCTCCCACCGTCCTCCATCTCCGCCTTCTCCTCGCCTCTGTGCGCCGGCCGGCACACATGAGAAGGAGGCAGCTGGGAGATGGCTCAAGGGCACGGGCTCGACGGGTTGTCCTCAGCGCGGTGGAGCGTGGCGCTGCTGTCAGCCTCGTCGATCCCAGGTATCTCTCCATGAGAAGCCCCAAGGATCCTCTCTCCTTTTTCATCTCTCTTTCTCTTCAGATTCTATTTTATCTATGCTTAGAAGGTGTTTGACATAATTCATGCACGGAAAGATTAATATATTTCATATCTTTGCTCTATTGATTGTTTGCTCAATAATTTCGTTCTTCTCTTTAAAGATGGCTCTAATAGCTTTTGCATAAATATTGTACACTCATATAACCATTTTTTTTAGTTATGACTGTTTGTTGCTTTGGCTAGAATCTATTCATGTGTGGAAGAATGCAATGTGGATGAAGCGAGAGCAAGCAGCCTTTCTGGTCGTAGTTCATAATTTTCCTTTCGTTTGTTAGTTCATACTTTTTATTTATTAGATCTTTAGAATACAGTGCTGCATAAGTTACTCCACTGTACTTCCTGGTCGTCATCCTCCTTTGCAGAACTGGTTGATGCCCTCAGGGACAATTTTTGTTTCAGCATATATACTTCAGTCCGTATGTGCGTTATTTACTCCTTGGTGTTTTGACATGGCGCGGGATGGTGGCGAACAGTTTCAAGGTGCAGACGAGCTTCTTCTTCTGTTATTGATGCCACCTGGTGAGATTTTTCCAACTCCACTTTGTGGCATAGGTTTGGTCTATATATACGATGTATTCATGGCTTGGTTTGTAAGATGGATATAGGATTCCTGTTATTTTACAACTAACAGTGGGAAAAATATTTAGTAAGGTGTATAGGATCCTTGCTGCTCTATTCAGGTGGGGGGAGACATTGAAGCAAAACAGCCAAAAAAATGTATATGCTCTCCCTGGTAATTTTGTTATGGGAGGTAGTCAAGTTCCTTCTGGCAATGATATTTGTATACCCTATTGAGATGTATCTTATGCCTAGAGGGAGCGCGCATACCTGAAATTTAATACTTTAAATTGCAGGTTGTATGACAAGGGTGCCAATGATGACATGTGGAGCCTTCTGTTCTACAGGAAAACCCATTGTTTATTTCCTGTAAGATTGCTTCCTATTTTTAATACACGCTTGACCATTGGTTCTTATTGTATTACAAGGTAGCTGCTTGTGTTGTTCATATTGGATTTTGGTTTGTTATGTATTCGTCCATTGCTAAGTATCAACCCATATTTCTTCTTAAACAGAAGCAGAAACTTCTGCCTATTGTTGTTGAATATGTAGACAGTGAAGCATTGAGCACCATAATTTCTAACAAGCTTAGATATTACCCCTATCTATGTCCTTATATAGTTATCAGATAATTGCGTTCACCTTAGTTTTAAATTTACACTTTTCTGGGATTTGGTCATAACTAAAGAATTTGGAATGTATCTTGAACTTTAAGCCTGATCATATGCTCGGTGCTTTGAGAAAAGGTAAAGCATTTCGTTGGTGCTAAATTGCATTTTCTGTTTCAGGCCTTGCGGAACTAAACTTCTCAATAACACAACAAATATCAGCTTTCTAAAAAGTATAAATTGTGAAAGCTTGAATATGCATGTCTTTTTGTAATAAAAAAGGTGGTTTGTGTTGGCTCTTATAGTAGTCATTTGTAGGCTTGTAGGGACAGTGACGTTCGAGTTGTGCGAGCAATGTTGTTCTTTGTCATAAGAATGACACTACTAATTTGATTGCTGGCATGGACCTTTTAGATACTGTCTAAAATGATTGAATCGATGCTTATAAGCTAATTCATCTTAGAGCTAGCTTTCATAAATGCTCAAATATGTTTTATAAGAAGTTGCATATGTTTTTCAGTGTTCACTCTCCTTGCATCAACATTTTATGTGGTTAATGGAAATGCATGTAGGTTACAGAATATAAGGATGACACATGTTTCATGCAGTTAGAGATAATAGAGCAATTGAAGAAAGCTGAGCAGGTTACACACATGTCTCTGTAAATTTTCCTAATAAATAAAGAAAGTAATGTAAATAACATAGGAAAATTGATATTTCTCCCAGGGATAACATCCAAATATTTTGGTATTTTTGCAATCGATATTCAGTTTGTGCCCTGGATTAATCTGCAGGGAAGGCTCACAATGTTGCTGCTCTGCCTCTTTGTCCTCTCTGGCATTCAACAGGAGGAGCACGGGCTGCCTCCAAGCCATATCAGAGGACGACGTCTCTGCCGCCAGAGTAGAGAAGAACGAAGTCATCGAGACAAGGTGAACAACTACCTGCCCATGCCTGCTTCGGTCGCCGATGTAGAGAAGAACGAAGACATGGTGAGCATCTGACTGCCCGTGCCATTCATTTATCAATCATAAAACAGGTTAGAAATTTAAGAAGTTTCGACTTCAGTAAGTACTGGATATTTTTCACCGACAAATGATGTTCTGCGGTTACATTGAACATATCCATATTTGTAGGTATAGAAGAACTGTGGCTGTCAACATTTAATTGCACTGGATCATGTCCGTTTGGCCTTTTGATTTCTAAAAATTGAAACAGTTGATAAAATGTTGTTAGTCGGCAATGTAGAGTTAGTCAGTGTTTTGATTAGAGGTGTACAGATGTGTCCACGAAAACTGGAGTATGTAGTTTAGTTAGACCAATGACCTTGCAGAGCAACTATACATCGGAGTTATCGTGCGGCTCAATATTGCCCTAATTATTTTACTTTGAGTTATTGTTAAAAGCACATGATAAACATGTTTACTTAATTCACATTCATTTTGTTATCTTGCGGGTGAGTTTTGTCAATTTGGCCAATTTTTGGTCATGTCTCACGAACTTTCCCCTTTCCCCATTCGGCTTAGTTTTTCTATACTTGTGTGCCAGATCTAAGAGGACTCTAGAAAGAGATCAATATGATGATGTAACCGATGTCTGATATTGCTCACGACTTTCACCTTTCCTCTTTTGGATTAGTTTAAATCTAATGTTTTATGTGCCTATTGTACAGATCTGTTCTGATATTGCTCAGTTTTCAAGTTGCTTCTGGTGAAGATTCGGTTGACTGTAATCTTCAGTTGGTGTATTTTCAAATTGACTACTGCAAGGTTTGTTGCTCTATTTTTTAAAACATTTTTGTGGTGACTGGATGTAAATAATTACATTGTCACTGTGATGGAACCAAATACCACTTGCACCTATGTATATGTGTGATGTTATTCTGCACATTATGTAGCAGGTAATATTGGCCAAATTTAATAGATAGTTCTACATGATATTATGGTGCACTCCCATGCAGCAGAATATATATCATTAACTGATGTTATGACCCAGTTTGTTTGATGCCCAGGTTTGTTGCCTTTCTTACTCCAGATCCGTTTGATTCTTGTATGCCTCCTAATTTACAGTTGTTTCCCTTTTCTCCTCCAGCATGAGGCTCAGCTTGTTGATAATGGGACTACATTGTCAGGGTTCCCGCAAGTCTAGCAGATATGGGTCAACTGATGATGATTATGCGAATTCGGATGGCACCACACCTGAACACTGAACATCCATATTATTGGCCACATGTTCTCCATCACCGGTACTCTGATAACAAGGTACCAGTAATCGCTATATTGAGTATAAAGCATGAGCGAGAGCTAGAAACGAGGCCTGAGAATAATCGTTGGGCATTTAAAAGGGTAGCCTACAATTTTTTTTGTAAGTATTCTTTAACATAAGGTTTATCATTGATTTGGTGGCATCATATTTTCTTTGGTGGTGGAGGTATTATTTTGGTTGTACTCCCATTTTTATTTTTATTATCACATTGTAGGTTTTAGCTCCTCTTCGTATACTATCATTACCAGAATACCACATTCTTTATTTTCAGTTAAATTTGATTTACTTTTCTGAAATGGTACATCGCAAGCACTGTGCGCTCTTGATTACTAAATCTGATGAGTACAGATGCCTTTGCCAGACTGTCGACAAGTGGAGAAGCATCGCTTTTCTATGTTCAGTAGATAATTTAGCATAGTTCCATCATTAATAAAGTGCTCCACCAGTGAGTTTTCCTGTCATCAGGGACCCAGGGAAATGTGCAAAGCCCTCCCTCCCTACCCCGGCACCCTACCCATAACAGCTGGTACTGATCCTAATGGTGGTGCCACCAGATTTCTTCCGTTGCGAGGTGTAGGCCTGCAGTATTTGGACAAGTTAACTTTGTAAGTGCTAAGAAATTGGCTGGTTTAACATTGGAAGAAATAGGTATGACCTGCAACACGTAGCTAAATTTACTTAACTTTCCAGGCTTTCTATGTAAACCACTTAGACAAAAGAATTCAGGATTTTGTAAATGAAAATTTCAACCAAGATTTAGATCATTGCACGCTATTAGACATCACTTATGTGGTGAATCATCTATTTTTTTTATGTTCTGAAGAGTGGTTTAAGTGCAAGTCATATAGCCTGTAACAGGGAGCTTCAGGAGGTGCTATTCTTAACTCTCGGCTTCAAGTTCCAATCAAATCAATCAAACTTGAGCCTACACAGAGTAGTTGTAAGGTATTCCTGTACTTATATTTGACCCAAAACAGATAAAAAATTTAAGCTCTGAGATGTGTTTAGGTTAGTTAAAAGCTGGAAAGTCAAAAGTTGCTATCTTTGGTTACATTTATTAAATGCTTACATATATGCAGACACCTACCTAAGTGAACATGGCTCAATACATGTGCTTCAGGTTTGCTCATCAAATTTTCTATCTAGGATTGTGTGGTCACGAACTTACTGTGATTGTTCGATGTTGCTTTTTCAGGGTTTAGAGGATTAGTGGAAACTTGCATCCTATCTTGTGAGTGTCTTCCGTGTGTGCGCCCACACACATTGATTCACAGCCGAGCTACAATGATCTGCTATTTTTCCCAGTTCCGTGTAAGACTAAGACAGTCGGTGTTCACATGCAGTTAATTGATTTTGTTTTTTTGAATCAAGCGTTGTACTACTTGTATTCAGGACACAAGACCTATTGTATGATGGAGTTCTATATGTATGAATTGAGGCAGAAAATAAATATACAGGTTTTTTTTTATGATCAACCCCGCTATAGTTGTCATGTAATGGAAGAAATATCATGTTTTGTCGCTTTTGACATGCCATGTTATCGTCCATGTTTGATAGGTTAGACTGAATTTATGCAATTTTGTGCTGATTCCAGTAATCATGTTAACGATGTTATCTTTGTTCAGCTTACTATATAATGTTTTACAAAATGTTTATCAATGCAAAAATATGGCAAAATTGTAGTTTTATTTAAATTATTTCAATTAGCCATATACACTAATTTATCATGTACATACTTTGGATGTCTGTTCAGGACTAACAAGCTCTTGGTTTTTTTTTTAGCCTAAACTACGGATACAAGCTGTAGTATGATCAGAAGCACAGCAACACACACCACAACGCGCACCCCGCTATGCCCCTAACTAGACCTACAACCAATACCCAACACGTCCTAAGAGACTTCTGAAGCGGTGCTTCATGAATGACGGGCACGTCGTCCTCTCCCGTGGCTTGTGGACGGAAATGGGGCACCTTTGAAATTTTATTACGGGACAAGACACCGGTGAGACACCCAAGAAATTCGCTCCCGCAGGGAGTCGAACTCGGGCGGGTTGGAAGGCCACTGCCTCTCCCAACAACTGTGCTGCCGTGCGCGTCTGAACAAGCTCTTGGGTTGGGTGGCAAGGCAGCTGAGCGACCAAGCGAGTGCTATTTTATCTACTATCATTGCATTGGCGACTTCCACTACATTGAGAACCGATGCAACCGCCACCTTCGCCCATCATATCACGGTAGTTATCATCGATCATGTTCTTTGGTATCCATCAAGAATCTACTCTTCATAACTTCAGTGAGGATGATCGATTTCTTGGGTACTTTGAGAACCCGACCGAATATCAGGGAAGTGTGATCGACAATGAATTCATGGATGTTACAAATGATTGCCTTGCAATCTTTGATCTTGGGCTATAAATGTATGAACGGCAGACCTCTTTGTTGTTTGTCCATGTTGCTTGCTGGAACTATCTACCCTAAAAGACTTCATGCCTGTAAATCTGCCTATGTAGGAGCAATTTGCGTTGCTCTAGACCTAAAAAGGCACTACTGTGTAATTTATTTTGATGGACTACTATGTGTAATATATTTCCGTATATTCTCTACATCTATTCAGTAGATAACTAATTATCAATCTGAAGTATTTTCTTACATAAGCTTTCATTTTCTTTAGTTCGTGCTGTAACTAATTGTCAATCTATAGTGACTTTCTTTCAACCTTTGCCATGGTTTGTGCAATTGCTTATCTCCCTTAGCCGGTACTTCCTTTATCTATCAAGTAAAATGAAGAGTATGGATAGTAGTTTGTTCTTTGTTTGCTCCTTGCCTATGATCAATTTGTATAGTTTGATATTGCGTTTTATAAACCGTTTGCTTTGTTTGTAATCTTTTGTGATTCACATTGTTTTGTAAGGTCTAAGAAAAAGTATTATCACTTTCTCACTTATACACGAGTCCCACGGGATCGTGCGCCAAGGCGCACTTCAAAATCTAGTTAAGATGAAAGTTGCGGAGCCACATTACAGAAACCAAATGGAAACCAATACAAACAGTGATAACCCGCCTCGTGAACGATACATAACTAGGGACAAGCCTACTCCAGACCATAGGGGTGAACATGAAAAAATACAACACCAAACACACACATGCACGCACACACGTGCACATAGACAAGTGGAACATGCTTCGCCAAAATGGGCGTCCTCCCATCACCACCATAGAGAGGAGATGCACTTCCTATCATAAGAGCAGACTGGGGCACTCTCACCGGTGAGAAAGCCTGCACACCGACTGTGAGGTCCAATATGGGTAGCCAATGCAGAGGAAGATCTGGTTGATCACACGATAGATGGTCGATGTCCTCAATGCTACCAAATTCTTAGGACCAGCATCCCGACTTGCAGAAACCATGCATGCTAGGACTTGCGTGAGCAGTTGATAGAAACTTTAGTGGTCACTGTCCATGACAGACAATTTCTTGCTCACTAGATCCGAGGAAGCTGCCCTGGCCTACTGCCAAAGTGTCCCCTCTACGATGCGTCTGTCGAGAGCAGGGCCCCTCTTCAACCTTAACTCAGGAGTTATACCCATTCCATGCTAGAGATCAGTCGTTTATGACCCGTCATGATTAATTAAACCATGAAACTGGGCCATTTAGGAAGATCACGCCATGTACATCTATCACTTAAAGAGTCCAGCTTCTTCAGATGTACTTTCATGTGTTTTCATGTGTGCACGGCAAATAACATCCATGGTGGTAGGCGCTCTACCCTGGGAAGCACGACGGCTGCACCATGGCACTTGCCCTTGGGACCTATGAAAGCATCGTCTCTCGGCCTTAGGGCGCACGGCTGGTGGCCCTCGGTTGACCTGCATGGCCACGGTGTTCTCTGTGGTTCGGTAGGCAAGGAGAGTGTACAGAGCGCACGAGTGAGATAGACCGCTGATTGATTAGCAGGTCTAATTAAAGCATTTTTCTAAACGATGAAATTGAGCCCTTTTCAAGCACTGGTAGAAAAAAGGCCTTCCGGACAGCCCCATTAGTCGCGGATATGCAAGAACCGCGACCAATGGGACCTTTAGTCGCGGCCCTTGTGGCGAACCGCGACCAAAGGCCTGGGCCGGTGCTCGGTGGCAGTGGAGGAGGCTTTAGTCGCGGTTGGCGGCCAACCGCGACAAAGCCCCTCTCCTTATATACCACTCAGCCCATAGCACTTAGCCATTTGGTGCCACTTCTCTTCACAAACTTCACAAGGGGGTGTAGGGTTTGCTTTTGGCTCCTCTTATGCACACAAGGTGTTTGATGAAATGTCCCAAGAGCATGAAACAAACATGATATGAAGTGTCGGAGCCACACTTGATCGAGCTTCCTCATTTATTTTTTCCTCCTCGATCGCGGTTAGCAACAACTTGAACCTTTCATATATATGTGTCATTGATAAAATATGCATATGTGTGTAGTTCATTGTTTAATTTGTATTTAGTTTAACAAATGCATGATGGTTAATTATATATTTTGTATTATAATAATGCAGATGAATCGGCAATGGATGTACGCTAGCCGACTCTCCGGCGAATTCACTACGGGTTTGAAAGATTTTCTCGTAGTGGCTAATGCGAACAAGCGGGGGGTTTGTTATCTGTCCATGTGTTGACTGTAAGAATCAGAAGGGTTACTCTTCCTCAAGGGAAGTTCACCTGCACCTGATTCGGCATGGTTTCATGCCAAGCTATAATTGTTGGACCAAGCATGGAGAAAGAGGGGTTATAATGGAAGAAGATGAAGAAGGGGATGACATCGATGAGAGCTATCTTGATCATTTCGGTGATACTTTCATGGATGCTGAAGGTGGGGAAGGTGAAGGGGAAGGTGATCAAGAAGAGGCACGTGATGAGCCCGTTGATGATCTTGGTCGGACCATTGCTGATGCACGGAGTCGCTGCGAAACTGAAAAGGAGAGGGAGAATTTGGATCGCATGTTAGAGGATCACAGAAAGGCGCTGTACCCCGGATGCGATGATGGTCTGAAAAAGCTGGGCTGCACACTGGATTTGCTGAAATAGAAGGCACAGGAAGGTGTAGCTGACTCGGCATTTGAAAACTTGCTGAAAATGTTGAAGAATATGTTTCCAAAGAATAACGAGTTGCCCGCCAGTACGTACGAAGCAAAGAAGGTTGTCTGCCCTCTAGGTTTAGAGGTTCTGAAGATACATGCATGCATCAACGATGCATCCTCTACCGCGGTGAATACGAGAATTTGAATGAATGCCCGGTATGCACTGCATTGCGTTATAAGATCAGGCGATGACCCTGGTGACGATGTTGAGGGCCAGAAACCCAGGAAGAAGGTTCCCGCCAAGGTGATGTGGTATGCTCCTATAATACCACGGTTGAAACGTCTGTTCAGGAACAAAGAGCATGCCAAGTTGTTGCGATGGCACAAAGAGGACCGTAAGTCGGACGGGGAGTTGAGACACCCCGCAGATGGAACGCAATGGAGAAAGATCGACAGAGAGTTTAAAGATTTTGCAGGACGCAAGGAACATAAGATTTGGTCTACGTACAGATGGCATGAATCCTTTTGGCGAGCAGCTCCAGCCATAGCACCTGGCCCGTGACTCTATGCATCTACAACCTTCCTCCTTGGTTGTGCATGAAGCGGAAGTTCATTATGATGCCAGTGCTCATCCAAGGTCCGAAGCAACCCGGCAACGACATCGATGTGTACCTAAGGCCATTAGTTGATGAACTTTTACAGCTGTGGGGAAGACCTGGTGTCCGTGTGTGGGATGAGCACAAAGAAGAGGAATTTGACCTACGAGCGTTGTTGTAACCATCAACGATTGGCCTGCTCTTAGTAACCTTTCAGGACAGTCAAATAAGGGATACAATGCATGCACGCACTGCTTACATGAGACTGACAGTGTACATTTGCCAAATTGTAAGAAGAACGTGTACCTTGGGCATCGTCGATTTCTTCCGAAAAATCATCCAAAAAAGAGAGGCAAGCATTACAACGGCAAGGCAGATCACCGGCCGAAGCTGCGGATCGCACTGATGCTGAGGTATTTGATATGGTCAAGGATTTGAAAGTCATCTTTGAAAAGGGTCCTGGCGGACAAAAGGGAGCTGACGGGCACGCACCCATGTGGAAGAAGAAATCTATATTCGGGAGCTAGAATATTGGAAAGTCCTAGAAGTCCGCTCTGCAATCGACGTGATGCACGTTACGAAGAATATTTGCGTGAACCTCCTAAGCTTCTTGGGCGTGTATGGGAAGACAAATGATACAAAGGAAGCACGGCAGGACCAGCAACGTTTGAAAGACCCCGATAACCGGCATCCGGAATGGTTTCAAGGTCGTGCCAGCTACGCTGACCAAAGAAGAGAAGGTCATCTTTTTTGAATGCCTGAGCAGTATGAAGGTCCCGTCTGGATTCTCGTCCAATATAAAGGGAATAATAAACATGGCGGCGAAAAAGTTCCAAACCTGAAGTCTCACGACCGCCACGTGATTATGACGCAATTGCTTCGATTGCTTTGAGGGGCTCCTGCCGGAAAATGTTCGAGTAGCCATTGTGAAGCTATGTGCATTCCTCAATGCAATCTCTCGAAGGTAATCAATCCAGAAGTTCTACCACGGTTACAGAACGATGTGGTCCAATGTCTTGTCGTTTCGAGTTGGTGTTCCCGCCATCCTTCTTCAACATTATGACGCACCTCCTGGTTCACCTAGTCGAAGAGATTTCCATTCTCGGTCCTGTATTTCTACACAATATGTTCCCCTTCGAGAGGTTCATATGTTCGTAACCGTGCTAGGCCAGAAGGAAGCATCGCCAAGGGCTATGGAAATGAGGAGGTAATTGAGTTTTGTGTTGACTTTGTTCCTGACCTTAAGCCGATTGGTCTTCCTCGATCGCGGCACGAGGGGAGACTAAGTGGAAAAGGCACGATCGGAAGGAAATCAACGATATGTATGGACGGCCATTCTCTGACTGAAGCACACCACACAGTTCTGACCAATTCCAGCTTGGTGGCTCCGTACTTTGAGAAACACAAGAATATTTTACGCTCGGACAACCCGGGAAGCCTGAATCCTGGATTAGGAAGGCCCACATGGAGACTTTCGGCAGTTGGTTGAGAAAACATTTAATGAGTGACAATGCTGTTGTAGATCAGTTGTACATGTTGGCCAAGACACCATCTTCGACTATAACGACTTTCCAAGGGTACGAGATAAATGGGAATACATTTTACACGATCGCCCAAGATAAAAAGAGCACCAACCAAAACAGTGGTGTCCGCTTTGATGCAGCAACCGAGAATGGGCAAAAGGTCACATATTATGGTTACATAGAGGAGATATGGGAACTTGACTATGGACCCTCCTTCAAGGTCCCTTTGTTCCGGTGCAAATGGTTCAAGCTAACAGGAGGTGGGGTAAAGGTGGACCAGCAATACGGAATGACAATGGTGGATTTCAACAATCTTGGTTACCTTGACGAACCATTCGTCCTAGCGAAAGATGTCGCTCAGGTTTTCTATCTGAAGGACATGAGTAGCAAACCGAGGAAACGGAAAGATAAGAAACGATCAGTACATCATGCGATGATCAAAGCGCCACATTGTTCTTTCGGGAAAAGAAACATCGTGGGAGTGGAGGACAAGACAGACATGTCGAAGATTATAATATGTTTGGTGAAATTTCGCCCTTCAAAGTGAACACCGACCCAAGCATTAAGTTAAATGATGAGCATGCTCCATGGATACGGCCCAATCGTAAGCAAGCAGGGACACAAGGGAAGAAATGATGTGTAATAATTTATTGTACCAAACTTTGTTGAATGGATCACGTGAATTATATTATCCGTGATGTGTTTTCGTGTCCATTTTCGAATGATTCGATTGATTCGAGATAGCACTGATGATACATGAAATTTGGAGTGATTTAGTCATACTCCTGCCTAGGCGTATAATATGCATACTCGTAGTCTTCATAGCCGCCGCCGTTGTACTGGTAGTCGTCGCCTTCTAGGTTGCCGCCGTCGTCGTCGGTGCTGTCGTCGCTGTCGTCGGCGGCGCTCGTGGCTCGAACTGAGGGTAGCGCAGGCGGGGGATATCGCCGGCCGTGATGTAGTCCATGACGCTCTGCAGAGTCCAGCCGTACCACCATAGCCGACGGCCGGCCTCGTGGAATTTCCCAGGAGGCAGACCGTCCTCCTCATACCTGGCGAGCGCCCTTGATACGTCTCCAACGTATCGATAATTTCTTATGTTCCATGCTACTTTATTGATGATACCTACATGTTTTATGCACATTATATGTCATATTTATGCATTTTCTGGAACTAACCTATTAACAAGATGCCGAAGAGCCAGTTGCTGTTTTCTGCTGTTTTTGGTTTCAGAAATCCTAGTAAAGAAATATTCTCGGAATTGGACGAAACTTTCGCCGGGGTCCTATTTTTGCACGAAGCTTCAGAAGACCGAAGACCTAACGAAGTGGGGCCACGAGGCAGGTGGCCGGCGCGGCTAGGGCTTGGCCGCGCGGCTCCCCTGGGCCCCTCGTGTGGCCCCCGCGTTGACCTTCCGCCTACTTAAAGCCTCCGTCGCGAAACCCCAGTACGAGAGCCACGATACGGAAAACCTACAGAGACGCCGCCGCCGCGAATCCCATCTCGGGGGATTCGGAGATCGCCTCCGGCACCCTGCCGAGAGGGATTCATCTCCCGGAGGACTCTTCATCGCCATGATCGCCTCCGGAGTGATGAGTGAGTAGTTCACCCCTGGACCATGGGTCCATAGCAGCTGGATGGTCGTCTTCTCCTTGTTGTGCTTCATTGTTGGATCTTGTGAGCTGCCTAACATGATCAAGATCATCTATCTGTAATACTATATGTTGTGTTTGTCGGGATCCGATGGATAGAGAGTACTATGATTATGGTGATTATCAATCTATTGTTCATGTGTTGTTTATGATCTTGCATGCTCTCCGTTATTAGTAGAGGCTCGGCCAAGTTTTTACTCTTAACTCCAAGAGGGAGTAATTATGCTCGATAGTGGGTTCATGCCTTCATTGATACCTGGGACAGTGAAAGTTCTAAGGTTGTGATGTGCTGTTGCCACTAGGGATAAAACATTGATGCTATGTCTAAGGATGTAGTTGTTGATTACATTACGCACAATACTTAATGCAATTGTCTGTTGCTTTGCAACTTAATACTGGAGGGGGTTCGGACGATAACCTGAAGGTGGACTTTTTAGGCATAGATGCAGTTGGATGGCGGTCTATGTACTTTGTCGTAATGCCCAATTAAATCTCACTATATTTATCATGTCATGTATATGCATTATTATGCCTTTCTCTATTTGTCAATTGCCCGATGTAATTTGTTCACCCAACATGCTTTTATCTCATGGGAGAGACACCTCTAGTGAACTGTGGACCCCGGTCCTATTCTTTCCATAGCATACATTCTACTTGTTTTACTGTTTTCTTTGCAAACATCTTCCACTCGATACGTTTAATCCTTTGTTACAGCAAGCCGGTGAGATTGACAACCTCACTGTTTCGTTGGGGCAAAGTACTTTGGTTGTGTTGTGCAGGTTCCTAGTTGGCGCCGGAATCCCTGGTGTTGCGCCGCATCACATTTCGCGACCATCAACCTTCAACGTGCTTCTTGGCTCCTACTGGTTCGATTAAACCTTGGTTTCATACCGAGGAAAACTTGCCACTGTGCGCATCATACCTTCCTCTTGGGGTTCCCAACGGACGTACATCTACGCGCATCAAGCACTTTTTCTGCGTTGCCGGGGAGATCAAGACACGCTGCAAGGGGAGTCTCCACTTCTCAATCTCTTTACTTTGTTTTTGTCTTGCTTTATTTTATTTACTACTTTGTTTGCTGCACTAAATCAAAACACAAAAAAAATTAGTTGCTAGTTTTACTTTATTTCTGTCTTGCTCTCTATATCAAAAACACAAAAAAATTAGTTACTTGCATTTACTCTATCTAGGTTGTTTTATTTTACTGCTACTAAAATGAGTAATCCTGAGGTTGAAGTTCGTTCTTTTAAGCAACAAGGTGGAGAAAGTTTTAAAGATGCTTGGTATAGAATTAGTAATGCTCATCAAAGGTGCATTAAGAAACACTCCACCACTATCCTTCTCAGGAACTTTTATGTTGGTTTGTCTAGTTGGAATAGATATGTTCTTGATACTCTTTCGGGAGGTAATTTCCTAGGTACTCCCGCTTTAGAAGCTAGTTGCATCATTGAGAGTCTAGTTGGAATACCACCTGTTAATGAAGTTAAAATCTCTCTTGAAGATGTTATGAAAAAATTGGAAACCATAGAGAAAAATTTTCCAAGTATTGAAGCTAAATTGGGAATGTTATTTGACAAAACTTATGAACTTGATAAATCCTTAGGAGGAATTGATGAAAGAATTAGTATCCTAGGAACTTGTGTTGTCCATGATAATCAAACCAATAGGATTGATGAACTTGAAAAAGCTATGGGAACCTTGGGTTCAACCTTTTCTTCTCTCAAGTATAATGAGAAAGCTTATGTGGGTAAAGAGCAAAAATTCATGTACGCCTCTAAGGTGCCTAAACAAAAGAATTATTATAGGCCTAAAATTGCTAAAACCCCTAGCACTACCATAGAAAATTTAGCTAATGGAACACCTAAAGTACCCCCTGCAACAAGTTGTGTTTGCATGAAGAATAATAATGTTGATGCTTCTACTCTCGATGTTACTTGATTTGCACTTTCTGCGCCTAGCTGAAAGGCGTTAAAGAAAAGCGCTTATGGGAGACAACCCATGTTTTTACCTACAGCAATTTTTTGTTTTATTGAGTCTTGGAAGTTGTTTACTACTGTAGCAACCTCTCCTTATCATGTTTTTGTGCCAAGTAAAGTTTCTATGTCAAAGTTGATGTTATATTTGGGATCGCTGCACAGAAACAGCATTGCTGTCTGTCACGAATCTGGGCATAATTCTCTGTAGAAAATTCGAAAAAATCTGCCAATTTACGAGCGTGATCCTCAGATATGTACGCAACTTTCATTAGTTTTGAGTTTTTCCATTTGAGCAAGTCTGGTGCCATTTATAAATTCGTCTTTACGGACTGTTCTGTTTTTGACAGATTCTGCCTTTTATTTCGCATTGCCTCTTTTGCTATGTTGGATTTATTTCTTTGATCCATTAATGTCCAGTAGCATTATGCAATGTCCAGAAGTGAAAAGAATGATTGTGTCACCTCTGAATGAGTGAATTATTAATGATGCACTAACCCTCTAATGAGTTTGCTTGAAGTTTGGTGTGAAGGAAGTTTTCAAGGGTCAAGAGAGGAGAATGATATACTATGATCAAGAGGAGTGAAAGCTCTAAGCTTGGGGATGCCCCGTGGTTCACCCCTGCATATTTTAAGAAGACTCAAGCGTCTAAGCTTGGGGATGCCCAAGGCATCCCCTTCTTCATCGACAACATCATCGGTTCCTCCCCCGAAACTATATTTTTATTCAGTCACATCTGGTGTTCTTTACTTGGAGCGTCGGTTTGTTTTCGTTTTTGTTTTTGTTTGAATAAGATGGATCCTAGCATTCACTTTGTGGGAGAGAGACACGCTCCGCTGTTGCATATGGACACATGTGTCCTTAGGCTTTACTCATAATGTTCAAGGCGAAGTTTCTTCTTCGTTAATTTGTTATATGGTTGGAATTGGAAAATGCTACATGTAGTAATTCTAAAAATGTCTTGGATAATGTGATACTTGGCAATTGTTGTGCTCATGTTTAAGCTCTTGCATCATATGCTTTGCACCCATTAATGAAGAAATACATAGAGCTTGCTAAAATTTGATTTGCATATTTGGTTTCTTTAAGGTCTAGATAATATCTAGTATTGAGTTTTGAACAACAAGGAAGACAGTGTAGAGTCTTATAATGTTTACAATATGTCTTTTATGTGAGTCTTGCTGCACTTGTTCATCCTTGAGTTTGCTTCAAATAACCTTGCTAGCCTAAACCTTGTATCGAGAGGGAATACTTCTCATGCATCCAAAATCCTTGAGCCAACCACTATGCCATTTGTGTCCACCATACCTACCTACTACATGGTATTTACCCGCCATTCCAAAGTAAATTGCTTGAGTGCTACCTTTAAAATTCCATCATTCACCTTTGCAATATATAGCTCATGGGACAAAATAGCCTTAAAAACTATCGTAGTATTGAATATGTACTTATGCACTTTATATTTTATTAAGTTGCTTGTTGTGCGATAACCATGTTTCTGGGGAACGCCATCAACTATTGTTGAATATCATGTGAGTTGCTATGCATGTCCGTCTTGTCTGAAGGTCTATCATTTTAGTGGTTGGAGCATGCAAAATTGTTAGAGAAGAACATTGGGCCGCTAACTAAAGCCATGAATCATGGTGGAAGTTTCAGTTTTGGACATATATCCTCAATCTCATATGAGAATAATAACTTTGCTACATGCTTATGCATTTAAGAGGAGTCCATTATCTGTTGTCCATGTTGTCCCGGTATGGATGTCTAAGTTGAGAATAATCAAAAGCGAGAAATCCGAAATGCGAGCATTCTCCTTGGACCTTTGTACAGCGGCATGGAGGTACCCCTTTGTGACACTTGGTTGAAACATGGCATGCAAAGATCCGGTAGTCCAAGTTAAGTAGGACAAGGTGCGGGCACTATTAGTATACTATGCGTGAGGCTTGCAACTTGTAAGATATAATTTACATAACTCATATGCTTTATTACTACCGTTGACAAAATTGTTTCATGTTTTCAAAATAAAAGCTCTAGCACAAATACAGCAATCGATGCTTTCCTCTTGAAGGACCATTCTTTTACTTTTATTGTTGAGTCAGTTTACCTATCTCCTTCCACCTTAAGAAGCAAACACTTGTGTGAATTGTGCATTGATTCTTACATACTTGCATATTGCACTTGTTATATTACTTTATGTTGACAATATCCATGAGATATACATGTTACAAGTTGAAAGCAACCGCTGAAACTTAATCTTCTTATGTGTTGCTTCAACACCTTTACTTTGATTTATTGCTTTACGAGTTAACTCTTATGCAAGACTTATTGATGCTTGTCTTGAAGTACTATTCATGAAAAGTCTTTGCTATATGATTCATTGTTTACTCATGTCATTACCTTTGCTTTGATCGCTGCATTCATTACATATGTTTACAAATAGTATGATCAAGATTATGATGGCATGTCACTTCAGAAATTATCTTTGTTATCGTTTTACCTGCTCGGGACGAGCAGAACTAAGCTTGGGGATGCTGATACGTCTCCAACGTATCGATAATTTCTTATGTTCCATGCTACTTTATTGATGATACCTACATGTTTTATGCACATTATATGTCATATTTATGCATTTTGGAACTAACCTATTAACAAGATGCCGAAGAGCCAGTTGCTGTTTTCTGCTTTTTGGTTTCAGAAATCCTAGTAAAGAAATATTCTCGGAATTGGACGAAACTTTCGCCCGGGGTCCTATTTTTGCACGAAGCTTCCAGAAGACCGAAGACCTAACGAAGTGGGGCCACGAGGCAGCCAGGGGGTGGCCGGCGCGGCCTAGGGCTTGGCCGCGCGCCTGCCCCTGGGCCCTCGTGTGGCCCCCGCGTTGACCTTCCGCCTACTTAAAGCCTCCGTCGCGAAACCCCCAGTCGAGAGCCACGATACGGAAAACCTTTAGAGACGCCGCCGCGAATCCCATCTCGGGGGATTACGGAGATCGCCTCGCACCCTGCCGAGAGGGGATTCATCTCCGGAGGACTCTTCATCGCCATGATCGCCTCCGGAGTGATGAGTGAGTAGTTCACCCCTGGACCATGGGTCCATAGCGGTAGCTGGATGGTCGTCTTCTCCTTGTTGTGCTTCATTGTTGGATCTTGTGAGCTGCCTAACATGATCAAGATCATCTATCTGTAATACTATATGTTGTGTTTGTCGGGATCCGATGGATAGAGAGTACTATGATTATGGTGATTATCAATCTATTGTTCATGTGTTGTTTATGATCTTGCATGCTCTCCGTTATTAGTAGAGGCTCTGGCCAAGTTTTTACTCTTAACTCCAAGAGGGAGTAATTATGCTCGATAGTGGGTTCATGCCTTCATTGATACCTGGGACAGTGAGAAAGTTCTAAGGTTGTGATGTGTGTTGCCACTAGGGATAAAACATTGATGCTATGTCTAAGGATGTAGTTGTTGATTACATTACGCACAATACTTAATGCAATTGTCTGTTGCTTTGCAACTTAATACTGGAGGGGTTCGGACGATAACCTGAAGGTGGACTTTTTAGGCATAGATGCGGTTGGATGGCGGTCTATGTACTTTGTCGTAATGCCCAATTAAATCTCACTATATTTATCATGTCATGTATATGCATTATTATGCCTTTCTCTATTTGTCAATTGCCCGACTGTAATTTGTTCACCCAACATGCTTTTATCTCATGGGAGAGACACCTCTAGTGAGCTGTGGACCCGGTCCTATTCTTTCCATAGCATACATTCTACTTGTTTTACTGTTTTCTTTGCAAACATCTTCCACTCGATACGTTTAATCCTTTGTTACAGCAAGCCGGTGAGATTGACAACCTCATTTCGTTGGGGCAAAGTACTTTGGTTGTGTGTGCAGGTTCCTAGTTGGAATCCCTGGTGTTGCGCGCATCACATTTCGCGACCATCAACCTTCAACGTGCTTCTTGGCTCCTGGTTCGATTAAACCTTGGTTTCATACTGAGGGAAAACTTGCCACTGTGCGCATCATACCTTCCTCTTGGGGTTCCCAACGGACGTGTACATCTACGCGCATCAGCCCTCTCACGCCGATTGATGAAGAAGGCGTCCCAAGTATTCTGGTTATCGGGATGCCAGCGGGGATTCATCCGCTGCTCCGGCGTGAGGTCGAGGTAGTAGTGGTTCATGATGGCCGCCGGCGCGCAGAGACGGGAGGGACCGGCACGCCGCCGGCGCTTAGGCTCCAGCCGGCGGGAACGCGGTAGCCGGTGGGCAAGGGTAGTTCGAGGCGCAAAGCTCCTCCACCTGGGTAGGTTAGAGTGGGTGCGGTGGAAGCCATGAGAGATTGATGAGAGATTGTAGAGATTATAATGCTGGCCAAGCCGCTACATATATGTAGTGACAAATGGCGGAAAAAATGGGAGCGGGAAGACAAGAGGCGGGAAGAAAGTGGCGGGAAGAAAGAGGCGGGAAGAAAGTGGCGGAAAGAAAGAGGCGGGAAAGAACTGGCGGGAAGAAAGTGGCGGGAAGAAAGAGGCGGGAAAGAACTGGCGGGAAGAAAGTGGCGGAAAATGAATTAGTTTTATTTTTCTGAGTTTTTTGATATATTATTTGTATTTTTAACATTTTGAATTGAATTAGTTTTGTTTTTCTGAATTTTTTGATATATTATTTGTATTTTATGATTTTGAAATAAATTAGTTTTGTTTTTCTGAATTTATTGATATATTATTTGTATTTTTAACATTTTGAATTGAATCAGTTTTATTTTTCTGAATTTTTTGATATATTATTTGTATTTTATGATTTTGAAATGAATTAGTTTTATTTTTCTGAATTTATTGATATATTATTTGTATTTTTAACATTTTGAATTGAATTAGTTTTATTTTTCTGAATTTTTTGATATATTATTTGTGTTTTATGATTTTGAAATGAATTAGTTTATTTTTCTGAATTTATTGATATATTATTTGTATTTTTAACATTTTGAATTGAATTAGTTTTATTTTTCTGAATTTTTTGATATATTATTTGTATTTTATGATTTTGAAATGAATTAGTTTTATTTTTCTGAATTTATTGATATATTATTTGTATTTTTAACATTTTGAATTGAATTAGTTTTATTTTTCTGAATTTTTGATATATTATTTGTATTTTATGATTTTGAAATGAATTAGTTTTATTTTTCTGAGTTTTTCTGTATTTTTAACATTTTGAAAAACAAAAAAAGTAATTTGAAAAATACCTTTAGTCGCGGTTGGCCTCGCCAACCGCGACTAAAGGTCTGTGCGCGCGGGAACGAAAAACCCGGTGAAAAAAGCCTTTAATCGCGGTTGGTCGGCCAACCGCGACTAAAGGGTGCCCTTAGTCGCGGTCGCCTCCAACCGCGACTAAAGGTGGGGGGCTATAAATACTTTGCCCGAACCGTCGCCTCTCCACATCGTCTTCTTCGCGCGAACCGTCTCGCCTCCGTCGTCTCTGCCGATCGCGCCGACAGGCTGCCGCGCCTCGCCGTCGCCGCAGACGCCGTCGCCGCCGCACTCTTGCCGTCGCCGCCGCCCTCTCTTAGCGAGCGCCATCTCCCGTATGTCGCCGCGCCCCGCCCCTCCGTTACGTGTACTGTCGCGCGCCGCGGCGCCAGTGTTCTTCCCCACCGCCGCCAGACGCCGCCCTACGCGCCTCCCGCACGCGCCGCCGCAGCCGCTTCCGCGCGTGCGCCCGCCCGACGTGCGTGCGCCGAGAGAGAGGCCGGATTTTTTTCTTTTTTTGTGTTTTTTGTTCTTTTTAATTTTAACTAATTAATTAGTTTAACAAAAACGGTAAATTAACAGAAAAAAGTAAAACTTGATAATTTGTAACTAAAATTTTGTATACTTAACAAAAATTTGTAACTAAATTTTGTATATTTAACAAAAATTTGTAACTAAAATTTTGTATACTAAAATTTTGTATACTTAACAAAATCTTGACTTAACAAAATTTTGTAACTAAAATTTTGTATACTAACAAAATTTTGTATACTTAATTAACAAAATCTTGACTTAACAAAATTTTGACATAACAAAAATTTAACTTAACAAAAAATTTACTTAACAAAATTTTGACTTAAGAAAAATTTTACTTAACAAAATTTAGACTTAACAAAATTTTAACTTAACAAAATTTAGACTTAACAAAATTTTAACTTAACAATTTTTTTAACTTAATTAACAAGAATTATTTTATTTTGGGATCGAGAGGGGGCGGCGAGGGTTATGTGTCCTCGGCACCGCCACCGCCCTCATCTCGGTCACCGCCATCGGTCTCTCGGTCCACGCGCGTCATGCGTCCCCTTTCGCCACCGCCCTCTCGGTCACCGCCTCTCTCTTTATATGTAGAAGAGATGTGATAATGCATATACACAATTAATTTGTTTTTACTACATGTTTTCAGGACTGACATATGGCGGACGATAGAGCTGACCCGATTCTGGACAACTATGATCTGGACGCTGAAGACCATATGTTCGGCATCATAAACGGCGATATTCCATATGTGCCGACCGGACAAGAAGAAGATGATATCTCTTCTTATCTGAACCTTGACGGTGAAGATGAAGGCGCCGTCAGCAAGATGATGCCGAAGAAACGTCGATAAACGACGATCTTCAATTGGAAGTAGCAACCACCTCGCGCCGAGGTATATATATACATTGAGCCTCTGGTGATACAAACTAACCGATTTGAATAAATATGTGTGTACTAACGCGCGCGACTCTCTTTCTTATTTTAGCCCTCGGCCGGATCATCGAAACAATCGAGTACGTCGTCAAAGCGTGGCGCAACCAAGACGCTGAAACAAGGAGAAATATATACCATCGAAGTTGTCGACAGTGCAACCGGCAAGCCGCTGGAGCCCGAGAAGAACGCCACCAAGTTTATCAACCAATGCGGAGCCGTTGTTAGAGACAACGTATCGATCACCGTCCAGGAGTGGAATGAGCCAAAGAAGGCACGTCTTGGTTTCACTTTTGTCGACAAAAGAACAAAAAAAGATTGCTGCAAAAGCTTCTGCAATATGTCGTCCTACCTCCGGAATACCACAAATTGGATGAGGAGGGTAACAAGATTGCGGAAAACAAGAAGAGGAGGAAGCTACTCAAACAGTTCGCTCTTGGAAAGATGGCCAGTGCATTCCGGAAATTCAAGCAAAATCTAGCCCGTGACTATGTCAACCAGAACAAGACTCCGGATTTCAAAGGACAATATGAGAAACTGAAACATGATTGGCCAGAATTTGTGAAGCAAAAGAAATCGGAGCAGTTCCTTGAACTATCGAAAAAAATAAGGAAAATGCGGCTAAGAAGGAGTACAATCATATTATGGGGCAGGAGGGTATCACCTTTGGGAGCCTAGGTGGGAGAAGATGGAGAACAAGCTGAGGGCGCGAGGAATCCGTCCAGGTACGGAGGGATGGGACCCAAGGGCCAAAAGCTGGTGGTACGGGCATGGGGGATCGCTGAACCCGGAGACATGAGAGTGTGTTTACCGGGGCAAAATAATTAAACCCACCGAAAAGCTTATTGAGGCAATGAGGGATGCTCAAGAGGGGAAGATCAAGTTCAACAGAGAGAACGACGCGCTGACGAAAGCCCTCGGGAATCCTGAATACGGAGGACGTGTACGAGGCATGGGGCACATTCCGTGGAAAATAGGGTTCCTCCAGAACGATGACCCGTACGGTTACAGAAGTCGTAAGAGAAAGATGGATCGGGATGCAGATGTTGTGGCGCGGTTGGCATCGGAAATGGATGTGATGAAGAAAACCGTGAGTGTACTAGTAGCCGAAAGAGATGCAGCTCGGGCGCAGCATGAAGATCATCCAATGGATCTCGGAAGGAGCAGAGAAGAAGCAGCGTGGCTTCCACGGAGGCCCCGGCTGGTGCCGACGATCGAAATTACTGCACCGGAGCCTCCGGTGGTCGAAATTACTGCACCGGAGCCTCGCTACCCCGTGGACGATATAAAGGAGATGAAAGAATGTCATCTGTATTATCCTATCGGGAACATGTCCATGAAGATAGCCATCGCTAGTGCTTTACCATGTTTACCTGGAGCACTCCACCACAACAACCCCATTGCAGATGGCTATGCTCGTGTCACGGTGGAGGACATAGTCCAAGGGTTTGAGGACCTGGACATTGACATTGCTACACCTGAAGGGGCGAGAAGACTTGGAGATGTCAAACGCCACTTCATTCTATGGCAAAAGAAGTTTATCATGTTTCCAGGCGAGGCGCCAAGGCGAACAAGTCCACCCTCCGGTGGTGGTGGCGGCGGCGGCGGTGGTGGTTCACCTACACCTCCTTCACGTCGGCCGACGCCGCCCAATTCACCTCCGGCGGGTAAGCAGACGCCGCCTCCTCGTCCGGCGGGTGATCGACGCCAGCCCCAATCCACCTCCGGCGAAGAAGAGAGGCAGTCTTGGGTTATTAACCCGGAGCCTTATGTACCTGCAACCACAAAGATACCAGAGCCATCACTAAAGCCTCTCACCCCGAGGCCTTGGGAACTTAGTGTGGAGCAAAATGCAGCGGCCGTGGCTGCTCATTATGAGAAATGGCAGGCGGACTGCAAGAAGAAAAGAGAGCCCGAGCCCAAGCAAGTATTTTCTGAGAAGGAAAAGAGATGGGCTAAGTCATTTTTGAACACACCGTCCAGCCGCGAAGAATCGCCTGACGACTATGAACGTGAACTTCGTAGTCAAGCACTCGCGGTCGGGGGAAACAAGTTGCCCAACTCGGGAAAAAGTAAACAGTCGATCGCCCCGCTCATAGTGAAAGCCGCAGGTCCGGACGATGCCCCTGATGTCATAGCAGCTGCGGCAGCATAGGGATTGACTGTAGCGAGAGCCAAAGAACAAGCGGCAGACTTAGGTCTGACTCTTCGTGCAGCGTTAGGCCTTGATGAGGTGGCAATGAAGGACGTAGTATTTACATATGTGCCGAATGGTCCTCTCGTCGAGCCTGCGCAGGAAGAGGATCTACCTCGACAAATGAAAGGTCTGCTAAATTGGTACAAGGGTTACATAAAACTTAAAAACGCCAGAGAATATATTTATGCGGAAGTTAGACCTGAGCATCACTTCAAACATTACTATATAACAATTCATCGGAGTGAATTGTTCCAGCTGTTCAATCTGCGCGAGCTCGACAAATCTATCATCAGTTGCTATGTTCCGTAAGTGATTTATTAATTTCTACCCCATCTCGTTCATTGCCTGCACTATAAATATATATATTGTCCTAACTATCTTGTTGTGCATGCTATTATGCAGAATGAAGAAGCGGAAAATGCGAATAAGGCGCACCCATGATGTTGGGTTCATTGACCCACAAATCGTTAATTCATATGTGTTAGAACACCACCCCAAAGACGTGGAGGATGACCTGTGGCGGTTTCTTATAAAACAGGAACTCAAAAGTGATATTCTATTTCCTTACCATTTTGGGTGAGTGTTTCTGTCTTGAGCACATTCTCTTTTGTTTACTCCATGCATGGTATGTGGCTAATCGATGAGTTATGCATGACTGTGCATGTATCGTGTCCGCAGGTTCCACTGGATTCTGCTAGTAATTCAAATTCAGAACTCCACAGTTCTCGTCCACGACTCTCGAATATGGATCCGAAACTTTGGGCCGACATGAGAAAAATGATGCAAAAGTAACTACTTTCATTCGTTTGCGCTCTATATCGATCGGCCTATTTCGTTCATCATTTCCTAATATCAAGTAACTAATTAATAACTCTCTTGTTCATTTAATTTTCCTTGCCTCGTAGGGTTTGGAGACGGTTCGTAGATCAAAAGGTCGGTGAATTCAAAAAAGAGCTACATTTTAAAAGGGCAAAGGCTGCGACCGGGGATATTCAGCCACCGGGGACCAATCTATGTGGATACTATGTTTGTGAGAGGATCCGGAGATACACCACTGAGCGGCAGCCGTCTGAGAACAACATCAGGAGGAATAACCTCCGGACGACGCTTACTCCAAGAGAAGCAGGTCGAAGAAGCCTCTTGAACCTTCGAAGATGGACACAGGGGCAGCTCTTTTTGCCAAGGGCGTTGATCTGCCGGCTATGGATGTAGTCAAAAATTACATTCGTGGTGGTATACTTGAGGAAGATTTGCCCGAGAGGAAAACTATTAGGGAGCATTGTAGCGTTATTATATCACTTTTTGTGGCTTATCACAACAATAATTTTAAGAAGCCTATATCGGAGCATGCCTGTAACTATACTGGGGAAGTAATGTACGTAGTAGCTCAAACTTTGGCTTGTAAAGCGGAGGGACCTCAGACAGTTACCTGGTTTGAGGATCCACCTGATTTTCTTTTGAGCCTCTTGGCAAACGATGTAACTGTACTGTGATGTGAGAGCAGCAAGTTCTTGACGCACTCTTTTTCTTACCAGAATACCGAAGGGGACTGGAAGATTTTTAATGAGACGAATTGCTTATTGTTAATATAAGTATGTTTTACCTCAAAAAAAAATGCAGGCTGCACAGCGTGGGTTTGTGAGTCCGACTCATCACGAGCAAGTTGTGATGTGTCATTTGATGAAACCCTTATTTCTGACCAGTCATTTGTGGCCCATCCTGATTAAACCATGAAACTGAGACCTGTAGGTAGAGATCACCATGTACAGATTGTTATTTATTCAAATTCAGACGAGACAGTCACAAACATTAAAACTTCCACAAACATATCTCACTAAAATAACAAAATAGGTGTGTCATTCGTAGCAGTTGATTACTAGTACTTCCATGTCGTGTTCTCATTTGTGTTATTTGTTACGAGTGTAGATCCATGGTCTTTCTTTATGATCAACAAAAGCATTTGGTAACAGGATGTGCCATAGAGCAGAACCAGATTATTTATGGATCGTGTATTTCACAGAGGCCAGCATACTACATCAAAAGTTTTTGGATAAAATCAGGTAAACGGAACAAAAATCAGAAACTCAATTTGGCTCCCGGGTCCGTATGATCCCTCTACTATAAAAACATATTTCCAAGTGTTAAAAAAATTTGATAAAAAAATTTACATGTACATCTCCATAATATATGTGTATTCGTCAAGTTTCATGAAAAAATGATATCTTTTGTAGTCTAAGCGAAAAAGAGAAAATTTATCTTGTGACAAGTCTTTTTTTCAGCACCGAATTTTGTCTTTTTTACACACGTCACATGACATGTCGATTTTTCATGAAACGACTTTGTGAGCGCGTAGCACATGAAGATGTACGTGCAAATTTTTTTCTTCAGTTTTTTTGACATTTTAAAATATGTCTAACATGTATTTCAAAATAAAGGGAGCATATGCTCCCATGTGCCGAAACATCACTCCCAACAAAAATGTGTGTTTAAAGTAATGTAAGCTGGATGAAAAAATATTGGGATGTCAAGCGAGCCTGTTCGCTGCCATCGACCGACCACGAGAGTACAAAGTTTGCCTGCGTGGAACAGATGGTTGCCAGCTAGACGAACAGGGATTGTGGCCGAACACGCGGTGGTCAGCTAAAGGTTGCATGCATTTCGGCTGACTACGCGGGCCGAGCAGGATACACGGAACGAGTCTACGAGGCCCACTTAATTTTGGAAGTCTGTTTACCATGTCGCGAAGCTTGTTTATGTGGCACCGGCTAAACCAGTTCTCTGAGCTCAAGCATCCCCTTGCATGATGTACTGAGTTTGGACCTTGATCGATGTGGAAACCATTTTGCTGACACATCCCAGTCTTACGTAGACAGTTGAATAAAGACAGTCAAATGACACCTCGAGGGCATGTCCCAATGCATTTCTATCTTCTATTTTGTTTCTCCTCACGCGTTTTACATTTGTATACTTTATATAACAAAGTGGGAGCAAAAGAGAAGGGGGTAGGCTAATAGTACATACAAGTTACAACACAAGTAGTGTTGTTTTGATGATAGTCGTATATATATAGTAGGTAATGTATTATGATGTACTGCTACTTAGAGATGAGGACGGGTTAGTACCTGCTATCAAGAAAGTAGATGAAACAAGAATAATGGATGGCCAAAAGGTTGGAATTGATTTCTTGACTTCTGCCATACATGCTGGTAGTATGGTACTCCATATTAGTCTGTACGACAAATAAAAAAGGGAACCACTAGGAATCGGCTCCCGATTTTTTGTTTCCCATCGGACCAGTTTCT
This sequence comes from Lolium multiflorum, assembly GCA_030979885.1. Lineage (NCBI taxonomy): Eukaryota > Viridiplantae > Streptophyta > Magnoliopsida > Poales > Poaceae > Lolium > Lolium multiflorum. The sequence goes on along the minus strand of CM061750.1, from coordinate 101,185,688 downwards.
TGCCGTAGGATCGGAAGTGGTTTGTCCGTTGGATTTCTACCAGGCCTGGTGCGTGGGAATAACAAATAGACGAGCATCCCTTAAATAGCGGTTTGTTTCCGTTAATCATTCCCATAAAAATAGATTCCGTTAACCATGTTTCTTGCCCCGCTTCCTCAGTGGTTTCCAAAACAAGACCCTTCCATATATGCTTCCGAAATTGACTCCAGATCCAAATAATCATGCATTATTCCATCTATGGCAGATGTTGCTTCCTTTCCATTTCAAACTTGTTTCCATCACACAATGAACATGCGTTCAGAGCGAAAAGTTATGCTTCATAATTCAGTCACGTTTTTCTCCAAACAAAGTCATGAAGCCATATATTTGCATTTGGAAGCCTAGTTTTATGATTATTGAAGAATGGAAACTGTTGTACCGAAAATTGTTATGTACTATAAGTGTAAGGAAGGAAGCATGCATGTCTTGTTTGTGGTTGAAGCATGTCACATGTAATATTGTTGTTGTGGCATTGAGCCATTGGAAATACAATTTGATAGTTGTGGAAGCAGGAACGAACTAGTATGGAAGCATTGCGATTGTTGTGTAAAGAACAAGCCCATAAAATAGGTACTTGGAAACATTTTGTACAAAAGTGTGGAACATGTCCAAAATAATACAGAAGCACATGGTATGTGGTACTAAACCGTAGGAAGCACATAGTACATATGAACTAGAAAACTTAAGTATTGCATATGTGACAACGAAGCACAACACATCTCCGCTTAGAAGGAATCGATGGCATGAAGCATCAGGCACCCGCCATTCTTCTCGTTTTCAAGACTTGGACTCCACCAACACATCTATGACAGTTCACGGTATTGCAATCGTCATCATGCTAGCTCATGCAATCGTCGCCATGTTCATCGTGGAGAGGCGGTCTGGTTGTTCCAGGCAGCGTTCTTGAAGTAGAGATCGACGATGTTGACAGATGCATTTCTTATGTTGGACACATCGCCAGCGAGCCTCCAGTGTTTCTTCACTGCAGTGTCTACATCTGCAACTTGAACTTTGAGATGTTCGCCTCCTACATCTCATTCTGCATAAGGCAAAGCACAACCAGGAAAGAAATAAGTAACCTGTCGAATCCCGCCAAAACAAAATTTGGAGGCGATATGTGCTACTTTCTAAATCTTGGCCTTGGAGACGAAGGGCTCGGAGATGCTGTTGAAGGTACTGTTGAGGATCTCGGTGGTGGATGCTTCGTCTAGACACCTTACACGTCTAGCTTCCACGCATGCAAATCTCAGCAGTTCCTTTTGTCGAGCACCTCTCGGGCGCAAGCTCCCTGCATGGGAGAGCCCTACATGTCCAGCTTAATCACCTGCGATGAATGGCTCACGCATATATCATTAGCTCATTTCATCGAGCACCTCTCGGGCGTAAGCTCCCAGGAGAGAGAGAGAGATATATATACTAGTACCAGAAGCAAGTATCATGAGTAGATTGATTACCAAGGCGAGCATATGGACGAGGAAGGACGACAACCATTGGTCTTGACGAGCTACTTCGGGCAGGGTCGGGCACACTTGCCACTTCTGCAGGTGGTGGTGCTACAGCAGCAGGCCACACCTGCACGATCCAGCAGCCGTTGCAGCCATCTCCTGCTCTCCACATGAGGCGGCGATCGGCCGGAGAAGGGCGTGCCTGGGCGGCGGAGGAAGGGGCCTGGAGCAGGGCGGGGTCGGTGGAGACAAACGAGGAGACGACCATAATTGGAGTCAGCGGGCGTAGTTACGGGTTTCTTTTATTAGCGAGAATAATAAAGAGCTGCTGTAGGACGCGCGATACAGGTAGGAATCGATGGCTTCAGATCGGTCCGATCAATTGTTTCCCATCGGGCTACGATACATAGTGTTTACCAACTTTAGAGATATTTTACTTAATCTCCACTACTATTAAAAAAGACAGAGCGGCAGATCCAGATGATCTTGACCCTCTAATCTTTTAATCCACCGGTTTAAATCATCGCTAAAACAAGTGTTAGACGTCTAATCAAAACCGCTAGCTAATACAGAGACACAGAGTACAACAACCAAACAAACGCGACACCCTATTCACCTCTGTGCGTGCCTCCAGGCACGAAGCAGGATGCCGCCGAACCGCTGGTCCATCAGACGCTGCGCACGAGGACGCTCCTCCCGAAGCGGCGCAACGCCGCCGAACCGCCCGACGATGTGCACGCTGCCGCTCCGGCAGTCCGGCCGATGTTGTGCATGCCGCTGCACTGCCGCGCACGCCGAGCGCACACCACCGCTGCCCCGCCCAACGCCGCGCACACCAGCGTCGCTGCTCACGCCTCCTGACTGCCTCCCCGTGATTTGGCCGACGCCGCGCTGCAAGCAGCGGCCTCGCACAGTCGCACGCCTCCGGCGCAGTACGCTGCCCAACCCCGCCGCCGCACTGTACGTCATGCCTTCACTTGAAGGTAACTGTACTGCCATGTTCTTATGATTTGAACATTACAGTGTTGTAAACCAATTTTGTTCAAATTTGATCGGTATTAGAACTGTGGTCATCTCGCTGTAATTCACAACGGCGGAACAATTGCGAATTTCATGAATGGAATGCTACTGTAATTTAGAAATGTCTTTACCAACATACTAATTGATGTTATCACCATTAAAATTTTCTCAACATGTCATCCTGCAAACTATTATCATGAGGTAATTTTGCACCGCCATGGATACGTCATTGTAATATTTTCGCATGGTGGCCAAGGATTCTAAAAACCAAAACTGCAGATCTCAATGCAGGCACTGGGTTCAAGCTGATCTGGAATAGTATGAAAGGCTCCAAGATTCATGTAAGCTCTTTGGATTATTTGTCAGGATTATGGTAATGCATTTTTGCAAGCGACAAATTAATTGTGTCCTTTAATATAGGTTCCCAGTTCCAATTACCAGAGTATAGGTCTTGAAGTAACAGACGGAAGGTTGGTGTAAGACTCAAGCCGATGGACAAATTTTAATAAACCCATCTCATTTGTTCAGATCATATTTCTATGTGCTCTCTACATCCTGCAAAAAATATATGATAATTGTGCTTTCCATAGTGAGTTGCTAGAGATCCTTGGTGGTTCATGCAAATGACAAGGGAGGCTGTGTTGTTATTAATGGAACATCTGTAGGTAACCCAAGTTGTCTTGAAAAATATATGTTCCATGTTGGTTGCTTCCATGATTGGAAGAACTGAATCTTAGAAAATACAACTTGGATGGATGAAAGGGCCATTTGTCCAGTGATTGTTTGCTGAGTTTCTGGTGGTCTGTTTAATTCTTGTTATGCCTAATTGGATAAAGGATCTTTTGGAAATAAATTATACAAAACTGAACTAGATTCAGATATATAGAAAGACTCTGCTACCCTTTATGAATTATTAATTCTCTCACAACATAATTTATAAGAGCTCTGCTGCATTTTTCATTGCTTACCAACAGGCCGCATCTCTGAAAGTAGCCTTTTTACAACCTATTATTCATTTGTCGTTGTTGTTTGTATTATGATATTGCATGTTTGTCATTGCTTAGCAAGAGGCCTGACATGAAGTCTGAACTAGATTCAGTCATATTTGTTGAGTTCTTATTGCTTTCATGTTTTTTTTTCAAGAAACTGGGTTGATTCTTTTTCCATTCAAGACGGATGCATTAAGTTCTTTACTGATATTATTTACATGGTTGTTTATTGGATACTTTCCCGTGAAACTACTTTTACTGATCTTTTTGACATAGTATACTCAATTTCTTTTGGTGTATCAAGTAATACAAAGTGATTTTTAATCATAGACCAAGGTTATCCCATGTTCTTTTGTGATATAGATGATGTCATTCTTGTTTTACTGTATTTTTTTGGGAGTTTTATGATAAGTTGAGGCTTCATTGTGGTGTGGGAAGCTAGGACTATTCGGTTGCAGTTCAGGACTATGGCTGGAGTTGCGGACATCAGCAGCCGTCATCATCTTCATGGCTGCAGCTGAGCGTGGCTGAGCCAGGGGTGAAGCATGCAGAAGTTGCTATCGCCTTTGTCCCTGCTAGAGCTGGTGTGGTGCGCAGAGAGCAGGGCAGCTGTTGCCGACAACTACAACAACACAGACATTGAGGACATGGTTTAGGTACAACCTATTTACACTTGTGCGCTGTTTATTGCGAGCTTCCTGGGCACATTTAGTATGACTTTACTCCATAAACTATTGCTTCTTGACCATTTCATTGAAAATATGAACCCATTTAGGTTCTCCTTGGTATTTTATGAGTATATCTCTCAGCATGTTCTTTCTGTAAGACACAAAATATATTTGCTTTCGGTTGCTGAGTTTGAATAAAGATATTTTTCAGTATGTTTTCACACTGTAGTTACTCTCAGATAGACAATAAATAAGACATTTTTGTTCTTTGCTTTGCAGTTCCTGGTAGAATATGGAATTTTGAATATGAGATATTAGTCATTAAGCAACTTACCTAAAAGATGGAATTTTGAATATGAGATATTAGTCATTAAGCAACTTACCTAGAAGATGGAATTTTGAATATGAGATATTAGTCATTAAGCAACCTACGTAGAAATTTGCCTGCATCATTTGTCAATAGCGGTGACATGGAGGAAGATCAAGATCAAGAACCATAATAGAGAGGGAAGACTTGAGGGCTTCCTAAGCAATGTTGGTACGGGCTAATACTTGGTTGTTGTAGTGTCAGATCTCCAGCTAAAGCACATGAACTTCATTCTTGATATAAAGTTATAAAAGAAAGGCTTGCCTAACATCACTAGGATCTTGCACAATATGTTGTCAAAATGGTTTTTAAAAATATCGTGGTTCATTGCTCCAGATTGTATACTCCTTGGAGAACCAACCAGTAGATTCATTAAATGTTTTAGTCCAAAGATTTCATTGTCCTAGGTTTTTTTTCAGATATGTAGAGCGGTGGCATGTTCTCATGGATCATTTAGTAGAATTTACAATGTCAATAAAAAAATATTGTTCATTATTTTCTATGGCTGCAGCCAAATTTTCAAAGCACTCTATATTTAACAAACAACATGCTACTTTTGGCCTAAAAATGACTCATTACTGAGATCAAGAAATCATCAGAATGTTGCTATGCTTGTTCTGGTCCTTAACATAGAAAAAGAAAGATATTTCATTGCGCTGGGATTGCTTCTCTGCGGAATCATTGATATTTTCCTGCTTGGTTTCTGCAGCGCTTGTAGGTATGGCTGACAGAAAAATAAATATCCATGTTTTCATGGCTTCTGCAGCATTTGCTTCTACATTTATGGGAAACTCACTAGAGAGATGGAGGGTTTTCTGCTTCTTCAATGTTTAATTTAGCCCAGGCCTTTTTATATTTTCTTACATACTTTAGAATTCTCCCTATTTCAGTTATTGTTCGTATATTTACTGGTAGCTTCTCTTATGTTGTTATTTCTTACAGCTCCAGATTACTTGACAAGAAAGTCAACGTATGATGTGAGGGAGATTAAGGAAAATCGTTCAGAATTTGCACTGTTGTTTAAGTATAAATGGGGACAAGTCGGCACAGTTTTTTCAAATCTAAGTTACACCAAAGTTCATGTGATGATATTTCATCCAAGATGCTACTTGATTGCTGTGCTATAATTTGGAAATATAAATGTTCAGTACTGATGCTATATTGCTCCGTTCTACTCCAAGACTTTCACTAAGATGTTGTTCGGTACTCATTTTTTGATGTTGTCTGTTCCTAGGTAAATCCTTTAAAGGAAATGAAGAGGTTTCATCAAGTGATTTTCTTAATAGAGTTTTCAATGCAAGGAACATCATTGTAAAAAGGCTAATCAAATTATTTCCAACTTTTGGATGCAAATTCCTGAATCAAGATGTATTAATAACAGCATATTACTTTCAGTATTTTTTTATGAATTTAGGAGTATATGTTATATGTATTTTCTTCAAAACAACTTGATTGAGGTTAAGAAAACAGCTTAATGATTGAGATCAATACCCTATTTTTTTGCTAGAAAGATGGATAAAACATGTGAGATAAAATTTGTATGTGCATGCAAACCCTTCTTTTAATCTGGCATATTTGCAGTTGATCGAGCTCGAAAAATATGGCTTATGTAGTTTCATCCTAATGTTACACGTGCATTGCACGTGCACGTTTACTAGTAATAGTATTAATAAGATATACAGTGTGCAATCGCAAGTAGCTTGCTCCATCTCTATTGGTTTATCAGACCCATCTCCAAAAACACAATAACCAGATAGGACCTAACTAAATGAGGGATCATAAATTTGGTTGATTCTACATTAAGAACTAGAACTAGATAGAAATTCATGTGACTATAGACCTATAGTTAATGTTTGCCCATTTCAAAAAAGAAGGAACTTACAACTACAAACTTGGATATACTTCGTCCGTCCGTATTTTAGGTGGCACCCTCGCTTTCCATGACTAACCTTGCCGGCAATTTAACCTTTAATAAATTAGTTATCATAAACCACATACTATTAGAAATTCTATCGAAATGCGAATATGAGTACTATAATTTCTTTGTCATATAATTCATGTTTACTTTGCCAAATCAATGGTTAAACTTGGACATTAAAAAACGTGCGTGCCACCTAAATGGGGATGGAGGGAGTACTTTTGTTGCAAGTCTGAAAATTAAAAAGAAGGGAGTAAGCTACAGTCACATTGGGGTGGCTTTTCTAACGGAACCATTTGTGTTGTTGCTGGCTTTTCTAATAGTCATGGGTGTAGTTCAGCCACTGCAACATGTACTTAATGTGTGATCTTATGTTTCTATTTCTTACTCACATATGTACTAGATGCAACAATGGCCTCGGTAAGTGGGAGAGGTAGCACTAGGGAATTTCGGTTATTGTGGTGCTCCTCTTGTATTGAGTCGTGTTTTTCAGGGCAAAACCCAAGCTCTGGCATTTATTGGTTGTACATGCACATTGGCTTATTGTAAAAAAAATTAGGACGACAATGTTTGTGCATTGTTTTCTTCTCGGAGGTGTTGATTTTGGAGAACTTCTTTTGTAATCTGGTGACGGATTTGGTGCTGGTTAGAGTGTTGCCACTGCGTGTGGCTGATCAGCGTGGCGGGTTTTTATTTGTTTTTTTCTTTTTGACTATGTCTATCATTGATATCTTTGTACATCTTGTTAATGCAGAGACTGGATGTAATTGGTATCTTTGCGATATTAATAGGAGTTGAGGGGTACACAGGAGCACACCATGGGTGTGTAAGGGTATCTCCAACGGCCCTGCGTATTTCGGTTAAAAAAAAGTATTTGTTTGCGGCCATTTGTATTGGGCCACAAACACGAAATTGGTTGTCCGGCTTCGTTTATCCGTTTGGGTCAGGGTATCCCTAGTTGCTCGAAGCATATTATTTTCCCCACCATATTTTTAGTCATAAAAACCATAATTAACATAGTTTTGAAGCTAAAAAACACACGGAATTTAAAAGGCCAAGCATGGCCTGCAAACATTAACCCTAATTTACATAGTTTAAAACTGCTAGCCTTTGTACAGGCTTCTGCTGGCCCTCGACTTCGTCGTTCCACGGGAAGAACATCCAGAAACTTACACTAGAAGCTTATGTTGGCCCTCGTCTTCGTCGCTGCAAAGAAAGAACATACAAAAACGTACACTAGAGGCTTCCGCTGGCCCTCGCCTTCATCGTTGTTGTTGTCGCTACCATCACCGTGGTAGTACCTACGGCAGGATGAGTCGTCAAACACCTTCATGCTCATCTTGCCATCGCCTTCATAGAATAAGTTTAGCAGGCATCCAACCTCAAGGTTATGGGTGCGGGCGAAATTATCTTAGCTGGTGTAGAGGTATATCTGGCATTGCCCATCGAACATGACATCAACGGGCCACTGGAAAAAAGCCACAACTGACTTCACGTAGGTGCACCCCGAACTGCTCCAGCTGTCGAGAAACTTCAAAAACTTGTCCAAGAGCTTCTTTTTGTGGAAGGGTTCCTACTTGATGAGGATGATGACCTCGAAGAATATGTCGTGGAGCCACTCCGTGTGCTCCTCCGTAGGTGAGGGTGAGCATGCAGGCGGTGCTGATTCAGCACAGCCACCCCTGCCCCTACCACGGCGGTCGCGTTCAGGACCACGCCATCGGCCCAACCACCATGGATAGCATGGGGAGTAGGTGGTGGGCGGCGCTAGGGTTTCGGATGTGCGACGCAATCGTTGTGTGAGGGAGCCAATCTGCGAACACCCCATTTTATACGCCGGAGGCAGCCGAGGGGGGCGGTGGTGCTCATTAAGGCCAGGAAATATGTCTAGGAATGGGGAACATGCAGCGTTGCGTGGCCATTTATTTTTGTGGCCGGCGGCACCATTAAAACGTGGCTCAAGAGGGTGAAGCAACGTCGCCCCGCCAGTACTACCGTGCAAAAAGGCGAAGCATGCAAGGTCACTGCCAGGGGTGCATCTGTGTCATGTCCGCATCAACGCATTCTGTCCCCAAATTTGGACAGGAATGTGTTAGTGGACAACTGGGTCAATTTGCATTAAGCTGCTGGGCTAGCTAAGGGCATACCCTAAGTTTAACCGTGCGAATGCAAAAGGTTCAACCTGCAACGAGTAAAGTTGTCAGCTGTCATTTCGGTGGTACAATTCGTACCTTTTGGCCCGTCATGACAAAATCATGAACGTTAGCCATTTAGGCGGAGCTCATCATGTACAGGTCATCAGTTATTCAAATTCAGACAAGACAGCCATTATATATAGATCCTAGTTTAGATGTATTTGTATTATTTATTTATTTTGCCACACAAACATATGAACACTGCCATTCAATATAACAAATTAACTGCAACCTGTTGCCATCTTCGTGAAAGAACTCACAAATTGGGCGTGCCATGCATGCAGATGATATACGAACAGTAAAATAATCAACTTGTAGCAGTCAATAATTAGTGCAATTGTATTATATGCTTTACCATTCTTTTATGTTTTATGTATGTGAATCTTTGATCTTTCTTTCTGATCAACCACATCATTCAACATTGGACATGCCATAGAGAAAAACCAGATTTATTTTCATATCGTATTTGACATGGGCCAGCATTGCGTACTTCAAACAAATGAGGATACAATCAGCTGAACTGAAAATGTGTGCGCACCTAGCGTATAGAAAACACCAAGCAGGCAGGATCCTATGGAGACAACTGTAAGTTTGAGTTATCAAGCGAGTCTCAGACTCTCAGAGACTAGCATACCGTTCATAATAATCAGGGGTGTCTGCCTGGAACAGACCGTTGTCAACTTACGAGTACGACAAAATCTACACGACATGCTACACAGGCCTAGCAGGATACACTGAAGGACGAAACGAATCAGTCAATCAGCTAAGTCGTGAAGCTGATTTACATGCCGTGATTGAAGATGGATTGGAGCGCCTACCTCTCGTAATAGGCTCGGCTGTTAACATGTGTACCAATCGTTTTGCTGGCACCTCGCACTCCTACGTAGACGGCATGAATAAAGACAATCAAAAGTCCATGGTCCACATCTCTCACACCTTGACAGCATTTCTCGTGTTTCTCTTCTACTGTGTCTCTCCTTTCGTGTTTCACGTTTGGATGCTTTATATAACAATGCATGAGACGCTAGACAAGAAGTGGGTACAGACTTATTTTGATGATAGTCCTACAAAGTAGGTGATGTTTTACGATGTGCTGCTGCTTACATGTGAGACGAGTTAATGTGTATGATGTATGAAGAAAACCACAAGAACAACAGATGGCATAGAAGCCTGGAATTTATTTCTTGACTTTTGTCATACACGTTGGTAATACCATATTAGCTAGTCCAACAAAGAAAAAAACCCGAAAAACCGAGGGTTCTCACGTTTCAAACAAGAGCTGAATGTTACGGCGCCAACCTGAAGTACTTTCTACTAGTACTATGCAGTCATACAATCGCGAAGAGCTTAATCCCATCTCTTCTGCTTTCTAAGGGTCAGCTCTATAAACACAATAGCCAAAAATGACCTAATTAAATGATGGATCGTATACTAATGACGTATGTATGGTCACGTTTTGGTTGATTCCACATCAAGAACTTTGGTGATATTGATGTGACTGTAGTTAACGTTCATCCAAAAGCAATGAACTTGCAACTAATAATCTGGATATGTTATTTTGAGATGGGCCTAAGAAACTAAAAAGAAGAGAGTAAGATTTTCTAACACCGTTATTTGTGTTGGGTGCAATTAGTGTTAAGTTATCTTGGTGTAGTCCAGCTTTGCATATCTTAATGTGAACTATATGCATACTAGAATGAGCAAACAGACACATTTGAATGCATCTAGATACATACAACTCAGAACAAGGTAGATCTTATAATTTGAGATGGACGCGCATACTTGGTGGTCCTTATGTTTCAGAAGAAAAACAAGTGTCTTCTTACTCCTCTCTATATGTACTAGATGCATTTAGTTGACTATGATTTCAAGTTTCCTACAAAGGATGCTCCTAGGTGTGTCGTCTATAAAATGTCCATCACACTTACTGGGCACTTGAACAGCCTTACACGCGGATTTGTTCACTGCCAAACAAGCCATCATGACTCTTAGGGTACAAATGGTAGTAGACTAAGCCGCCTCGGTTAAAACTAGCTGTGCCAAGCCAAACAAGGCTCTGATTTTTTCTTATTTTTGTTTCTTCATTCACTTATTTCCCTTTTGGCTTTTTTGTATTGTTGCATCTTTCTATTTTTTTTTTATCATTAGTTTTGAGAGCTACTAGGGTGAGAGTGCCCTTCCGTGGGAGCACTGAAGGGCAACACGAGACTAGTGCAGGCCGCGGAGACCCGCAACGTGGCGTCGTAACAGCCCAATGCAACGCCCGAGGAAAGAGCGGGGTATGCGCCGCGGGTTGCATTTTTTTCTTTCTTCCTGTGAGGACAATGCAAAGAAACAATTCAGTGCATAGATATAAAAAAATTAAGTGCCTTTCCCAAAGGCAATGCCTTGAATACCGATACAACGCACCGCTGGCATCAGGTAGGCAATTTCCTGCACAACGACGCAGTGTATACTTCCTACCCGAAGGCAGTGCTCTCCCTACCGACGAAGTGCACTGCCTACTAGAAGGTATTTCTCTACCCACCGATGCAGTACATTATCTACTCCGAAGGAAGTGCCCTGCCTATCCCTATCAGAGTGCCATGCCCACAGTGCCTACCCCCAACAAAGTAACATGCCAACTTGAAGGCATATAATTGGTGAAACAAAGGAAATAGTGCACATGAAAATGAGACAATGCAAACCTAGTGCTTTGTAAACCTAGAAGGCAGTGCAACTAATACACTCAACTTGAAACAAAAATTTCATCAAAACATATCAATATGGGATCTACCTTTGAAGATCTCAAGGCGAGTAGCATAGCGGTGAAAAGGATCTTGATTTGGACAATTTGAAAGATATTTTGTTTTCCGTATTTGAAACTACACAACAAGGAAACAAACCCAGTGACACCCTCCACAGTCGACACATGTCGAGGAGGGAAAGGGGCGGAAGCTGCAGGATGAACTTGGCTGCGCGTTTATTTTAATTTTTGTGTTTTCCTACTTCATTTATTTTCATGCACCCTTTCAGTAATTTCCATTTTGCATAGATCGCTGCAGATAGATATTTTTTATGCTTCATTTTGTGATACCTTTTGAAGACGTCATCTTCATTTTCCATGTTAGTTTGTATTTCTTATAGTAATACAAAAATTACACTTGTACATAGTTCATATTTTTCTGAGCAAGGTGGGCACCCTTTTCTAAATTCATTAGTGTTTATGTGAAGTACACAAGGTGTCCCATAAAAAGATTGATACTATTGTTTCAAAGACATTATTATTAGAATATGGATGGTACAAAACAATTATGATTTCTACGAATAATTTTCATCATCTGAAAATTATATTTAACATACATTCGGAAAAAAGCGATCTCGTAAACTATATGAACACATTAAGAAATGGGTGATTATTTCTAGTTCTAAGCTATAAGATATTAAAAGAACATTTTTGTTAAGTTATTTCAATTATTTTCAGAATAAATAACCATGCACAGTAAACATATTGTGTTAAGTGGATTACATGATATTTAAGCTGACCTCCGTTCATGTGGAGGCACCTCGCTTGTCGCCGACCTAAGAGTCTGCTGGCATATACTGTAGAAAGCTCCCAAAATAGACATATAACAACAAACAAGTCTCCTAGGATTGGAAACATTGGGAAGTTTGCTCTAATTCTCTGCCTTTAGTGAGGAATAAGGGGCCTCCACCCAACCGTCCTGAAATACAATGTGGTCTCATTCCATAAGACCGCTCACATTCTTTATTAAAACCCTAAAATAATTATATCAAATAAAATTAAACAATATTCAACAAAAGAACATAGAAGAAAAAAGATTTTCGAAATTATAAAGGGGTGCAAAAAAAATGTTGGTTCTTCAATTTCGTTATTCATATATATGCAGTTATGAATTTTTTTCTAAAAGATCATAAGAAATATGCGCTCAAACAATCGCTAGAAGAACTATTAATGGAGAAAATCTACTATGAACTTTTCAACAAAAATGCTATGGGAGAAACATCTTTTTATAAAACATAACAACTCTAAAACTGAAGAGCATAAAGCTTCAAAAATAATAAAACTAAATAAAGATAGCAAAACAATTGGCTAAATAAAAATAAAAATAAGCTAAAGAACCAAACGTACATATACAAATTCGAAATAAAATAAAATCAAAAAATATGTTAGGAAGAACAACTCGAAAAAACAAAAGAAATGCGATATAGAAACTAAATTAAAAGGATACACATAACATTACTTCATTATTAGGGATGTTCCAAATGAGGGTCACGTCCCCAACACCTAACCCATCTCAAGTTGTCAATCAAGCCGACAACCTCATCACAGCCATGGCTCGAGCTTGCCAACCATGTCATACTGCCCTAGTCACTTCTTCAACCATTGTGCCATTGTTGCATCTCTTCTTGAGGATGGAGACTTGCCGCACTACCGCCAACAACTACCTTGGATAATTTTCCCGACATCCACAACCCCGTGAGTTGAGATGCACGTGTAGCAATTGCATGTATGCCTAATGCCTCCAAGAAAGGTAGCGTCGTATTGCCACCACTAGCTTCAAAACCCCAGAAGTAGCTAGGACTTTTGTTGGGATATCCTAAACGCCCCCACGAGGAGAGATGGGGTTCCACGAAATAATGCAAAAGTTGTCGGATTTGCCGACAATGGTCAAATACTGGGGCAAGGCTTTTAACCAAACAAGGCCCACATACCACATCCAACTAGGGCGGGGAGGAGAAAAAACAACGGGTTGACCATGTAGAGATGTCAACCAAGGGTGTCACGCGCACAAGACATGTAAAATTGGAGCACCACATGTTAGGTTTGATGTTTGATCAGTTGACGGTGGACGCCCGTATTTGGTAGCCAACCACGTGTGGTACGTGGATGAGTAACAAAGAAAGAACGATTTAGAGGGACAGAAAATCGACAAGATTCCAGTTGTGCAAATCAGCATGGAATATTTCAGACATCAGTGTTCACTTTTGACCCTTGGAGTTGAAGATTTTTTTAGTTTTTTCCTTTCATAAGGAAAAGTCATAAATATTGGTTCAAATCTAAATTTCATGATTTCAGTTCAGTAGGACTATCCTCTACCAAACCACAATGAACAGTAAGTCGTAATTTGTTATGCTTGCTGAGACAGCTATCATATCCACTCAGATAGGCTACAAATAAGGAGGCTCGCAGTGGTACTCATATTTGTGAGTGCGCGCACTTCTAATTTTAGTGGTCAAAGATCACTATCTATGGAGGTGGATTTCGTTTTCCTCGTGATTTCTTGACATGATGTATGCAGTTTTTAGGAACCCCTCATGAGTAAGTTGTCAGCCGTATAGTGTCACGCTAGAAGTCAGTCATTTGTGGTTCGCCCCTCAAGCCAAGATAACATTGAGGTAAGCTTCCCATGTACATGTCATCAATCATTACATCTAGGACAAGATTGTCATCATCCATACCAACTGAAGAGACATCATACTCTAGGATTTAATATGGCGAACTATAACCTAAAGCTTGTTTTCTCAGACAAATAATCCCTAATGGATCTAACCTAATCCACTATTGTAGAAATCATTTTCCCGACACCTTCCATTCTTACACATGCATGAATGGAAAGACAAGAAAAATGCCATCAAGATGCTACCCTCACACCTTGACGGCCTTTCCCCTATGTGTTTCCTTTTTGTTTTATTTTTTCCTTCGGTGGCACAAACTTGGGTGCTTTATATAACAATGATTGGGAACAAACAAGAGGGGATGGCGTAACCCAAAAAAAAAGGACAGTAGTAGGTAGTGTCTTTTAGTATTGCTGTCTTGACGATATTGGTACATAGTACTGCACTAGGCAGGGGCAGAGGCAGGGCGGGACACAAATGATCTGGTGTATGTATGACGGGGAGTACATACTAATTGACACAAATAATTACTCGTATTTCCATGCCGACTACTTCTGCATAGCAGCAAATGCACATGTACATACCGAAGCCTAGCCCAACCAGAGCCATCATCTTGGGGCTCGACTGTTTCTGCGCAGCCTGTAGTTTATTTGCCGAGGCCAATAGCTTCATATTTTATTTATTTTTACCGGAGCCAATCGGTTATCTCCTTGCCCTAATTTCAGCGATCTGCCATGGCGCTGCCGCAGCTCGCAAACCGAGCTAAGTGCCAGCTCTCTCGCGATGCCATCTTTTCGAAAGAAAAGCCCGCTGCAGCGCCTCACCATAATAGAGGACCTCTATCTCCCATATATGGAATTATGATCCAACCCAACACTCAAATAAGGGTACGCTGGTCGTTTGACGCATAATTTTTATCTGACAATCCTATACACATAATTGATCAATTGTCATTGAGTACGTCCATGCTCTACTTCCAGTCCTACTAACATGCTAGCCGATCAGCACTAGTTTTGTGTTCAAACTCGATAGAAACGATAGGAGAAATTTCAATAATTTTCATCCATAGGCTGCGTATAAAATTGATAAAAAACTTCAAATTCATAAGCCATACGTATTTGATTAAATGCTCTCTAAATTAGTGATTTGTTCATAAATGATAACTCCACAATTACTAGAGGATTATATCAGGAGAAAAAAATCACCCGCCGTTTGCTTGAACAACGATTTTTTTTACTTCATCTATACCTCGCCCCCTATGCTTAAATCCTGGCTCCGCCCCTGGTAGTATGTGATGTAATGATGCAGTAGCATTGCTATACATAAGACGAGTCACTGCATATATGAGGAAAATCCATGAAATAGAGAAGGGTGCTGGGCGGGAGGTGACGGAATTCTTCATGTTCTATTTTCGTTTTTCAGCGATGCATGTTCGAGCTCACGCCATCTCCCTCCTCATCCATGCTTGTGCAGGAAAAGATTTCCTTTTGCATCAGCGGAGCACGAGACGAGGGTGGGTCACTGGAAACGGCCGAATCAGCTGTTTGTCCCGTTCAGTCCTAGAGCTTCTTTGAGAACCGGTTCGACCACAATGCAGAAGGCTTCCGTTCAACCAAACGGGCCAAATGACATGTGAGCTAGCAAACGCGCTCGTTGTGTCCAGCACGGCTCTTAAAGCACCCTTGGGCTAATCCCCAGGAACGCCCTGATCAGCAGTTTATGTGGAGCCTTGCCCCTTGTCGCCGAAACATGCATCAACTCAGCGTGGAGAAGCATGGAAGACGCCCCATTTACTCCTTTACACACACTCTACTCCCAACACCGCCATCTTCTCTCACTCACACACTAACAACACATGCTATCAAGTTCCATCAACCGCCTCTTCGAAGTCTGCCTAGCAGCCTCAGCCTGCACCTCCATCCTCTCTGTCGCGTGCTACCCTGACCAAGCTTTTCCTCGGTGGGCCGCAAAGAGCACACAGATGATCCGGGAGTACAAAGCCAGCATGGTCCGCGACACGGCGGCGATTATCTCGATCATCGTGCCGGTGTTAAATCGGCCTTCCTCCATAGCATTGAGGCCAATGGTGGGTGGTCATGGCGGCCGCCAGAATTTAATTGGCCTCCCCCCTCCCGATGGGGAGATTTGACCCCCCACGGGTATGCCGCGAGAAGAACGGTGGTCATAGAGGTAGGTGTGCCTGGCTCAAGACGGGATATGGATATGCCTCTTGGATTCGATCCATTTTCGTGGCATGCTCGGCCACGAGCAGGCGCCGCATCTGTAGTTCCACCTCTAGCGCACATCGGGGCACCACACGCAGATGGATTGGCAATGCGACTTCGATTTCCTCCTCAACGGGGCTCATGCACATCAAATAGGTAAGCCACATGGGTTTGCCTTGATGCATGATCAACGAGCCCATTGGCGCTAGACAACCAGTGGTATAATAGAATAGCAGAAAGAGAAAGATGGAAAGAGAGAGGATGGCAGATCAACAAGAGTTCAAATATGCAAATCATTGTACTCCCCCGCCTATAAAAAGATGTCTCAACTTAGGACAAATTTGAATGTATCTAGATACTAAAATGAGTCTAGATACATTTAAATTTTGACAAAGTTGATAAATCTATTTATAAACCGAGGGAGTAGATTTCTTTGCGAACACCGATGTTCACTTTTGAGCCTTGGAGTTGAACATTTTAGCTTTTCCTTCTATATCCACCACCAGGTCACCACAATGACCCATGAAACTCGTAATTTGCGATGCTTGAGCATGCACCTTAGAGTGTTAAGGTGGGATCCCGGTGGGATTTCACTTATAATATATTTTGCCTTTTCTAATTTAAATTTTAGTGTCAAAATTTATACTAAAAAAGCAAAATGCATTACAAGTACGATTTAGGTGGAATCACATTTAACATTCTAAGACACATAGCAGATCTTATCCCACCCACCAGTCAAGAAAGTAACCGGAGTTTGGGGTACACAAGATCAACCGATAGGTGTGTAAGGCCAACCTACTAGGAGTAAAGTTGTCAGCTGTCATTTTGGTGGTACAGTTATTAACTTGTGGCCTAACATGACAAAATCATTAACCTGAGCCCTTTGGGCAGATTATGATGTACAGGTCATCGGTTATTCAAATTCAAAGACAACCATTGTATGTTTTATGCAAGTGAATCATTGATCTTCCTTTCTGATCAACGGTTCATCAACGAAATTATTCAGTATTGGACTTGCCATAGACAAAAACCAGATTTATTCTCGTATCATACTCAAGGTTTAAAATAGCATTGCTATTTTATCGGTTTTAGCGCGCTATAGCGGATTTGAACAACGATGCTAAGTTTAACCAAATATTGTCTCTACAATGCTAAACACGTTATATCACGCTAAATCATACTAAATCACGCTAAAATACATATCTTGTAGCGGGGTTAAAACCTTTGCCTGAAATACAAAGGTAAATACTCGCAGACAACTCCCATGGGCTCAAAAGTCCAATATCTTGTCCTCACTTCAGACCTAACCTAAACTAAAACATTGTCTTTCATTTTTGAGTATGGTTATGGATTTATGCCTCACATATTTGTTTATGCCATGGAATTGGCTATTGTAGACAATTGAAGAACAACTTTAAACCATGTGGTTATGCATGTATTCTCCTGTAAAAAGAATTAGATGGTGAAATCCTTAATATCTATCTTACATTTTTAAAACACTATTTCAAATATAACACATTATAACTTGTATAGCATCTGAAAAAGAGTCGCCCTAAATAAAATAGGGCGCTATTTTAATGGTGGCCGTATTTGATGTGGGCCAGCATTGCATACTTCAAATAAACGGGCCGGCTACAATAAGCTGAACTGAAAAATGGGTGTGACGCCCACAGTAAGCAGACATGATCCTACGGACAACTATAATATTGGGCTGCACGGTTGTCCACTGGCGACCAGCAATTCGGCTGACGGAGTACCCTATGTTTTGACTCCTTACCAGTACGACAAGATCTACACTCATGTTGCACATGCCTAGAAAGTTACACTGAACTAGTCTGGCACACCCATTTAACTTGGGCAGTCTGTCAGTTGTGTTGTGAAGCTGATTTACACAATTACAAGCCGCGACTGAAGATGGCCTTGCGTCCGCCTACCTCCCGTATTAGGCTCGGTCCTTAACAAGTGTAGAAATCATTCTGCTGACACCTCCCATTCTTACATAGAAGGCATGAATGGAGACGATCAGAAGGCCATGGGCACGTCTCTCACACCTTGACGGCATTTCTCGTGTTTCTCTTCTATTGTGTCTCATTTCTTGTTTCACATTACATTTAGATGCTTTATATAACAATGTCTGAGAGCAAACAGGAAGAGGGTAGTGAATTGTATGTACGAAACAAGCAGTGTTTTGATGATGGTCCTACAAAGTAGGTTACCTATTTTGATGTGTCGCTGCTTACATATGACACAAGTTAGTGCATATATCAAGAAAATAGGTGAGACGAGAACAATAGATGGTATAGAGGGCAGGAATTGGTTTATTGACTTATGTCATACATATTGGTAGTACCGTATTAGCTAGTACTACAATTTTGTATAAATGGATGCAAATTAGGCCACCACCACTACCCTTGCGTAAACCAGGTTGCCTCCGCCCAACAAAGCTCTAAGTGTTTGTTATTTTTATTTATTTTTCTTTATTCACTAATTTCCCTGTTGTGTTTATTATCTCCGTCTTTTCGTTGTGTTAATATTATATTTGTTTGGCGTTCCCCTACTTTTAATTTTTTTTTCATGTCCTTATCAGTTTCATAGCAGGAAATCGGCCCGCCATCCATCCCTAAAAATGCTCGTCCTAGCCACGCAGATAGGGGAGCCATCGTTGTGCGCCTCCACCAGATCTAGGCGCGAGGGGAGTTAGTGTATACGAATATACATACTTGTCATCTGGACTAAATACTAATTATTCGCATATTAATATGAATGGTGTAAATAAGGAATAAACTATGAAAAAGAAATCGTATTCATATCCCACATATGACTAATCAGGTTACCAATTTACCCATCGTATAAGTTTTACATCTTTCTGCTCGGTTAAAAAACAAATGCTCTCACATACTCCATCGATCTCATTAAAGATGTCTTGAATTTAGATGTATCTAATCACTATTTGGTGTCTGGATACATCTAAATTTAGACAATCTAACACACCTTTCATGGGACGAGGGAATAGTACCGATGGCTGAAAAAGCAGTGAGAAAAATAGTAAATGAGAAGGAAGAAGGGGGAACTGACCGCACGGAGATTGACTGGCAATGCGACTTAGATTGCCTCCCCAATAGGGGTCATGCACATCAAAGGTAGACCACATGGGTTGGTTTGAATATCTGATGCATGCTCAACGTATCGGTTGGCGCTAGACGATCAGCAGATCAACATGAGTTCAAATATGCAAATCAGTTTGGTTTCTTTGCGAACACAATCTTCACTTACGTTTTACATTTTCCTTCCGTATCCACCAGCAGACCACAATGACCCATGAAGCGTAATCTGCGAACACCAATACTATTACGAGTTTTTTTTTTTTTGAGTAAGACAGGCTCTATGAGCATGCTACACGGGCCGAGCAAAGATACAATGGCCAAGTCTGTAACACCCATTTAATTTGGGCCTGTCAGCTAAACCATGAAACTGATTTATGCGCCTGCGTCCGCCTGCCTCCCTTATCAGGCATTCAGGCTCCTTAACAGGCGTGGATCGAAATCATCTTGCTGACACCTCCCACTCTTACATAGACTGGATGAATCAAAACGATCAAAAGGCCATTTACGCATCTCTCACACCTCGACAATATTCCTCGCTTTTTTCTTCAACTAGTAATATGTTTCTCCTTCCGTGTTTCGCATTTGGGCTTTATATAACAAAGACTGAGCAAACAAGAAGAGGCTATCCAATTGTATGTACCAAACAATTGTTTTGATGATGATAGTCCTACAAGGTACGTAGGAGATGCATGTGAGACGAGTTAGTGCATATGTCAAGAAAATATATGAGACATGAACAATGGATGGCGTCGAAGGCTAGAATTGGAACCTTCAAAAGATTGAATCGGTGGGCTAGGTCTTGAAATTGACCAAACTTCGCTCAGCCATGCGTCGCTCTGCTCTGGGGCGACTCGAGAGGCGACGAACCCTAGCAGCCACTAGCATCTCCCTCCTCTTCCTCTCCCTTGACAGCGCTAGAGGTGACCACCGGAAAGCCCGCGCGTGACTGATGAGGATGCTGGCGGCGGAGATTTTGGTGCTTAGATCCAATCCCGGAGAACTCTGGCATCTCGGGTAACGACCTCGCGAGGTGAGGGCAACGTTAATCCGTATGCATGAGATATTCGCCGGTGCTGGCAGCCTTTTTTCTCGGCCGTAGCGGAGTCGCGAGGAGAGGGCGATTGAGGTCACGGTGCGGTGGGCCGCATTGTCGCCCTCCTGCTAGATCTGAAGATGGTGGCTTGTGCCAGGGCGGTTCCCACCCCGATCCCTTTAGATATGGCCTCACCAGATCTGATGTATAATTGTGGTGGTTGGGCTTTGGTCCAAGGGAAACCTTTGGTCCATGGTGGTGGCCACGGTGACGGCGGCGCTAAAGGGAGTCTGCCCCTCCTTTGGGGTAACATCGTGGTCCCATTCCGTTACTGCCCCTCCCGGGTGAAAGCCCCAGACCCGTGTGATTGGGTGGCGGCGCTCTGGTGTCGCTTCATCCATGGGGGTGTTTCCTTGGGATGGCTGGGAGTTGAATGAGGTGCTCTGTTGGCACCTAGTGACGACGTATGTTTTGGTGGCTGTGATCTACCTTTGTCGGCTCTAACCTTCCACCAATAGGTTATGTTTATGTTGGCTCCTAGATGGGCCTTTCTTTATCGACACGCTTAGTTCCTAGATTTCGGACAATGTTTTCTAAACGGGTCGTGCTGAGCGTCCCCCGGGGAATCCCACGCCCCGATCCCCTGGGTCAAGAACCGTCGGATTAATCTGATGGATCAGATCAGACCGTTTCCCCGCCACCCTTCCCATCACCCCACATGGGTGGACCCCTCCGGTCGCCCCACCAGAACGCACAGTCTTCTCTCTGCGACCCAAAAATCCCCCGCCCCCAATAACCCACGCACAACCCACGCCGCCGCTCAAAGTTCCGGCCACAACAGCGCCGAAACAGTCATCTTGCAACAAGGTCATGTTTATATGTGGAAGGAGATTGGAATATTCCTGTTGATCAGTATATGACTGTATATGACTGGGAACAAACCATGAAAGGCAACAGTGACCGGTCGTGGGAGAGAAAGCAACCAAAGAAAGTGTCGAACCGGCCACTACATCTGTTTCTAGCATGAGCTACATTAGTGGCAAAATTCAGTGAAAATTTCTACAATTACCTGCTGCCTGGTAGAGCAGTATAAAACACAAAGAACTCAAGGCGGTGGGAGAATGGTTTGAGTTGTTTAATTTCAGTTATTGTAGGCGTCATTGGAATATAGTAGTAGCTCATTCGCTAGCTAAGTATGGCTCACAGGACTATGATGACTGTGTCGGGTGAACTGATGTAGCCCTGAAATTTGTATCTGAACTTGTTGCCGGCGAATCTGCCGTGCACTCTGAGCAATGGAGTTCCATTTCCATGTCAAAAAAAAAGTCTCTCCTAGGATGATGGGAACCATTAATATTCCACCTTTAGCGAGGAATAAGGGGCCTCCACTCAACCGTGCTAAAATAAGATGTGCACTCGTTCCATAAGCCAGCTCACATTTTTGTATTAATTCCTAAATAAAATATGAAAATAATATTAATAATATTCAACAAAATAACTGAGAAGATAACAGAATTCCAAAATTATAAAGGAAATACGAAACAAGAAATTTGTTTGTTCTTTATTTTTTTGTTTCTATAATGTCAACTCATTCAAAGATATCTTATAGTATGTCCATACTAGTTCTGAAATATGGTCTGATAGATCATAAAAATTATGGTTTCAAAAAAAAATCTCCAAAAGAGCTATTAATGAAGAAAATCTTCTACATAAAATTTTCAACAATAATGGTGTGGGACAAACTTCCAATGGTAAAACATAACAACTCAGAAATAGAACTACATAAAATCTTGAAAAGGTTAAAAACAAAACTAGATAAAATAGCAAAAAATGGCTAAATAAAAAATAAGTTAAAGAAGCTAAAATGGATAAAGAAATTGAAAATAAATAAGATAAAAAAAAGCATGACCAAACACAGAGGAAAACAACTTAAAACGTAAGAAATACGATGAAGAACTAAAACTAAAAATATACACATAATATTACTCCATCATTAGCGCTGCAAATCAATAGAGAGGGTCACATTAGGGCAACCCCCCTCTGAAGTTGTCGATCAAGCCGACAACCCAGTCACACGCGCAACTTCTAGTTTCGAACCACGTCATGCATAGCCGTTACTCGAACCATTATGTCGCCGCCGAATCTCTACTCGAGGATGGAGCCTCGACACACAACCGTTAGTAATCTAGGATGGTCATCCCGACATCCACAACCCCCGGCCACGAGAGGAGAAGCACGTATAGCAATTGCAGTCATGGCTAACGCCTCCACGAAAGGTAGCGACGTACTGCCATCAATTTCTTTAGCATGGTGGAGCTAGGTATTTCATTGGATTTCTCCATGACGGAGAGATGGATAGGATAGCGATAGCAAACAAAAGGTGCTCACAAACACAATACATGTAAATTGGAGCCTCTAGGGTTTGGTTTGATGCCTGATCAAGGCTCCATTGGCGGTATATGACCAGATTTGGTAGTCAACTGTGTGGTGCAACAATAGGAAAAATAAGAAGAGGAAGGAGAGGGACGACATATCAACTAGATTCCAAATGTTCAAGACGGCGTGGATTTCTTACCAAGTATCAACGATAATTTTTTAGCCTTGAAGTTGAACATTTTTCAATTTGTTTTTTCTTCCATATCCTCTACCAGACCACAATGAACCGTGAGACATATTTTGTGGTTCTTTCTAAGGCAGACAACAAATCATATCCACCCACTTGTTAGAAAAGTGATCATAGTTGAAGGATACAAATAAGGTCGTAGTGGTACTCATATTTTTCAATGAAGGCACGTCTGGTGTTACTGGTCGAAGAGAACTATCTATGAAGGTGGAATGTGTTTTCCTCGTGAATTTCGGCAAATGCTGCATCTGCACTTTTTGGGCCAACCAGCCGCGGGTAAGTTATCAACCGTATAGCATGACGGCGGCACTCAGGCATTTGTGGTTTGTCCGAATAAAACCATGATAAAACTGAGGAGAGCTCCTCATCTATATATCGCCGAGACCTCATTGAGATAGAACATAAACATTGTCGATTCTAACCATATAGGCGAATGTCTCTGGCGTATAATAGGGATAACTCTAACCCGAAGCCTATTTTGTTAATCAAAGAAGCAACGCTTGGAGTAATCTGATACACCACTGTAGAAATCATTTTCCCAATACCTTCGATTCCTACACATGCATGAATGAAGACAATAAAAATGCCATCAGATACCACTCTCACACCTCAACAGC
Organism: Lolium multiflorum; assembly: GCA_030979885.1. Classification (NCBI taxonomy): domain Eukaryota; kingdom Viridiplantae; phylum Streptophyta; class Magnoliopsida; order Poales; family Poaceae; genus Lolium; species Lolium multiflorum. The sequence goes on along the minus strand of CM061750.1, from coordinate 101,162,045 downwards.
CTTCCGCCATGTGTTTCTTTTCTATTTTATTTTTCCTTTTGTGATACACACTTGGATGCTTTATATAACAAGGATTGGGAACAAACAAGGCACTGTTGTCTTGATGATATTGGTACATAGTACTATATTAGGTGATGCATTATGATGCACTAGCATTTCTTATATGTAGATAAGACGGCTTATAGTAAAATGGAGTCATAACTTTTAATTTTATGAGGTCGTAGTGGTACTCATATTTTTCAATGAAAGCAGTTTGGGTGTTAGTAATGAAAGAGAACTATCTATGAAGGTGGAATGTGTTTTCCTCGTGAATTTCGGCAAATCCCGCATCTGCACTTTTTGGGCCAACCCGTCGCAAGTAAGTTATCAACCATATAGTACGACGGCGGTGCTCAGGCATTTGTGGTTTGTCCGAATAAAACCATAATAAAACCGAGGAGAACGCCTCATCTATATGTTGCCGAGGGCTCATTGGCATGCAACATAAACATTGTCGATTCTAACCACATAGGCAAATGGCTCCGACATACAATATGAAGAAGTATAACCTGAAGCCTATTTTCTAAAGCAAAGAAACACTGATTGGTCTATTCCAATCCACCAGTGTAGACATCATTTTCCCAATACCTTCGATTCCTACACATGCATGAAAGAAGATAAACAAAATGCCATCAGATACTACTCTCACACCTCAACAACCTTTCGCTATGTGTTCCTTTTTTATTTTATTTTCCTTTTGTGACACACATTTGGATGCTTTATATAACAAGGATTGGGAACAAACAAGTAGGGGGTGGCGTAACCCAGAAGAAAGAAAGGATGCTAGGTAGTCTATTAGTATTGTTGTATTGATGATATTGGTACATAGTACTATAGTAAATGATGTATTACAATGCACTACTATTGCTTATATGTAGATAAGAGGAGTCAGTGCACATATGACAAAAAATCATGAAATTAAACTAGAGTTAGAATATGTGAGTTAAAAGTGATTTCTTGATGTCAGCCATGCATGAATGTTGGTATCTATTACTTTGAGTACTCAAAATAAAGGGGGAGGAGGGCAGGGTGGACGATGTGGTGCATCCGAAGACACCGACAGCTAGATCCAGCCTGGTAAGAAACAATGGTGCGGCGACAACCATAGCCTAAAGGCAGCATACCATAGCCTAAAGGAAGCATACCATAGCCATCACTCTCTTTAGCATCGTGGATCTAGGTATTTCATTGGATTTCTCCATGACGGAGAGATGGATAGGATAGCAATAGAAAATAAAAGGTGCTCACAAACACAATACATGTAAAATTGGAGCCTCTCGGGTTTGGTTTGATGCCTGATCAAGGCTCCATTGGTGGTATATGACCAGATTTGGCAGTCAACTGTGTGGTGCAACAATAGGAAAAGAAAGAAGAGGAAGGAGAGGGACGACATATCAACTAGATTCCAAATGTTCAAGACGGCGTGGATATCTTATCAAGTATCAACGGCAATTTTTAGCCTTGAAGTTGAACATTTTTCAATCGGTTTTTTCTTCCATATCCTCTACCAGACAACAATGAACCATGAGACATATTTTATGGTTCTTTCTAAGGCAGCCGACAGATCATATCCACCCACTTGTTAGAAAAGTGATCATAGTTGTAGGCTACAAATGAGATCGTAGTGGTACTCATATTTTTCAATGAAGGCAGTGTTCTGGTGTTAGTGGTGAAAGAGAACTATCTATGAAGGTGGAATGCGTTTTCCCATGAATTTCGGCAAATGCTGCATCTGCACTTTTCGGGCCAACCCGTCATGGGTAAGTTATCAACCGTATAGTACGACGGCGGTGCCCAGGCATTTGTGGTTTGTCCGAATAAAACCATGATAAAACTGAGGAGAACTCCTCATCTATATGTCGCCGAGAGCTCATTGGCATACAACATAAACATTGTCGATTCTGACCATATAGGCGAATGGCTCTGACGTATAATATGGATAACTCTAACCTGAAACCCATTTTATTAAGCAAAGAAGCAACGTTTGGTCTAATCTGATCCGCCAGTGTAGAAATCATTTTCCCAATACCTTCGATTCCTACACATGCATGAATGAAGACAATGAAAATGCCATCAGATACTACTCTCACAACTCAACATCCTTTCGTCATGTGTTCCTTTTCTATTTCATTTTCCCTTTTGTGATACACACTTGGATACTTTATATAACAAGTATTGGAAACAAACAAGTAGAAGGTGACGTAACCCAGAAGAAAGAAAGGATGCTAGGTAGCGTATTAGAGCATCTCTAAGGGTCTGTTCGGTTTTTGGATGGAGTGGAATGGAATGGAATGGTTCCGTTCCATTCCATTCCATCCCATCCCATTCCATTTCATCTAGATGTTCGGTTGATTTCAGGAGATGTGGAATGGAACCAAATCTAATTAGTCTAAACACTCAATTAATTAGACCCTAATGTAATCTAATTAGTCTAAACACCATTACAGGAGAGGAGCAAGGTCGCACGGCAAGGTCGCACGGCCTGAGAGGGCCCCGACCTTCGGCCCGCCCGCGCCCGGCGACCTCCGCGCCCCCGCCCGCGTCAGCGACCGTCGGAGCAGAGGCGACTTCGGAGGAGGGCGGCCCGCCGGCGCGCAAGAGCTCGAGGGAGGAGCTCGAGGGAGGGGAGGCCGGGTGGCGCGGCGAACTCCCGTCGTTGGGGGAGAAGTGGGGCGGCGGAGGGAGGGGCGGCCCGCCGGCGCGCAGGAGCTCGAGGGAGGGGCATCTTCTCCGCCACGCGCGCCGCGGACACCCTGGACCGCGCCAGGCGGTGGAGGATGGAGGAGGGGAGGAGGATGGGGTAGGGCCGGAAGAGAGGAGGCGGGGCCGGGGAAGGAGGCGAGGGTGGCGGCGGGCATGGTGGAGGGCGGCGGGCATGGCGGAGGGCGGCGGTGAAGAGGCCGCGCCGCAGCATCGCCGGGCCGGGGAAGCTTCGCGATTAGCTTCTCTCCCAGAGTTGGGGCGGGGGCGCGAGAGAGATTAGCGAGCCGTTCCACCTCGTCCGGCCGATTTGCCCGGACGGGTGCGTTCCGCATCTCTGGCGAATATTCGCTTTCGTGGAATCACTCAATTCCATCCTATATCAGAACCGAACGCGAGGATGGCCTCCAGGAATGGAACCGTGACATTCTGTTCCAGCAAATTCTGCAACCGAACACACCCTAACAGAGCCCGTAAATCCTGCCGGAACCGAACTTTTCCGGCGGATTTACGGGTTCGGGCCGAAACTGGCACAGATCAGCGCCTGAAAAAGTGGGCCGGCCCGAATTGGAAGTTCAGGGGCCCGAACAACTCCCTGCACGGCCCCTATTAAAAGCGTTCGCGGAGGGGAGTTCGGTTCGCGAACCCTACTCCCCTCCGTCGTTTTCTCTTCCTCCGCCGCCGCCAGTCCCCCGCTCCGACGAGCAATCCACGCGCAGCCAGCCACCGCACCTCCACACTCCGCCGCGCGATGGCCTCCCATGGAGGTGCCGGCAGCCCAGCCGCGGGATTGGGCGGCAGGGACTCGCCGCCGCGTCCGCTCGTATTCCGCACCGAGGAGGAGCGGCGGAAATGGGTCCGCTCGGAGGGCGCGCGCAAGCGCAGCGCCCGCCGGTGGACCAACAGGGGGCTCACGCCCCCGGGGAAGCTCGCCAAGTACGCGCTCGGAGGCGAGGGGTCCTCCATTGGCGGCTGGCGATGCCTCCGGTGGTCCGAGTCGGAGGAGGAAGAGGAAGAGTCGGAGGAGGAAGAGTCGGAGGAGGAGGAGGAGGATGAATAGTCAGAGGAGGAGGCGGAGATGGCTGTCGTCGTGCAGACGGCGGCGACGGTCATGTCCGCCGAGGACTACGTCCACGACGACGAGGAGGAGGAGGAGGCGGTCGTCGCTCAAGTGGCGGCCGTGTCCGCCGCGGAGGCCCGTCGACGCTGGCGTCGCGAGGAGGCCGACGCCGTCCGGCAAGTCCAGGAATACGAGGCGGCGCGCCGTGAAGAACGCGCCCGCCGCTTCCAGCTGGAGATCGTCGAGCTCGACGACGACTAGGAGCTCCAAGCGTCCGCCGCCTCGCCTTCCATCGCCACCACCGCCGTCGTCGCGCGTAGAGGCCGCCTGGCCGATTTTTGGGCAAAATTAGATCGCTCTGCTGTGGATATTAGTTAATTTAGGTTATTAGTTTGAATTATGTAAAGTTTGGTGCTCAATCGGAGCAACAACTATCGTCTATATGTCTTCATCGATGAATTCTCCCGTGAGAATTCTAATTTCATGTTTTCAGTTCGTCTTTACGGTTTCTGTTCTGCGCCACTGCCAAAAACGGACTAACTCTTGTTTTCGGGAAACTGAATTCTTTCTTTTCGGTTTCAACTTTTTCGGGCTCTGTTAGAGGTTGTCTTGATGATATTGGTACATAGTACTTTGGTAGGTGATGTATTACGATGCACTACCATTGCTTATATGTAGGTAAGACGAGTCACTGCATATATGACAATAATTTGCGAAATTAAACGAGAGTTAGAATATGTGAGTTAAAAGTGATTTCTCGATGTCATCCATGCATGCATTTTGGTATCTATTACTTTGAGTACTCCCAGAAAAAGGGGGAGGAGGGTAGGGTGGACGATGTGGTGCACCCGAAGACGTGAACTGATAGATCCAGCCTGCTAATAAACGATGGCGTGCACACCACATAGTTGTTTGGTGTGTGTGGGTTGGGGGGTTGGGGGGGAACGACGAGGAGAGCTTCACGTACAATTCACTTTTTTTTACCATCCCATTTCCCCTAAACCACATCGGGAAACCCCTTAACTTGTGCATGGGAGTGTTTTGCCTTTTTTTTTTTGTATAGTTAAGGAGGTTAAGTATGCCGATTTCTTTACCTAACTTTTCTAATAAGTTTAGATGCAAAATTTGAAGCTAGAGAAGTAAGTTTATATGCAACATTTGAAGCTCGAGAAGTAAGTTTAGATGCAAACTAATAGTTTGTTAAAACGACTTATATTACGTATAGAACAGAGTCATAACTTTTAATTTTATCATTTTTTGTGATTTTTTTCCGGTTTGTGGCCCAACTGTCAGCCTACCATCTACTCCTCTCTCCCTCCCTCCTGGCCTCCCCCGCGCGGCCGAATTCAAAAGCCGGAGTACGGCGAGACGAGTCCCAAACGGAGCCCGTTGGCCGGCCCTGACATATTTGGGGCCCCGGTGCAAAACAATAAAATGGGCCTTTTATACACATATAATTATAGAAAAGATCACTTGTTCATATTTCAATAGCAACTTATAAAATCGACCTTACAATAAAAGTATTAGCTCCCCCATTATAAAGATGCGCTGGAGGCAGAAATAATGATGCGCTGGGTGGTAGTACTGTATCTTACAACTATTGTTAGCTGATTGTAACAATTTCATTAAGCAGTAAAATCTCGTCATTTCTCCCGCAAAAGAAAGAACTTAAAACATACATTAAGAACACAAAGTACGCATCTTCTTATTAGTGGCAATGCTCAATGTAATATAAAAAAACTTTTCGTGAGCATGTAATGGAAAGAAAAGCACCTGGAGGTAATCGGATAGTCGGATAGAGCCGCAGAGGCAGAAGCTGAGTTGCTTGCTTCCTGTGTTTTATGCCGCAAGATTGGCAATCTGCTCTGAGACAGCCCGGCTGGGCGCTGCGCGTTGGTTTCCGGCAATCTGCAAATCCCCTTGTCCTTGCCATTGCATCGAGTTGAAAGGAAAATCAAAACCTACGGAGAATTTGGGAATTCGGAGAGCACCGGATGAACTCGAATCAGGGCCTGCTCCTCCATTAATTTCCGGAAACGAACAGAAATCACAACTGGTGGGCGGGGCGCCATGATTGCGGAGAGAATCGAGGAGGCGCCAATCGAGAGGCGATCAGGTGAGAGGAGAAGACGAAGGAGCATAGTTGGAGAAGAAATCGTACGGTACATTGGATCTGTTTTGTGCGTAGCTAGCAATGGACTAATGGACATGCACGAATGGAACCTGGGTGCGGGCGCACCCAGTTTTCCAAAAAATGAAAAAGACGCTATTTCAAAGTTTCAAAAAAATATGTAGTAAAATTTTGCATGTACATATTATGTTGATACATATTTGTGTGCGTTTTCACGAAAAAATACCATTATATGTGGTCTACACAAAAATGACAAAATGTCCAAATGACAATAGTGAATAGGAATCTGTACTATTCACATGATCCGAAATTTGCATTTTGTCATTTTTGTGTAGGCCACATACAATGGTATTTTTTCATGAAAACACACACGGGTAAGTATCACCATAATATGAACATGCAAAAATTTACTTCACATTTTTTTGAAACTTTTAAATAATATTTTTTTGAATTTTTCATAACTGGGTGCGCGCGTACCCAGGTTCCGTTTGGTATTTTCGTGGACTAATGGGCTAATTTCATTCGGTGCCTTAGTAAACTATACCTGGGTTGGGGCCCCTAGCACTTGGGGGCCCAATGCGGGTGCACCGGTTGCACTTGCTCAGCGCCGGCCCTGACTCCGACCTGGCCGCCGTGCCGTGCGCCCAAATCCATTCCGCCTCCGCCTGTCGCTGCCCCGGTCGCGCCGGACCTACATCAACTGACACACAAGACTCCCTCCTGTTGGCCCCAAACCCAGGTAAATCGCAACAGCGCCGCCGGAATTTCAAATCTTCCTTCCCTTCTAGGGTTTCCATCCCGTCCATGTCGAACCTCTAGCTCCCACCCCATGTCCCGCTCCTTCTTCCCGACCTGTTCCTCCCACAAAGGTTGCCCGCCCGCGCGCCCGCCTCCGAAAGCCCCCACCTTTCGCAAGATTCGCTCGATTCGTTCTTACTTTCTTCTGATTTGCGCCGTGGAAATGGAGGAGATGGCCAAGGAGCTGGACTCCCTTCGAGCTGAGTTGGAGTCCCGCGCCGCCGAGCACCGTCCCAAGTCGGCCCTCATCGACGGGCTGCGGCGGTAGACGGCCGACCAGGCCGCGCGGCTTCGGGACGTGATAACGCGTGAAGCACACGTCCGTTGGGAACCCCAAGTGGAAGGTGTGATGCGTATAGAAGCAAGTTTCCCTCAGTATGAAATCAAGGTTTATCGAACCAGTAGGAGTCAAGGGCCACGTGAAGGTTGTTGGAGGAATGTAGTGCGGCGCAACACCAGGGATTCCGGCGCCAACGTGGAACCTGCACAACACAATCAAAATACTTTGCCCCAACGTAGTGAGGTTGTCAATCTCACCGGCTTGCTGAAAACAAAGGATTAAACCTGTGGTGTGGAGAATGATGTTTGTTTGCGAAGAAAAAGAACAGAAATTGCAGTAGATTGTATTTCAGATGTAAAAGAATGGACCGGGTCCACAGTTCACTAGTGGTGTCTCTCCAATAAGATAAATAGCATGCTGGGTGAACAAATTACAGGTGGACAATTGACAAATAAAGATTCAATACATATCATGATGATCACTATAAGATTTAATCAGGGCATTACGACAAAGAACATAGACCGCCATCCAGCATGCATCTATGCCTAAATAGTCCACCTTCAGGTTAGCATCCGCACCCCTTCAAGTATTAAGTTGCAAACAACAGACAATTACATTAAGTATGGTGCGTAATGTAATCAACACAAATATCCTTAGACAAAGCATTGATGTTTTATCCCTAGTGGCAACATCACATCCACAACTTTAGAACTTTCTCACTGTCCCGATTCAATGGAGGCATGAACCCACTATCGAGCATAAATACTCCCTCTTGGAGTTACAAGTATCAACTTGGCCAGAGCCTCTACTAGCAACGGAGAGCATGCAAGAACATAAACAACACATATATGATAGATTGATAATCAACTTGACATAGTATTCTATATTCATCGGATCCCACCAAACACAACATGTAGCATTACAAATAGATGATCTTGATCATGTTAGGCAGCTCACAAGATCTAAACATGATAGCACAACGGAGAAGACAACCATCTAGCTACTGCTATGGACCCATAGTCCAAGGATGAACTACTCACGCATCAATCCGGAGGCGAGCATGGTGATGTAGAGCCCTCCGGTGATGATTCCCCTCTCGGCAGGTGCCGGAGGCGATCCCTGAATCCCCCGAGATGGGATTGGCGGCGGCGGCGTCTCTGGAAGTATTTCCGTATCGTGGCTCTCGGTAATAGGGTTTTCGCGACGGAGACTTTAAGTAGGCGGAAGGGCAGCCTTGGAGGAGCCAGGGGTGGCCCCCCCATAGGCCGGCGCGCCGAAGGGCCAGGCCGCGCCGCCTTGTGGGATGGGGCCCTGATACGCGTAAAGCACACGCCCGTTGGGAACCCCAAGTGGAAGGTGTGATGCGTACAGCAGCAAGTTTCCCTCAGTAAGAAACCAAGGTTTATCGAACCAGTAGGAGTCAAGGAGCACGTGAAGGTTGTTGGTGAAGGAGTGTAGTGCGGCGCAACACCAGGGATTCCGGCGCCAATGTGGAACCTGCACAACACAATCAAAGTACTTTGCCCCAACGTAACAGTGAGGTTGTCAATCTCACCGGCTTGCTGAAAACAAAAGATTAACCGTATAGTGTGGAAGATGATGATGTTTGTTTGCGAAGAACAGTAAAGAAAAAGTATTGCAGTAGATTGTATTTCAGATGTAAAGAATGGACCGGGGTCCACAGTTCACTAGTGGTGTCTCTCCGATAAGATAACTAGCATGTTGGGTGAACAAATTACAGTTGGGCAATTGACAAATAGAGATTCACATACATATATCATGATGACTACTATGAGATTTAATCGAGCATTACGACAAAGTACATAGACCGCTATCCAGCATGCATCTATTCCTAAATAGTCCACCTTCAGGTTATCATCTGAACCCCTTCCAGTATTAAGTTGCAAACAACAGACAATTGCATCAACTATGGTGCGTATTGTAATCAACACAAATATCCTTAGACAAAGCATCGATGTTTTATCCCTAGTGGCAACAAAACATCCACAACCTTAGAACTTTCTGTCACTATCCCAGATTCAATGGAGGCATGAACCCACTATCGAGCATAAATACTCCCTCTTGGAGTTACAAGTATCAACTTGGCCAGAGCCTCTACTAGCAACGGAGAGCATGCAAGAACATAAACAACACATATATGATAGATCGATAATCAACTTGACATAGTATTCAATATTCATCGGATCCCAACAAACACAACATGTAGCATTACAAATAGATGATCTTGATCATGATAGGCAGCTCACATGATCTAACATGATGGCACAATGAGGAGAAGACAACCATCTAGCTACTGCTATGGACCCATAGTCCAGGGGTGAACTACTCACACATCGATCCGGAGGCGATCCTGACGATAAAGAGCCCTCCGGGAGATGATTCCCCTCTCCGGCAGGGTGCCGGAGGCGATCTCCTGAATCCCCCGAGATGGGATTGGCGGCGGCGGCGTCACAGTAAGGTTTTTATTATCGTGGCTCTCGGTACTGAGGGTTTCGCGACGAAGACTTTTTATAGGCGGAAAGGTAGGTCAGGGGGAGTCACGAGGGCCCCACACGCCAGGGCCGCGCGGCCTAAGCCCTGGCCACGCCGCCCTGTTGTGTCGGCGCCTCGTGGCCCCACTTTGTATCTCCTCCGGTCTTCTGGAAGCTTCGTGGAAAAATAAGACCCTGGGCGTTGATTTCGTCTAATTCCGAGAATATTTCCTTTGTAGGATTTCTGAAACCAAAAACAGTAGAAAACAGCAACTGGCTCTTCGGCATCTTGTCAATAGGTTAGTGCCGGAAAATGCATAATAATGACATATAATGTGTATAAAACATGTGAGTATCATCATAAAAGTAGCATGGAACATAAGAAATTATAGATACGTTTGAGACGTATCAAGCATCCCCAAGCTTAGTTCCTACTCGCCCTCGAGTAGGTAAACGATAAAAATGATAATTTTTGAAGTGACATGCTATCATAATCTTGATCAATACTATTGTAAAGCATATGAAGTGAATGAAGTGATTCGAAGTAATGGTAAAGACAATGATTAAACAACTGAATCATATAGCAAAGACTTTTCATGAATAGTACTTCAAGACAAGCATCAATAAGACTTGCATAGGAGTTAACTCATAAGGCAATAAATTCTTAGTAGAGAGTTTTGAAGCAACACAAAGGAAGATTTAAGTTTCAGCAGTTGCTTTCAACTTCAACATGTATATCTCATGGATAATTGTCAATATAAAGTAATATGATGAATGCAAATAAGAAAATATGTAGGAATCAATGCACACAGTTAACACAAGTGTTTGCTTCTAAGGTAGAAGGAAGTAGGTAAACTGACTCAACATAAAGTAAAAGAATGGCCCTTCGCAGAGGGAAGCAGGGATTAAATCATGTGCTAGAGCTTTTCTAGTTTTGAAATCATATAGAGAGCATAAAAGTAAAGTTTTGAGAGGTGTTTGTTGTTGTCAACGAATGGTAGTGGGTACTCTAACTACCTTATCAACCAGACTTTCAAGAGCGGCTCCCATGAAGGACGTTATTTCTACCACCATGGTAGATCATCCCTCTTCTTTACACATGCATTTTATTATTTATGGATGACACTCCTCCCCACCTTTTCTTTCTCAAGCCATGGCTAACCGAATCCTCGGGTGCCTTCCAACAATCTCATACCATGGAGGAGTGTCTATTTTTTTTTTTTTTTTTGCAAAATTAAGTTGCTCACTGATTGATCAGGGCAAAGCATGTGAAGAGAATTATTAATGCAAGTTAATTAATCAGGGCTGGGAACCCCATTGCCAGCTCTTTTTGCAAAATTATTGGATAAGCGGATGAGCCACTAGTCCATTGGTGAAAGTCTGTCCGAAGTAAATGACAAGATCGAAAGATAAAACACCACATACTTCCTCATGAGCTATAAAACATTGACACAAATAAGAGATAATAACTTTTGAATTGTTTAAAGGTAGCACATGAAGTATTTACTTGGAATGGCAGAAAAATACCATGTAGTAGGTAGGTATGGTGGACACAAATGGCATAGGTGTTGGCTCAAGGTTTTGGATGCACGAGAAGTATTCCTCTACAAGGCTTTGGCTAGCAAGATTGTTTGAAGCAAACACAAGTATGAACCGGTACAGCAAAACTTACATAAGAACATATTGCAAGCATTATAAGACTCTACACTGTCTTCCTTGTTGTTCAAACACCTTAACCAGAAAATATCTAGATCTTAGAGAGATCAATCATGCAAACCAAATTTTAACAAGCTCTATGTAGTTCTTCATTAATAGGTGCAAAGCACATGATGCAAGAGCTTAAACATGATCTATATGAGCACAACAATTGCCAAGTATCAAATTTGTTGGAGATATGCCCAAGAGGCAATAATAAAAGTGGTTATTATATATCTTTGTGTTTATGATAAATGTTTATATACCATGCTATAATTGTATTAACCGAAACATTGATACATGTGTGTTATGTAAACAACAATGAGTCCCTAGTAAGCCTCTTAACTAGCTTGTTGATTAATAGATGATCATAGTTTCATGATCATGAACATTGGATGTTATTAATAACAAGGTTATATCATTATATGAATGATGTAATGGACACACCCAATTAAGCGTAGCATAATATCACGTCATTAAGTTATTTGCTATAAGCTTTCGATACATAGTTACCTAGTCCTTTCGACCATGAGATCATGTAAATCACTTATACCGGAAAGGTACTTTGATTACATCAAACGCCACTGCGTAAATGGGTGGTTATAAAGGTGGGATTAAGTATCCGGAAAGTATGAGTTGAGGCATATGGATCAACAGTGGGATTTGTCCATCCCGATGACGGATAGATATACTCTGGGCCCTCTCGGTGGAATGTCGTCTAATGTCTTGCAAGCATATGAATAAGTTCATAAGAGACCACATACCACGGTACGAGTAAAGCGTACTTGTCAGAGACGAGGTTGAACAAGGTATAGAGTGATACCGATGATCAAACCTCGGACAAGTAAAATATCGCGTGACAAAGGGAATTGGTATCGTATGTGAATGGTTCATTCGATCACTAACTCATCGTTGAATATGTGGGAGCCATTATGGATCTCCAGATCCCGCTATTGGTTATTGGTCGGAGAGAGTTCTCAACCATGTCTACATAGTTCACGAACCGTAGGGTGACACACTTAAGGTTTGATGTTGTAATAGTAGAACTTGAATATGGAATGGAGTTCAAGTATTGTTCGAAGTCTCGGATGGGATCCCGGACATCACGAGGAGTTCCGGAATGGTCCGGAGAATAAGATTCATATATAGGAAGTCATTTTATAAGTTTGAAAATGATCCGGTGCATTTATGGAAGGTTCTAGAAGGTTCTAGAAAAGTCCGGAAGAAATCACTAAGGAAGGAGGAGTCCCGGAGGGACTCCACCTCCCCATGGCCGGCCAACCCTAGAGGGGGAGTCCAAGGTGGACTCCACCAAGGGGGCCGGCCACCCCCCTCATGGAAGGGTGGGAATCCCACTTGGGTGGGAGTCCCACCTTGGGTAGGTTTCCCTACTACATGGAAGGTTTTGGGTTCGGGTCTTATTCGAAGACTTGTAGTCCAACACTTGGGGTTCCACCTATATAATGAGGGGCATAGGGGAGGGGGCGGCCACCACAAGCCACCAAGCTGGCCGCACCCCATAGAGGCCGGCCACCCCTCTCCCAAACCCTAGCCGCCCCACCTCCTCTACCTCTCCCGCACGCTTAGCGAAGCTCCGCCGGAGTTCTCCATCGTCACCGCAACCACGCCGTCGTGCTGCCGGATTCAAGGAGGAGCTACTACTTCCGCTGCCCGCTGGAACGGGGAGAAGGACGTCGTCTTCATCAACACCGAACGTGTGACCGAGTACGGAGGTGCTGCCCGATCGTGGCACCGTGATCAAGATCTTCTACGCTTTTGCAAGCGGCAAGTGATCGTCTACCGCAGCAACAAGAGTCTCATCTTGTAGGCTTTGGAAATCTTCAAGGGTGAGTCATCTCCTCGTTGCTCCGTCTTCTAGATTGCATCTTGGCTTGGATTGCGTTCTCGCGGTAGGAAAATTTTTGTTTTCTATGCAATCCCTACAGTGGTATCGAGCCGTGTCTATGCATAGATGGTTGCACGAGTAGAACACAATGGTTTTGTGGGTGTTGATGCTTATGTTGTCTTTAGTTTGAGTACTTTGCATCTTTGTGGCATAGTGGGATGAAGCGGCTCGGGCTAACTTTACATGACCGCGTTCATGAGATTTGCTCCACGCTCGACATGCAACTTGTATTGCATAAGTGGCTTTGCGGGTGTCTGTCTCTCCTACTATAGTGAAGATTCAATTTACTCTTCTATTGACAACACTAGTATCACCGTTGTGGTTCATGTTCGTAGGTAGATTAGATCTCACTCGAAACCCTAAACCACGTAAAATATGCAAACCAAATTAGAGAACGTCTAACTTGTTTTTCCAGGGTTTGGTGATGTGATATGGCCATAATGTGATGATGAATATGTATGAGATGATCATTATTGTATTGTGGCAACCGGCAGGAGCCTTATGGTTGTCTTTAAATTTCATGTTGAGTAGTATTTCAAAGTAGTTGTAATAGTTGCTACATGAGGTGAACAACCATGAAGACGGCGCCATGGACCTTGACGCTACGCCGACGATGATGGAGATCATGCCCGTTGATGATGGAGATCATGTTCGTGCTTTGGAGATGAAGATCGAAGGCGCAAAGACTAAAGGGCCATATCATATCACATATGAATTGCATGTGATGTTAATCCTTTATGCATCTTATTTTGCTAAGAACACGAAGGTAGCATTATAAGATGATCCCTCACATTAATATCAAGATAATAAAGTATTCTCCCCTCGTATGCACCGTTGATATAGTTCGTCGTTTCGAAGCATCTCGTGATGATCGGATGTGATAGACTCAACGTTCACATAAAACGGGTGTAAGCCATGTTGCACACGCGGAATACTTGGGTTTGCTTGACGAGCCTAGCATGTACAGACATGGCCTCGGGACAATGGAAACCGAAAGGTTGAACACGAGTCATATGGATGGTATGATCAACATGTTGATGTTCACCATTGAATCTACATCATCTCACGTGATGATCGGTTTTGATGTAGTGGATTTGGATCGTGTACCACTTAACAACTATGAGGGATGTTGTATTAAGTGGGAGTTCATTAGTAATTAGATTAAAACATGAACTAATTATCATAAACATATTCTGAGTAGTATTTTGAATTAATTTTGTAGTATTGGCATCCGTTTTTCTACCATGCGCTAGTCTTGTAATTGAGATAGAACTACTGTTAAGTCTGACAAGAAACTTTACGGACTGGTACCGTATTGTTAAAGAATCAAGAAATGATTAAGTCCTATTGCAAACTTTTAGTAAACCTCACATTGTTGATTCAAAGAGCTATGGTTTCAGTTAGTACCTAAAGTCATCTTGTCTCCGTGAAACTTGAAGTTCAAATCTGTTTGAAAAGTAAGGAGCTGAAAATTTTAGTTTTCAGAAATAATCAAAGATATGAGATATATGTGATATCTAAGACCTTATTACAAGATGATAGAATATAATTTGGTGAGACTACATAAACTCATAAGTTTTATGGGAATGTACGAAGGTTGAAGACGCAAGGCGTCCCAATCCTCCAACTATTGGGGCACTAACGATATTCGCATATCCATGAAGTGATCGTCCTTAGTATGCACCGTTGCTAAAGACTCGTCGTTTCGAATACTAAGGTATAGATTCTACGTGTGCATATAACGGGCGCAAACCAGATTTGCACATGCGAATACTGAGGTTAAACTTTACGAGACTAGCATGTACAGACATGGTCTTGGAAAGTCGTCATGAATTGATGGATAAAATTATGAGTGAAATTGTTCATCACATTACAAAGTTACTAATAGTGAAATCTGCAACACTTGTCATATGATGATCAACTTCAGAACCTCAACGTTATTGGTATTTGACCAACAAACGTAGAAGTTATTGATGTTGAAGTGTTTTTCTGAATAATAAGGAAAGCTAAAAGAGAAACTACAAAAGATATTTTGGCAGAAAGAAAAGAAAAGACTAGAAAGTCTAGCTCAGGTGTATATAAATGATATACATGTTATGATTGTATTCCTAGTTTGATCACACAATGAAATTCTTGGGTATTAGTACCATATTGGTTGGTATGAAGTGTCATACAAAAACAACGCAATACAATAATACAATGGCCTAAGTGACTGACAAGGAACATGATTGGAATGCACTTCTGGAACAAAAATAAAGTGTTATTATGTTCGTTGTTGGCATTCTATCTAGCCCTTAGAATTTATAATAAAGAACTTAATAATTGTTATTTTGCTCTGGTCAAATGAAAACAATGAGTTGTTCAAATTATGACATTACTCCATGTACGATGGATAAGTTATTATAAATCTTAATGGTGAAACACACATATATAACACTGACGCTAAAATGCCATAAGTCAAATGATTTGAATTCCACTTATTTGTGGAACCGCCATTTAGGTCATGTTAGAGAGGAACGCATGAAGGAACTCCATGCAAATGGATTTTTGGAGTCATTTGATTTTTGAATCGTTTGACGCTTGCAAATCTTTTCTAAGAGAATGACTAAAATACCGTTCCTAGGCCAAGAGTTGAAACGGGCAACTAACTTAGTGGAAATATACATGATGATGTATGTGGTTCACTGGGCATAGTTGTGTGCGGGAGATTCTTCTACTTCATGAAAACTTCCAACAATGAATTGAGTATATATGTGGATATATTCGATAAGGAAGAAGTTTGAAACATTTGAATGGATTCAAATAAATTTCAGCATGAAGTGGAAATCATCGTAATAGAAAAGTCAAATATCTATGATCGGATTATAGTGGAAATATTTGAATTACGAGTTTTAGCGAACATCTAAGAGAGTTATGAAGTTGTTCTACAACTCACGTTTCTTGGAGTATCATAGTGATGATGGAGTATCCGAGAGATGTATCCAAACCTTGTTGGATCAATGATGAGGTAAAATAAAATGACGCCATTATATTTTTGTGGATTATGCTTTAGAGACTACCGTTTTTACACTGAATAGAGCATCATCATGATCCGTTGAAATCACACCATACGAGTTATGGCATGGGTATGAACCCTAATAGTCCTTTCTTAAATTTTGGTATGCATAGCATAAGGTAAATAAGTTTACAACCAAAATCGGATGAATGTCTTTGTTGGTTATCCAAAGAATTAATTTGGAATTCTTTCCACTATGAAGTAAAAGACAAAAGTGTTTGTTAATCTTACTTGCTTATTTCCAAGAAATTGTTTTCTAGCGAAGTATTTGAGTGGGCGGACAATAGAACTTGATAAGGTTTATGAACCTGAGCATAATGATCAGAGTAGCGCAGCATCGAAATTGGTTCCGGAAGCGACCACGACGATCATGGCTCCCATGTCTACAAAATGTTATAGTCATGGAAATCAAAGTACCTATTGAACCTTGTAGGTATGGTTTACTTTGTGATCAAATAAATGATTTGCGAACAATGGATTGATTTTGAACAATGATAAACCAACTACAAACAAAGAAGTTATGATGGGCCCTGACTCCGTTAAAATGGCTATACGCCATGAAATCCAAGATAGATGAATACTTTTTGAAAGTAAATGGATCTATAAAATTGATGGACTTGGATGGAATATCCTTGAATAAGCTCGACTTGTCGAAAAGTAGTTTACGACAAAGTTCAAAAAGTTGACTACGATAAAATTAGATCTTTCGTAGCGATGCTTATAGTCTATGTGGATTATTCTAGTAATTGCTACATATTTCTTTTATGAGATATGCTAGTAGGATGGAAAAATACATTACTTAACAGAAGTGTGTATTAAAGGTGTATACAAGATACAACCAAGAGTTTTGCTAGTCAGTGGAATACTAGATAGGTATACGAATTTCAATTGGATGAAGTGAGTATCACGGAGTTGGAATCTTCACCGGATGAAATAGTCAAAGAGTTTTTGATTTCATCAAACGATGAAGATGCTTGCATTTGCAAGAAATTAAGTGGGAGCGCTGAGATATATGTATAATACTTTATGTAGATGACATATAGTTGGTTATAAATGATGTAATTATATACTTGATTATAAAAGGTTTCATTGAGAATTAACTTCAATGAAAGAATATGGACTGAAACATATTTAGTGTCAAGATCTATGAAGATAGATTGAAACACATAATAAGTTTAAGTCAAATTACATAGAAAGGATATTGAAGTAGTTCAATATAGAAATATTAAGAAAATGTTCTTGTCATGTGAAGTTTTAACAAGACTTGAGTGTATCTGACACTCAATAAAAACACATGAGTGATTTTAGATCACAATTAATATGTACACGATCAGATGTCCTGAGCTCTAAAAAGTTAGGAGCATATACCAGAATGATTCATGTGATGGTCATTGACAAACAGTAAGAATATACATGTGTGCTTTAGAAGAACCAAGGATATATATATAGTTTTATATGGGTAATGACAAACAAAATCGCTGTAAAGTGTTGCGCCGATATTAGTTTGGTCACATATATAAATAAATTTCAAACTCAATTAGGCTAAGTGTTATTAAAAAGGTAGCACAATGCTAGATTTAGAAGAGTTCTAAATATTGTGACGGATTCTACAAAAGAAGGCAGAGTATGTCATTGTTTCGACAATGATTGAGGATGTTGAGTCAAGAAGTTCTTTGAGAACTTGGTGTAGTTCCGATAGTGTCAGAACTTTGAAGCTATATTGTGTGTGACAATATTAGTGACATATTTCAGACCGCGGAATTAAGGTTCCACCAGAAGACCAAACATATTTAATGCCGACTCATTTGGAAAATGAGTGATGCGTGAAGACGCAAATAAATTGCAAAATACATACGTTTCTGAGTGTGTCAGAACCGTTGACTAAAACCTCTCCCGTGAGCAAAACATGATAAAGCACCAGAAGGCCAAGGTGTTATATCTTTACAAATGTAAACTAGATTATTGACTCTAGTGCAAGTGGGAGACTGTTAGAGATATGCCCAAGAGGCAATAATAAAAGTGGTTATTATATATCTTTGTGTTTATGATAAATGTTTATATACCATGCTATAATTGTATTAACCGAAACATTGATACAAGTGTGTTATGTAAACAACATGAGTCCCTAGTAAGCCTCTTAACTAGCTTGTTGATTAATAGATGATCATAGTTTCATGATCATGAACATTGGATGTTATTAATAACAAGGTTATATCATTATATGAATGATGTAATGGACACACCCAATTAAGCATAGCATAAGATCACGTCATTAAGTTATTTGCTATAAGCTTTCGATACATAGTTACCTAGTCCTTTCGACCATGAGATCATGTAAATCACTTATACGGAAAGGTACTTTGATTACATCAAACGCCACTGCGTAAATGGGTGGTTATAAAGGTGGGATTAAGTATCCGGAAAGTATGAGTTGAGGCATATGGATCAACAGTGGGATTTGTCCATCCCGATGACGGATAGATATACTCTGGGCCCTCTCGGTGGAATGTCGTCTAATGTCTTGCAAGCATATGAATAAGTTCATAAGAGACCACATACCACGGTAAGAGTAAAGAGTACTTGTCAGAGACGAGGTTGAACAAGGTATAGAGTGATACCGATGATCAAACCTCGGACAAGTAAAATATCGCGTGACAAAGGGAATTGGTATCGTATGTGAATGGTTCATTCGATCACTAAGTCATCGTTGAATATGTGGGAGCCATTATGGATCTCCAGATCCCGATATTGGTTATTGGTCGGAGAGAATTCTCAACCATGTCTACATAGTTCACGAACCGTAGGGTGACACACTTAAGGTTTGATGTTGTAATAGTAGAACTTGAATATTGAATGGAGTTCGAAGTATTGTTCGAAGTCTCGGATGGGATCCCGGACATCACGAGGAGTTCCGGAATGGTCCGGAGAATAAGATTCATATATAGGAAGTCATTTTATAAGTTTGAAAATGATCCGGTGCATTTATGGAAGGTTCTAGAAGGTTCTAGAAAAGTCCGGAAGAAATCACTAAGGAAGGAGGAGTCCCGGAGGGACTCCACCTCCCCATGGCCGGCCAACCCTAGAGGGGGGAGTCCAAGGTGGACTCCACCAAGGGGGCCGGCCACCCCCCTTCATGGAAGGGTGGGAATCCCACTTGGGTGGGAGTCCCACCTTGGGTAGGTTTCCCTACTACATGGAAGGTTTTGGGTTCGGGTCTTATTCGAAGACTTGTAGTCCAACACTTGGGGTTCCACCTATATAATGAGGGGCATAGGGGAGGGGGCCACCACAAGCCACCAAGCTGGCCGCACCCCATAGAGGCCGGCCACCCCCTCTCCCAAACCCTAGCCGCCGCACCTCCTCTACCTCTCCCGCACGCTTAGCGAAGCTCCGCCGGAGTTCTCCATCGCCACCACCACAACGCCGTCGTGCTGCCGGATTCAAGGAGGAGCTACTACTTCCGCTGCCCGCTGGAACGGGGAGAAGGACGTCGTCTTCATCAACACCGAACGTGTGACCGAGTACGGAGGTGCTGCCCGATCGTGGCACCGTGATCAAGATCTCTCGCGCTTTTGCAAGCGGCAAGTGATCGTCTACCGCAGCAACAAGAGCCTCATCTTGTAGGCTTTGGAAATCTTCAAGGGTGAGTCTCGATCATCTCCTCGTTGCTCCCGTCTTCTAGATTGCATCTTGGCTTGGATTGCGTTCTCGCGGTAGGAAAATTTTTGTTTTCTATGCAACGAATCCCTACAAAATTATTCAAGACAATATACCAATTACCACATGAGGCATTTTCCGTTTCCAACCATATAACAATGAACGAAGTAGTTTCAACCTTCGCCATGAACATTAAAGCATAACTAAGAACACATGTGTTCCATATGAAAAAGCGGAGCGTAATATCTCCAATACAAGGAATGCGGGATCCAACTTTATTCAAACAAAAACAAAAATAAAAACAAACAGACGCTCCAAGTAAAGTGCATATGATGTGATTGAATAAAAATATAGTTTCACTAGAGGTGACCTGATAAGTTGTCAATGAAGAAGGGGATGCCTTGGGCATCCCCAAGCTTAGATGCTTGAGTCTTCTTGAAATATGCAGGGATGAACCACGGGGCATCCCCAAGCTTAGACTTTTCACTCTTCTTGATCATATTGTATCATCCTCCTCTCATGATCCTTGAAAACTTCCTCCACACCAAACTCAAAACAAACTCATTAGAGGGTTAGTGCATAATCAAAAATTCACATATTCAGAGGTGACATAATCATTCTTAACACTTCTGGACATTGCACAAAGCTACTGAAAGTTAATGGAACAAAGAAATCCATCAAACATAGCAAAAGAGGCAATGCGAAATAAAAGGCAGAATCTGTCAAAACAGAACAGTCCGTAAAGACGAATTTTCCAGAGGCACTTAACTTGCTCAGATGAAAAAGCTCAAATTGAATGAAAGTTGCGTACATATCTGAGGATCACGCACGTAAATTGGCAGAATTTTATGAGTTATCTACAGACGGGGCTGCTCAATTTCGTGACAGTAAGAAATCTGTTTCTGCGCAGTAATCCAAATCTAGTATCAACATTGCTATCAAAGACTTTACTTGGCACAACAATGCAATAAAATAAAGATAAGGAGAGGTTGCTAAAGTAGTAACAAATTCCAAGACTCAAATATAAAACAAAAGTGTTGTAGTAAAATGATGGGTTGTCTCCCATAAGCGCTTTTCTTTAACGTCTTTCAGCTAGGCGCAGAAAGTGTGAATCAAGTATTATCGAGAGATGAAGCATCAACATCATAATTTTTCTTACAAACACAACTTGTTGCAGAGGGTACCTTAGATGCTCCATTATCTAAATTCTCCATAGTGGTACCAAGGGTTTTATCAATTTTAGGCCTATAATAATTCTTTGGCTTAGGCACCTTAGAGACATACATGAATTTTTGCTCCTTGCCCACATAAGCTTTCTCCTTAAATTTAAGAGAAGAAAAAGTTGAACCCAATGTTCCCATAGCTTCTTCAAGTTTGCCAATCCTATGGGTTTGATTATCATGGATAGCACAAGTTTCTAAAATAGCAATTCTTTCATTAATTCCTCCTAGGGATTTATCAAGTTTATCAGTATTATCAAGTAATATTCCCAATTTAGTCTCAACACTTGGAAGATTTTTCTCTATGGCTTCCAACTTTTTCATGACATCCTCAAGAGAGATTTCAATTTTAGTTTCATTAACAGGTGGTATTCCAACTAGACTCTCAATGATGCAACTAGCTTCTAAAGCAGGAGTACCTAGGAAATTACCCCCGAAAGAGTATCAAGAACATACCTATTCCAGCTAGATATACCAACATAAAAGTTCCTAAGTAGGATAATAGTGGAGTGTTTCTTAGTGCACCTATGATGAGCATCACTAATTCTATACCAAGCATCTTTAAAACTTTCTCCACCTTGTTGCTTAAAAGAACGAACTTCAACTTCAGGATTACTCATTTTAGCAGTAGTAAATAAAGCAAACTAAATAAAGTAAATGCGAGTAACTAATTTTTTTGTGTTTTTAATATAGGGAACGCAAACAAGATAGTAAATAAAGTAAAGTAAAGCAACTAATTTTTTTGTGTTTTTGATATAGAGAACAAACAAAGCAGTAAATAAAATAAAGTAAAGCAAGACAAAAACAAAGTAAAGAGATTGGATGTGAGAGACTCCCCTTGCAGCGTGTCTTGATCTCCCCGGCAACGCGCAGAAATTTAGCTTGATACGCGTAAAGCACACGCCCGTTGGGAACCCCAAGTGGAAGGTGTGATGCGTACAGCAGCAAGTTTCCCACATTAAGAAACCAAGGTTTATCGAACCAGTAGGAGTCAAGGAGCACGTGAAGGTTGTTGGTGAAGGAGTGTAGTGCGGCGCAACACCAGGGATTCCGGCGCCAACGTGGAACCTGCACAACACAATCAAAGTACTTAGCCCCAACGTAACAGTGAGGTTGTCAATCTCAACGGCTTGCTGAAAACAAAGGATTAACCGTATAGTGTGGAAGATGATGTTTGTTTGCGAAGAACAGTAAAGAACAAGTATTGCAGTAGATTGTATTTCAGATGTAAAGAATGGACCGGGGTCCACAGTTCACTAGTGGTGTCTCTCCGATAAGATAACTAGCATGTTGGGTGAACAAATTACAGTTGGGCAATTGACAAATAGAGATTCACATACATATATCATGATGACTACTATGAGATTTAATCGGGGCATTACGACAAAGTACATAGACCGCTATCCAGCATGCATCTATGCCTAAATAGTCCACCTTCAGGTTATCATCCGAACCGCTTCCAGTATTAAGTTGCAAACAATAGACAATTGCATTAAGTATGGTGCGTAATGTAATCAACACAAATATCCTTAGACAAAGCTAACAAGATCTAACATGATGGCACAATGAGGAGAATACAACCATCTAGCTATTGCTATGGACCCATAGTCCAGGGGTGAACTACTCACACATCGATCCGGAGGCGATCATGGCGATGAAGAGCCCTCCGGGAGATGATTCCTCCGGCAGGGTGCCGGAGGCGATCTCCTGAATCCCCCGAGATGGGATTGGCGGCGGCGTCACAGTAAGGTTTTCCGTATCGTGGCTCTCGGTACTGGGGGTTTCGCGACGAAGACTTTTTATAGGCGGAAGGGTAGGTCAGGGGGCGTCATGAGGGCCCCACACGCCAGGGCCGCGCTGCCCAAGCCCTGGCCGCACTGCCCTGTTGTGTCGGCGCCTCGTGGCCCCACTTCGTATCTCCTCCGGTCTTCTGGAAGCTTCGTGGAAAAATAAGACCCTGGGCGTTGATTTCGTCCAATTCCGAGAATATTTCCTTTGTAGGATTTTTGAAACCAAAACAGCAGAAAAAACAGCAACTGGCTCTTCGGCATCTTGTCAATAGGTTAGTGCCGGAAAATGCATAATAATGACATATAATGTGTATAAAACATGTGAGTATCATCATAAAAGTAGCATGGAACATATGAAATTATAGATACGTTTGAGACGTATCAGGCCCCCAGGGCTCCCCTCTGGTCCCTCTCTGGCTCTCTGGAAGCTTCCGCGAAATATAAGACCCTGGGCGTTGATTTCGTCCAATTCCGAGAATATTTCCTTTGTAGGATTTCTGAAACCAAAAACAGCAGAAAACAGCAACTGGCGCTTTGGCAGCTTGTTAATAGGTTAGTGCCGAAAAATGCATCAAAACATCATAAAGTGTGAACAAAACATGTAGGTATTGTCATAAAACTAGCATGGAACATAAGAAATTATAGATACGTTGGAGACGTATCAAGCATCCCCAAGCTTAGTTCCTACTCGCCCTCGAGTAGGTAAACGATAACAACAATAATTTCTGAAGTGACATGCTACCAACATAATCTTGATCAACATTATTGTAAAGCATATGGAGTGAATGGAGTGATTCAAAGCAATAGATTGTTAACAAAAGATAACGACTAAACAACTGAATCATATAGCAAAACTTTTCATGAATAGTACTTTCAAGACAAGTATCAATAAGACTTGCATAAGAGCTAACTCATAAAGCAATAGATTCAAAGTAGAAGGCATTGAAGCAACACAAAGGATGATTAAGTTTCAGCAATTGCTTTCAACTTGTAACATGTATATCTCATGGATAATTGTCAACATAGAGTAATATAACAAGTGCAATAAGTAAACATGTAAGAATCAATGCACACAATTAACACAAGTGTTTGCTTCTAAGAGAAAGAAGTAGGTAAACTGACTCAACATAAAGTAAAAGAATGGCCCTTCGCAGAGGGAAGCATGGATTACTATTTTTGTGCTAGAGCTTTTATTTTGAAAACATAGAAACAATTTTGTCAACGGTAGTAATAATTCATATGTGTTATGCATAATACTTCCTACAAGTTGCAAGCCTCATGCATCGAATACCAATAGTGCTCGCACCTTGTCCTAATTAGCTTGGATTTACATGGATTATCATTGCATAACATATGTTTCAACCAAGTGTCACAAAGGGGTACCTCTATGCCGCCTGTACAAAGGTCCAAGGAGATAAATCGCATTTGATTTCTCGTTTTTGAATAATCTCAACTTAGGACATCCATACCGGGACAACATAGAAAACAGATAATGGACTCCTCTTTAATGCATAAGCATTCAACAACAGATAATATTCTCATAAGAGATTGAGGATGAATGTCCAAACTGAAAACTTCCACCATGATACATGGCTTTGGTTAGCGGCCCAATGTTCTTCTCTAACATATGCATACTCAAACCATTTGATCATGATAAATCACCCTTACTTTAGACAAGACGAACATGCATAGCAACTCACATGATATTCAACAAAGGTGTAAAAAGTTGATGGCGTCCCCAGAAACATGGTTACCGCTCAACAAGCAACTTACAAGAACTAAAACACATAGCTACATATTTATCACCACAATAGTTTTTAAGCTATTTTCCCATGAGCTATATATTGTAAAGACAAAGGAATGAAATTTTAAAGGTAGCACTCAAGTAATTTACTTTGGAATGGCAGAAAAATACCACATAGTAGGTAGATATGGTGGACACAAATGGCATGGGTTTTGGCTCAAGGTGTTTGGATGCACGAGAAGCATTTCCTCTCAGTACAAGGCTTTGGCTAGCAAGGTTGTTTGAAGCAAACACAAGTATGAACAGGTACAACAAAACTTACACAAGAACATATTGCAAGCATTATAAGACTCTACACTGTCTTCCTTGTTGTTCAAACACTTTACCAGAAAATATCTAGACCTTAGAGAGACCAATCATGCAAACCAAATTTCAACAAGCTCTACGGTAGTTCTCCACTAATAGATTTAAACTACATGATGCAAGAGCTTAAGCATGATCTATGAGAGCTCAAAACAATTGCCAAGTATCAAGTTATTCAAAACCATATGAAGCATTTTCTGATTCCAACCAAATAGCAATCAACGAAGCAATTTTCAGCCTTCGCCATGAACATTAAAGCATAACTAAGAACACAAGTGTTCCATATGAAAAATCGGAGCGTAATATCTCCAATACAAGGATTGTGGGATCCAACTTTATTAAAAAAAAAACAAAAACAAAAGCAAAAGACGCTCCAAGTAAAGAACATAAGATGTGATGGAATAAAAATATAGTTTCACTAGAAGTGACCTGATAAGTTGTCGATGAAGAAGGGGATGCCTTGGGCATCCACAAGCTTAGATGCTTGAGTCTTCTTGAAATATGCAGGGATGAACCACGGGGGCATCCCCAAGCTTAGACTTTTCACTCTTCTTGATCATATTATATCATCCTCTTCTCTTGACCCTTGAAAACTTCCTCCACACCAAACTTAAAGCAAACTCATTAGAGGGTTAGTGCATAATCAAAAATTCATATATTCAGAGGTGACATAATCATTCTTAACACTTCTGGACATTTCACAAAGCTACTGAAAGTTAATGGAACAAAGAAATCCATTCAACATAGCAAAAGAGGCAATACGAAATAAAAGGCAGAATCTGTCAAAACAGAACAAAGACGAATTTTTCTGAGGCACTTAACTTGCTCAGATGGAAAAACTCAAAACTAATGAAAGTTGCGTACATATCTGAGGATCACGCACGTAAATTGGCAGATTTTTTTGATTTTTCTACAGAGAGATCTACGGAAATTCGTGACAGACAGCAATTCTGTTTCTGCGCAGTAATCCAAATCTAGCATCAACTTTACCATAGAGACTTTACTTGGCACAAAAACATGATAAGGAGAGGTTGCTACAGTAGTAACAACTTCCAAGACTCAACAATACAGTAGTAAAATAAAAACATGGGTTATTGATGCGCGTAAATGTACACGTCCGTTGGGAACCCCAAGAGGAAGGTATGATGCGCACAGTGGCAAGTTTTCCCTCAGAAAGAAACCAAGGTTTAATCGGACCAGGAGGAGCCAAGAAGCACGTTGAAGGTTGATGGTGGCGAAATGTGATGCGGCGCAACAACAGGGATTCCGGCGCCAACGTGGAACCTGCACAACAAAACCAAAGTACTTTGCCCCAACGAAACAGTGAGGTTGTCAATCTCACCGGCTTGCTGTAACAAAGGATTAACCGTATTGTGTGGAAGATGATTGTTTGCAAGAAAACAGTAAAACAAGTATTGCAGTAGATTGTATGCGATGTAAAGAATAGGACCGGGGTCCACAGTTCACTAGAGGTGTCTCTCCCATAAGATAAAAGCATGTTGGGTGAACAAATTACAGTCGGGCAATTGACAAATAGAGAAGGGCATAACAATGCATATACATGATATGATAAATATAGTGAGATTTAATCCGGGCATTACGACAAAGTACATAGACCGCCATCCAACTGCATCTATGCCTAAAAAGTCCACCTTCAGGTTATCATCCGAACCCCATTCAGTATTAAGTTGCAAAGCAACAGACAATTGCATTAAGTATGGTGCGTAATGTAATCGACAACTACATCCTTAGACATAGAATCAATGTTTTATCCCTAGTGGCAACAACACATCACAACCTTAGAACTTTCTGTCACTGTCCCAGGTGTCAATGAAGGCATGAACCCACTATCGAGCATAAATACTCCCTCTTGGAGTTAAGAGCAAAAACTTGGCCAGAG
Organism: Lolium multiflorum; assembly: GCA_030979885.1. NCBI lineage: Eukaryota > Viridiplantae > Streptophyta > Magnoliopsida > Poales > Poaceae > Lolium > Lolium multiflorum. The sequence goes on along the minus strand of CM061750.1, from coordinate 101,135,215 downwards.
CCTCTACTAATAACGGAGAGCATGCAAGATCATAAACAACACATAAACAATAGATTGATAATCACCATAACATAGTATTCTCTATCCATCGGATCCCGACAAACACAACATATAGTATTACAGATAGATAATCTTGATCATGTTAGGCAGCTCACAAGATCCAACAATGAAGCACAATTAGGAGAAGACGACCATCTAGCTACGCTATGGACCCATAGTCCAGGGGTGAACTACTCACTCATCACTCCGGAGGCGATCATGGCGATGAAGAGTCCTCCGGGAGATGAATCCTCTCCGGCAGGGTGCCGGAGGCGATCTCGAATCCCCGAGATGGGATTCGGCGGCGTCTCCGGAAGGTTTTCCGTATCGTGGCTCTCGGTACTGGGGGCAGAGGCTTTAAGTAGGCGGAAGGGCAGGTCAAGAGGCGGCACGAGGGGCCGGTGTGACAGGCCGCGCGGCTGTGGCCTGGGCCGCCTGTCATCGCGCTCGTGGCCCCACTTTGACTCTCCTTCGGTCTTTGGAAGCTTCGTGCAAAAATAGGACCCCGGGCGTTGATTTCGTCCAATTCCGAGAATATTTCCTTACTAGGATTTCTGAAACCAAAAACAGCAGAAAAACAAGTGGCTCTTCGGCATCTTGTTAATAGGTTAGTTCCAGAAAATGCGTAAATACGACATATAATGTGCATAAAACATGTAGGTATCATCAATAAAGTAGCATGGAACATAAGAAATTATCGATACGTTGGAGACGTATCAGCATCCCCAAGCTTAGTTCTGCTCGTCCCGAGCAGGTAAAACGATAACAAAGATAATTTCTGAAGTGACATGCCATCATAATCTTGATCATACTATTTGTAAACATATGTAATGAATGCATCGATCAAAACAATGGTAATGACATGAGTAAACAACTGAATCATAAAGCAAAGACTTTTCATGAATAGTACTTCAAGACAAGCATAAATAAGTCTTGCATAAGAGTTAACTCATAAAGCAATAAATCAAAGTAAAGGTATTGAAGCAACACAAAGGAAGATTAAGTTTCAGCGGTTGCTTTCAACTTATAACATGTATATCTCATGGATATTGTCAACATAAAGTAATATAACAAGTGCAATATGCAAGTATGCAGGAATCAATGCACAGTTCACACAAGTGTTTGCTTTAAGGTGGAGAGAGATAGGTGAACTGACTCAACAATAAAAGTAAAAGAATGGTCTTCAAAGAGGAAAGCATCGATTGCTGTATTTGTGCTAGAGCTTTTATTTTGAAAACATGAAACAATTTTGTCAACGGTAGTAATAAAGCATATGAGTTATGTAAATTATATCTTACAAGTTGCAAGCCTCATGCATAGTATACTAATAGTGCCCGCACCTTGTCCTACTTAGCTTGGACTACCGGATCTTCGCAATGCCATGTTTCAACCAAGTGTCACAAAGGGGTACCTCCATGCCGCCTGTACAAAGGTCTAAGGAGAAAGCTCGCATTTTGGATTTCTCGCTTTTGATTATTCTCAACTTAGACATCCATACCGGGACAACATGGACAACAGATAATGGACTCCTCTTTAATGCATAAGCATGTAGCAACAATTATTATTCTCATATGAGATTGAGGATATATGTCCAAAACTGAAACTTCAACCATGATTCATGGCTTTAGTTAGCGGCCCAATGTTCTTCTCTAACAATTTGCATGCTCCAACCATTAAGGTGATAGATCCTTCAGACAAGACGGACATGCATAGCAACTCACATGATATTCAACAAAGAATAGTTGATGGCGTTCCCCAGAAGCATGGTTATCGCACAACAAGCAACTTAATAAAAGATAAAGTGCATAAGTACATATTCAATACTACGATAGTTTTTAAAGCTATTTTGTCCCATGAGCTATATATTTCAAAGGTGAATGATGGAATTTTAAAGGTAGCACTCAAGCAATTTACTTTGGAATGGCGGAGAAATACCATGTAGTAGGTAGGTATGGTGGACATAAATGGCATAGTAGTTGGCTCAAGGATTTTGGATGCATGAGAAGTATTCCCTCTCGATACAAGGTTTAGGCTAGCAAGGTTATTTGAAGCAAACTCAAGGATGAACCGGTGCAGCAAAACTCACATAAAAGACATATTGTAAACATTATAAGACTCTACACCGTCTTCCTTGTTGTTCAAAACTCAATACTAGATATTATCTAGACCTTAGAGAGACCAAATATGCAAATCAAATTTTAGCAAGCTCTATGTATTTCTTCATTAATGGGTGCAAAGCATATGATGCAAGAGCTTAAACATGAGCACAACAATTGCCAAGTATCACATTATCCAAGACATTTTAGAATTACTACATGTAGCATTTTCCAATTCCAACCATATAACAATTTAACGAAGAAGAAACTTCGCCTTGAATATTATGAGTAAAGCCTAAGGACATATTTGTCCATATGCAACAGTGGAGCGTGTCTCTCTCCCACAAAGTGAATGCTAGGATCCATTTTATTCAAACAAAAACAAAAACAAAAACAAACCGACGCTCCAAGTAAAGAACACAAGATGTGACTGAATAAAAATATAGTTTCAGGGGAGGAACCTGATGATGTTGTCGATGAAGAAGGGGATGCCTTGGGCATCCCCAAGCTTAGACGCTTGAGTCTTCTTAAAATATGCAGGGATGAACCACCGGGGCATCCCCAGCTTAGAGCTTTCACTCCTCTTGATCATAGTATATCATACTCCTCTCTTGACCCTTGAAAACTTCCTTCACACCAAACTTCAAGCAAACTCATTAGAGGGTTAGTGCACAATTAAAATTCACATGTTCAGAGGTGACACAAACATTCTTTACACTTCTGGACATTGCACAAAGCTACTGGACATTAATGGATCAAAGAAATTCATCCAACATAGCAAAAGAGGCAATGCGAAATAAAAGACAGAATCTGTCAAAAACAGAACAGTCCGTAAAGACGAATTTTAAAGTGGCACCAGACTTGCTCAAATGGAAAAACTCAAAACTAATGAAAGTTGCGTACATATCTGAGGATCACGCTCGTAAATTGGTAGATTTTTTCGAATTTTCTACAGAGACTTGTGCCCAGATTCGTGACAGTCAGCAATGATGTTTCTGCGCAGCGATCCCAAAGATAACATCAACTATAACATAGAAACTTTACTTGGCACAAAAACATGATAAGAGAGGTTGCTACAGTAGTAAACAACTTCCAAGACTCAAATATAAAACAAAGTACTGTATTAAAAACATGGGTTGTCTCCCATAAGCGTTTTTCTTTAACGCCTTTCAGCTAGGCGCAGAAAGTGCAAATCAAGTAACATCAAGAGTAGAAGCATCAACATCATAACTTGTTCTAATAATAGAATCAAAAGGCAACTTCATTCTCTTTCTAGGGAAGTGTTCCATACCTTTCTTGAGAGGAAATTGATATTTAATATTACCTTCCCTCATATCAATAACAGCACCAACGGTTCGAAGAAAAGATCTTCCCAACACAATAGGACAAGATGCATTGCATTCGATATCCAAGACAACAAAATCAACGGGGACAAGGTTATTGTTAACCGTAATGTGCACATTATCAATCCTCCCCAAAGGTTTCTTTTTAACATTATCGGCAAGATTAACATCCAAATAACAATTCTTCAATGGTGGCAAGTCAAGCATATCATAAATCTTTTTAGGCATAACAGAAATACTTGCACCAAGATCACATAAAGCATTACATTCAAAGTCATTGAATTTCATTTTAATGATGGGCTCCCAACCATCTTCTAACTTTCTAGGAATAGAAGTTTCAAGTTTTAGTTTCTCTTCTCTAGCTTTTATGAGAGCATTTGTAATATGTTTTGTAAAGGCTAAATTTATAGCACTAGCATTAGGACTTTTAGCAAGTTTTTGTAAGAACTTTATAACTTCAGAGATGTGGCAATCATCAAAATCTAAATCATTATGAGCTACAGCAATGGGATCATTGTTCCCAAGGTTGGAAAAAATTTCAGCAGTTTTATCACAAGCAGTTTCAGCAGTTTCAGGCAGTTTTGTACGCTTTGCACTAGGAGTAGAAACATTGCCAACACCAATTATTTTACCATTGATAGTAGGAGGTGCAGCAACATGTGAAGAATTAACATTACTAGTGGTGGTAATAGTCCAAACTTTAGCTACATTATTCTCTTTAGCTAGTTTTTCATTTTCTTCTCTATCCCACCTAGCACGCAATTCAGCCATTAATCTTATATTCTCATTAATTCTAACTTGGATGGCATTTGCTGTAGTAGTAATCTTATTATCAATATCATTATTAGGCATAATTTTCAATTTTAAAAGATTAACGTCAGAGGCAAGTCTATCAACTCTAGAAGCAATAATATCAATTTTATCAAGCTTTTCCTCAACAGATTTGTTAAAAGCAGTTTGTGTACTAATAAATTCTTTAAGCATAGCTTCAAGACCAGAGGGTACACTCCTATTATTGTTGTAATAATTCCCATAAGAATTACCATAACCATTACCATTAGCAGAAGGATATGGCCTATAGTTATTACCAGAGTTGTTCCTATAAGCATTGTTGTTGAAATTATTATTTTTAATGAAATTCACATCAACATTTTCTTCTTGAGCAACCAATGAGGCTAAAGGAACATTATTTGGATCTACATTAGATCTACCATTCACAAGCATAGACATAATCACATCAATCTTATCACTCAAGGAAGAGGTTTCTTCAACAGAATTTACCTTCTTACCTTGTGGAGCTCTTTCCGTGTGCCATTCAGAGTAATTTATCATCATATCATCAAGAAGTTTTGTAGCCGCCCCCAAAGTGATGGACATAAAGGTACCTCCAGCAGCTGAATCCAATAAATTCCGCGAAGAAAAATTTAGTCCTGCATAGAAGGTTTGGATGATCATCCAAGTAGTCAGTCCATGGGTTGGGCAATTCTTTACCAAAGTTTTCATTCTCTCCCATGCTTGAGCAACATGTTCAGTATCTAATTGCTTAAAATTCATTATGCTACTTCTCAAAGATATAATTTTAGCGGGAGGATAATATCTACCAATAAAAGCATCCTTACATTTAGTCCATGAATCAATACTATTCTTAGGCAAAGATAGCAACCAATCTTTAGCTCTTCCTCTTAATGAGAAAGGAAACACTTTCAATTTAATAATATCACCATCTACATCCTTATACTTTTGCATTTCACAAAGTTCAACAAAATTATTAAGATGGGCAGCAGCATCATCAGAACTAACACCAGAAAATTGATCTCTCATAACCAGGTTCAGTAAAGCAGGTTTAATTTCAAAGAATTCTGCTGTAGTAGCAGGTGGAGCAATAGGTGTGCATAGGAAATCATTATTATTTGCGTTTGTGAAGTCACACAACTTAGTATTTTCAAGGGTATTCATTTTAGCAACAGTAAATAAAGCAAACTAGATAAAGTAAATGCAAGTAACTAATTTTTTGTGTGTTTTTGATATAGAGAGCAAGACAGTAAATAAAGTAAAACTAGCAACTAATTTTTTTGTGTTTTGTTTAGGTGCAGCAAACAAAGTAGTAAATAAAATAAAGCAAGACAAAAACAAAGTAAAGAGATTGAGAAGTGGAGACTCCCCTTGCAGCGTGTCTTGATCTCCCCGGCAACGGCGCCAGAAATCAGGCTTGATGCGCGTAGATGTACACGTCCGTTGGGAACCCCAAGAGGAAGGTATGATGCGCACAAAGGCAAGTTTCCCTCGAAAGAAACCAAGGTTTAATCGGACCAGTAGGAGCCAAGAAGCACGTTGAAGGTTGATGGTGGCGAAATGTGATGCGGCGCAACAACAGGGATTCCGGCGCCAACGTGGAACTCGCACAACAAAACCAAAGTACTTTGCCCCAACGAAACAGTGAGGTTGTCAATCTCACTACTTGCTGTAACAAAGGATTAACCGTATTGTGTGGAAGATGATTGTTTGCAAGAAAACAGTAAAACAAGTATTAGTAGATTGTATGCGATGTAAAGAATAGGACCGGGGTCCACAGTTCACTAGAGGTGTCTCTCCCATAAGATAAAAGCATGTTGGGTGAACAAATTACAAGGCAATTGACAAATAGAGAAGGGCATAACAATGCATATACATGATATGATAAATATAGTGAGATTTAATCCGGGCATTACGACAAAGTACATAGGACCGCCATCCAACTGCATCTATGCCTAAAAAGTCCACCTTCAGGTTATCATCCTAACCCCATTCAGTATTAAGTTGCAAAGCAAGATAATTGCATTAAGTATGGTGCGTAATGTAATCGAGAACTACATCCTTAGACATAGAATCAATGTTTTATCCCTAGTGGCAACAGCACATCACAACCTTAGAACTTTCGGTCACTGTCCCAGGTGTCAATGAAGGCATGAACCCACTATCGAGCATAAATACTCCCTCTGGAGTTAAGAGCAAAAACTTGGCCGGAGCCTCTACTAATAATCGAGAGCATGCAAGATCATAAACAACACATAAACAATAGATGGATAATCACCATAACATAGTATTCTCTATCCATCGACCCCGACAAACACAACATATAGTATTACAGATAGATAATCTTGATCACGTTAGAGTAGCCCACAAGATCCAACAATGAAGCACAATTAGGAGAAGACGACCATCTAGCTACCGCTATGGACCCATAGTCCAGGGGTGAACTACTCACTCATCACTCCTGGAGGCGATCATGGCGATGAAGAGTCCTCCGGGAGATGAATCCCCCTCCGGCAGGGTGCTGGCGCATCTCCTCGAATCCCCCGAGAGATGGGACGGCGGCGCGGCGCCCCGGAAGGTTTTCCGTATCGTGGCCTTCGGTACTGGGGTTCGGTTGACTAAGCTTTAAGTAGGCGGAAGGGCAGGCCAAGAGGCGGCAGACGAGGGGGCCCAGTGACAGGCCGCGCGGCCGTGGCCTGGGCCGCGCCGCCTGTCATCTGCGCCTCGTGGCGCCACTTCGACTCTCCTTCGGTCTTCCGGAAGCTTCCTGCAAAAATAGGACCCCGGGCGTTTTGATTTCGCTCCACCCGAGAATATTTCCTACTAGATTTCTCAAAACCAAAACAGCAAAACAAATAAATCGGCCTCTTCTACATCTTGTTAATAGGCTAGTTCCGGAAAATGCGTCATCTTCAGAAGTAATGTGCATAAAACATGTAGGTATCATCAATAAAGTAGCATGGAACATAAGAAATTATCGATACGTTGGAGACGTATCAGTTATTGTAACACCCCTGTTTTTGCTAAACCTAGATTAGGTTTGATTGTGCATCATGAGCATCATGAT